>OW569407.1:13547200-13663757 GCA_937654795.1 Cistogaster globosa
TACAAGTCCTTCTATACTAAATAAAAAGAGATGCCAGTTAACCGTGTTAAAAAATCCGAAATCGGCTTTTAAAAAGACCGAAGCCGTTTCAAGCAAAAAGAATTCTTGAAACCGATTTCCGGTTTAGTTACCTACAAAAAAGATCTTTCTTTTCTTACTGAACAAATTGACCTGATTTCTTTCTTAAAACTACATACTCGTTTTCTCAAAATTTTCGCAAAAAAAAAAAGCTACACAAATCTTAGAAGTTTTGTATTAATGTCCTGTCGTAAGCTAAAGCCTCTTACCCAAATCAGCTTCTCCATAACGAGGTGGTATACATTTCTTATGGCAAACATTTGTCATGCGATTATATAAGTCCGACATCATTTCAATTTCCATTTCTTGCATCATTTGCAATTTAGCCTGTTCGGCGGGACTTATGTTGGGCATTGCCATGTCTACAATGGGATGAACTACACGTGTGTTTTAGAAAAAAATTAGTTTTAAGTTATAATTGATTGGTTTTTGTGCTGTTCCTTTGTATTTTAAGCGCTAAAACGTCTTTGGCCTACAGGTTCGTATTCACCAATATTCGCTTTTTTCATGCGTTCACGTATTTGCATGTCCTCGTAACGCCGCTTGTCAATAGAATTTTTTGATAGCACAAACGAATAAACACCAGCTACAGTGATAAAAGTCCTTAAAATTAAAAAAATATAAATTCAATTATTAAAATTTGTTTAGGAAACGTCTTAAAGAATCTTTTTAAGACTAAAAGGTGTTTAAAGCCGTACCAACCAACAGCAATTCTACCAAAATCACCCAAAGACATTACACTTTTTTCTTTTTGCTTCGTAAAGTTTTTTACAGCATAATAAAAAAATATGTAAACAGCTGTTATGACATAACCTCAACTTGCTAATAGAACAAAAAATCGATAATAAATAGAATTTTAGAGATGGACTAAATTATTAGTGATTATATTTGTGTAATTAATATTAGTAGAAATCAAGTTATCGATATATGAAAAATAAGGTTAAAAAAAATAAAAAACAACTTAAAAAGTTGGCTGTTTAAATAAACACAAATATGATTCGTCGATTTATTAAAAAAATTATTAGTTTTATTTAAAAACTAAATTTATATTTTTGCAGTTTTTCGAGAATTCTAATCAGCCAAAGCGAATCAATTACAAGTTGGTAGCGAGTTAATTAATTAATTTTCATTGATAGCATAATAGCCTGTTTACAGTCTAAACCATGGCGAAATAATACAGGTGAATACACGGGCGAAAAATCTCATCAGATGTATACGTTGCAGTTGTCAAGGCGAATTGAGCTTGATTGAAAATTGTCAAAAACACTTTATTTGCTGGAACAAATTCAAAAAATTTAATGTGTTTTTTGTGTTTAATTGCTTATAAAAATTAAGATATTTTAATTGCTAAAAAATTTTACAATATGGAATCGTAGTCAAATAATCCCTATGTGATAGAGATAGTGACAATATTGTTAAGAATTAGAATTTCGTGAGTGCTGTGCAGGATTATGTGGCCTCCGCTTGTGATGTAGATATCTGTGTTCGTTTCGGATATGAATTTTGATGTTGGTATAGATAGTAGTAGATATGGAGTACAAAACACATGTTTTTGTTTGTCTGTCTATAAGTCTTTCTGTGTTCGCATCACGGAAAAACTGTTAGATAGATTTGAATAAAATTTTATAAGGAGGTTCCTTAGAACCTTGGTTGTAATATAGAATAATTTTCTTCATAGAAAAATTTCGGAGAAAATAATAGAGATACAAATGAGAAAGAACCCAATTTTATCATTATAATGGTACTATAACAGTTGTCTGGACATTATATTTTTGTAGATTGTTTTAAACCCCATTTTTCTAAGTATTAATTTTAAGAAAATTAGAAATGATACACGGACGAAGTCGTGAGCATTGCTAGTCATAAATAATTTTACACAATTTGAGATTTTTTTACTGTCTCCCTACACAAGGGGCATTCATCGCATTTGTCCAACCAATCCAAAATACAGTTCCAACAAAAGAAATGGCCACATGGCGCTAGATTAGTATTCTTATGTGTTTCCAAGCGCAATATACACTTAGGAACATTTTGTTCTTTTTCTATTTGTCTCCTAAGTGTCTGCTTATGGAAAAATCATTTAGGAGACTTTTCAAGTTCATAACGTTTTCTCTTGTGTTGCTTCCAAGTTTCGTAGAAACGTAACAATACCCAAAACTTTTTAGCTATATAAGGAGAATAATAATTAATGCCAGTAGCTCCTTTAGAAATTTGATATTTTTCCGCATCTAAACAGAATAAAGATCTATGTAAGGCTTTCAAGTAGGTGGGTGTGCATCGCATAAAGTTTGAAATCGTTTTTTTAAGTTTCTTTTTTGCTTCGGGTACTACATCATCTTGCTCTTCAATACATTCATACAGTTTTTATAATGCATCACCGCCGAATTCTAGTAAAAAATAAAAATACTTTTGTTTAATTTTTTTCCAATTTGTTATGTTGTTTTTTTTAATTATTTTTGACAACATACATAGATTTTGTAGCAACAAATTCCCTGTTGTTTTTTGTGTTGTTGCATTGTTGTAGCCGTGCAATCACCTGTATTAATTCGCCTTGGTCTAAACCAAACTAATTTTGTCAATACACAGAATATTCACTCAATAAAAGTGCATGTATGAACACACTTTAATGTTAAACTACACTATAATGTTAAACTACATATTTAAAAAATCTGTAAAATTTTTTAATATGGATTTTGACATTGATGTTAACGATGAAAGCCAGTTGCATTAGTGGTATAATATGCAAGTGTCAAGGCGAATTGAATGTGCAAGTTAAAAAAAACTTTTTAGTTGTACTTATGGGGAATCAAACTCCGTGTATAAGAAACAAAGCGAATAGTATAATATTTTTATATGTGCAGTAAAAAATTAAATTAATCGTCTGGTAATTGATTCGCCTTATTTGTGCTAACCGTCGAGATAACTTTAACTTGCATTTAGGGTGTTATGCAAGACGAATCAATTAGCAGGTGGAAGCTTAAGCGAATTAGTTAATTTTCGCCGAAAAATATTACTTAGAAACTTCTTATATTGCCTTTTTTTAAATTGCAGTTGACAAAGTTATTTATCAAGTCGAATTCATAACAGGTAAACAAACTCACGGCGAAAATTAATACAATACTGCGAAAGAAATATGTACATTTTATTTCTGTACAAATCATCTTCGGTTGAAAAAAAACAAACGCAAAAAAATTTACTTGGGCTGTAAAGATCACCTGTTAATAATTCGCCTTGCTGAAGCAATTTCGTTAATTTTCGCCGAAAATATGTACATTTTTTTATATGGTGTTTCACATTTAGTGTCTAGGGCAAGGCGAATCAATTTAACAGGTAGCAGCGTAGGCGAATTCAGTATTTTTTGCTGGTATACACGACTGTCAAACTCCATATATAAAAAATATACACAAATTTTTTATATATGGAGTTTGACAGTGGTGTACGCCAGCAAAAAATACTGAATTCGCCTACGCTGCCACCTGGTAATCGATTCGCCTTGGTCTAGGGCATGGCGAAATAATTTACCAGGTGGTGGCAGTGGCGAATTTATTCATTTTCGCCGTTGCAGAAAATGTCAAATTCCATGTATAAAAAATCAGCGAAAATTTTTTTTATATGAAGTTTGAAATTTTCTGCAACGGCGAAAATGAATGAAATTGGCCACTGCGACCACCTGGTAAATTATTTCGCCATGGTCTAGGGGAAAATTAATAAATTCGCCATCGCGACCACCTGGTATTGATTCGCCTTGTTGTTTAATTTTATTTGACAACTAAGCTCAATTTTGGAAAAGTGAAATGGTTTTTATAGCTAATGCCAAGGTACATTTATATTACTAGGTAGTATCGTCTGCCCAGCTGGTTTGTAGTTGGACATGTCAAAAGTTGTTTATATTTTCATACTTTTGTTTACGAATTTCAAAAAACACTAACAACAAGCATATGTAGAACAAAGAGAGCTTTTGTTTTTAGACCAATTCTCTTTTATTTTCTGTTTCTATTTTTGACATTTCCACTCACAAAGCAACAATAAAATGCCATGTTGTTTTTACAAATGTTGTATTTATTGTAGAACCGCTTTTACCTAGTAAAATAAATGTACCTTGGCTAATGCTATAAAATTGTTTAGGTAACGGTAAACTTATGGGTCAATTATGTACAGCAACGGTACTTCAGTTGCATTAAGTAAGAATATTTTATTTGCTAATTAATTTTTACGAAATATATTTTCGTTTTGAATTTTAAACAATATTTTTTATTAAAAAAAATAATAAGCAACAAATTTGTTAATAAACAAAATGAAAACAAAAAAAAAAATTAATTGTATAACAATTTAGTACAAAATAAAACATAATTGCTTACAAAAGAGATCATTATTAATACAACTTTTTTTTGGAAATTCAAAATATAAGCATTACAAAAATATATGTTTTTAGTTGTTAATTAACATAAGAACAGTAGTAAATAAATAGGGAAAAAATAATACAATTCAAAATTTGTTTGTTCAAACACCTTAACTACTATTAACTTGTAGGCGGTATTGAAAAGGCTCTTTGACCACTGCCATGATTTGGCTTTGAACCAAACCAACTCATTTTCCAATTAAGAGTGTCATGCAGAAGCTTTTCCTCCTCTTTGGTTAGTTTAAGTAACGTGGCGACTGCACGTATTAAATGGCGAGCTTCAACCTTAAATTTTAAATATTTACAATTTATAAAATTTAGTTTTAATTGAATTTAGTTTGAGTGATGATCTTACCTCTCGGCTAGTAAGAAATTTGACAATGACATGTTTTAAATATTTGAAGTTAACTTCATCCATAATAATACTATTTTTAATTAAACAACCACAAGTTTGACATGATATTTTGTTATCATTGGAATATATTGGAGTCTTTTGGGTTTCACTGGATTCTTCGACGAACCTAGCTGAAGAGAATTCTTTTTGTAAAGTCTTTTTTAAATCGGCTACACGTTGATTTAAAACCTTAATGGTCTAAAAAGAAAAAATACATTTCGGTTGAATTAAATATTACTGCAAATTGTAATTCAAAATTAAGACCAAAAAAATATTTTTAACCCATGAAGAGCGTTGAACAAATTTTTCTTAATAAAGTTTAGTACATAAAGAGGTAAGATGGGCTTCTTTCAGCGATATGTCTGACAGATTCTAAACCAATCAAAAGTTCAAAATTCAAACAATTGGAAATGCAATAAAACTTTAAAATTAAGAAAATAAATAAATGAATGAATATATAATAAAAGAAAATAATATTTCTCAAAATGATCAAAAAGAAAAAAATTATTCACCAAAAACTTAAAAATATCATTAAAAAAAGGCAATAAATAATCGAACAAAAAAGCCAACATTTTTTAAATACTCGAGATTTAAAAATAAATAAAAATTTAAATAAACCAAAAATTTAAAAATAGATGAAAATTAGATTAAACCCAAAGACCGATTTTAGGAAATTCCCTAATAAGTCGGGAGTTTAGCAAAAATCTCACATATAATTTTTCTAAAACAGTAATTGATTAAAATTAATAAACAAAAAATTCAGAAAATATAATGAAATTCATCATTTAAAAACTAACAATAATATGCGAAAAAAAAAACAATTATTAAAAAAACATAACTATTACCGCATTTAGACTAGGCAACTTTTCATGAAACTTGCATGAAATTTTTGCTTGTTGGTGAAGAAAGAGGAGTAAGCAATATGATATTACTGGGATTTTGAGGGTATATTATTTTTGCTTATGTTTATTTTTAAATAACGCATATCGCTGCAACTTAAATAAGGAATTGAGAAAAAAATGCCTCAAAAAATTGCATAGTGTAAATCTGGACTATAATAACAATAATTAACACCCGATTTTAATAAACATATTCGAATTTCTCCAAATCGAATTTAAGAAAAAAAAAACGAATTTGAAAAAAGTTGCAACTAAAGTTTTTGAGTTCGAAATAAATAAAAGAAAAACGAAAATCAGCAAAAAAGAAATATGTAAAAAATTAGAAAATCATTAAATAGATTTATAGAAAAACTACTCAAAAAACCGGAAACTCAGCGGATATACAAAATCTGAAAATATAAATTAAAATCGAATATTTGAGAATTTTTTATGAAAATTAATTTTCGTAAGTATGTATTTTTTTTATTAATGAAATTAATTTGTAATATAAAAAAATATTTTTCCGATTTAAACAATATTTTTAATATAAAAAATATGGGCATAAATAAGCAGTAAAATTATTTTTATTAAAAAATGTTTTAACTCACTTTATTTTTTTCCGTTAAATCACTGTGCAAGTTGTCATATTTTTGAATTTTTGTATTATTTTCGTCAACAATCTTTTCCATTTCATTTAACTTTTCCTTAAACTCGAGTATTTCCAATTGCTTATTTTTTAATTGATTTTCCAAAGAAGAATTTTTTTCATGTATTTCATTTGCTTCATCTCTTTCAACGCGCAATTCCTTCTTAAGTAATTCCTCACTTTGAGAGATTTCAGCATTTTTTAATAGAGCTGTAAGTTTTTCTTCCTTTTCACTATCCAAAAGACACTGAGTTTCGGATAATTGCTGTTGTAATTCGCTAATTTGTTGACGAAGATTTTGAGAAACATTAGCCGCATCAGCTGCATAATTTCCAAAGCGTTCATCAGCCGCTTCAAGGCGATTTTTTAAATCATGATTTTCCGTTTCTAATGAAGACTATTGTAAAGATTGTTAAATGGGTTTTCAAGGCCAAAATAAAACTAATAATTTTTATTTAATTGTTAGAAAAAGAATAACAATAATGTAAAAAACTAAATTAAGTTTTTATAAGATTTTGAAAATAGTTATGTTTACAATTCATTTTACAAAATTAAGCAGATTTATTTAAATTAAAAAAATAATTAATTAAAACAAATGAAAGTGTAAAAAATATTATATAATCGTTTTATAAATATTAAGTTAATAAATACTTTTACAGTTTTAGTTATGGTGCTTATTTAATATAAATAAAAATAAAATAGTGTTAAATATTTGGCATAAATTGTTACGTTATATATCCCATTGCAGTTCGTCTACATCTGGTGAAATACTCACAGATTTATTGCGCTCATAAATAATTTGCTGTTCACTTTCCTCACGGCATTCTTTCAAAGCTAAACTTAATTCATCAATTTCTTCTTCCAAAATTTTAATCTAATAAAGAAAAAAAAAAATTCATTCATCAAATTTTATTAACATTTTGCTGTCTTTTATTCTCACCTTATCATCTCTTTGTTTAACTTCATCTTTAGCTTTTAGTAATTCAAATTCTATATGCTTCACCCTTTCGGTAAGATCATCTTTTATTTTAAGGATTTTTCTTTTTTCGGTGGTTTCTTCGGCAACTTGCTTGGACAAACGGCTCACTTGCGTTTCCAAAGCTAAATTTTGCCCACTCCATGAACTTTTTATATCCGAAAGTTGCAGATGGGCTTCCTCGAGATGTTGTTCCAGCAATTTGCGTTCTTGTATAAGAGCTTGAATTTTTTCTTCTCCACTGAGATTATTTAAGGATTCTATACGTGACTTTTCAATGATTTGTAGACGTTTTTTCAAATGACGATTTTCTTCTTCTAAAGCCGCTAAGGTGGAGGTTAAATTATTTTTATCTTGTTGCGAGGAATGTCTTAGTTGTTGCAGTTCATCCTTAAGTAAAATGCAATTGTATTTGAATGAATATAACAGAAAATTTCTTTATCAACCCACCTTTAAATCTTCAACTTCAGTTTCATAGTGTTTAAACCTTTCCAATTCCGATGTTAGATTCTCTACTTGTTGCTGATGTTGACGCATAGCATTCAAGCGATCAACAGCCTCTTGTTCCCGAAATGATAGTAAACTACGTAATTTATCGATTTCATTTTGCTGTATATTTTGTATTTTCTCCTGCTCCTCACAGTAAATATCTTTTTGAGTTTGAGCCACTTTAACCGTTTCCAATAGTATTTCATTCGTCTTTTCAACTCTTAGTTTTTCCTCCTGCAATTGACTAACGCGATTTTGTAATTCTACTGTTTTTGAGGCAAGTTCCTGGCACTGTTGTCTCAGCGTAATTAAGGATTCGGACTAAAGCAATAAATAAACATTTAATTTTTTTTCAATTTGGCTGAAATCAACTTTGTTTGCTGTTACCTGTAAGCTTTCTTCATTTGAATTAACACTAACAGTTGAAGAAAAACGACTTTTTATTAGACGATTATTATTATTGTTTGCCGTATGATTCATATGTGTACGCTGATGTGGCTGAATTTGTGGCATGCTCCCAACTCCTGCTCCAGTTAGCTCGGATCCTGTTTCTTCTTTAATTTTGTTTTTTAAAGAAGCAAACATTTTTCGAAATATTGTTTAATTATTGGATTTTTTGTGGGGGTTTTAATTAGACTACTTTAACATTTAAGGATATGAATATTTATTATGCCTAAAAACTTTTTAATCTATTTGGAATGTTTCAAGTTTCTATCATGGTATGTTTCTATAACATTTTACACTTCGTTTAACATGGTGTTCTAATTATATTTTATCAACTTTACTTAAAATTTGTGTATTTTTTAAGGAGTTTATCAAGTAATTATGCAAATTTTCCTTCTTTATTTGTATTTCCCAATAAGAAAAAAAAACATGACTTTTTGTTGTTTTTATTTAGATGGTATTTTATTTATTGCTATTGGCAATACTCTTATTATTTAAGGAACTTCATTCTTGCAAGGCTTTTTGTTTTTTTTATAGTGTTACCGTTGAAAATCATAAAAATGCGTAAAAACGAATATAAAACCCATCAACAACAAAAAAAAAAAAAGATTTTTTTATTCTAAATTATATCGTCCTAAATAACTTTCATTTTTAAATTATAATTATTGAGTAAATAAGACAAAAGTTTTTATAAATTTTAATTTTTTAAAATTATTAGTTGAGCTGTTTGATATTATAAGAAATTAATTTAATAATTCGGCTGAAGTTCATTCTTATACCTTTTACTACAGTTGCAAAGAGTATATATATAAATTTGCAATTCCGTTTGTAACTTACAATACACATTTCAGACCGCATAAAGCATATATATCGGTATCCGTTTGTCCTTAATTGGGCAAATTTATGACCACTATTCTCTCAGACATAGTTTCGAAAGATGTGCAGCTGAAATTTAACAACATCAGTCCATAAATGGTGGAGATATGTTAAAAAAAGGTTAGCGACTCTATTTTCCTTACGTTTTTGCTTCTTTTTTTGGTTATTGTGATTTCTTGCTTGTTATACTGTAAAACGAAATTTCAGAAAAATTACCAGGTGATTGGAAATAGTGATATTCATCTAAATTTCACCTAAATATGTTTTTACAAACATTTCACTAAAGATATAAAACTTTGCAGAAAAAGGTTTTTCCCATTAACAAATTGAAAATATCATTTTAAACCAAAAATTTTGCTAATGTACAATTTGAATTTCACTAAACGATCAATTTTCCATGAAATATTTATTTTCGCAAAAATTTCACCAACAATTTTCCTTTCAAAAAATTTTACTTGTATTTAAAAATTTGAAATTTCTTTACAGATGAAAATGCCAATAATAGACAAAAATTAACGGCAATTTAAAATTTTTCTAGAAAACTCTACTATCCCAATGAAATAAACCCTTTTAGTGAAGGTTGTTTTAATTAAAAAAAATTTAAGGAAGAAAAATTATTTACAAATTCTTAAAGATATTTGCTAAAGAATGTTGATGACGGATGTAGCGATACAGAAAATGTTGGATGACATTTTGGTGTCTTTTTTTTCCTGCTTTTTTTTACAAAGGCGTCTGCAAAAATTTGTTAATAATTTTTTTTTAACATTATAGCAATTCAAATAAAAAATGAACTTAAGAAGCAATATTTAATTCATTTGTTATTACTTATTATTATTATGCTTTGATTAAAAAAGTTTAATACATTTGGTAAAAAAAAATCCACTTTAATCAAAATGTCAATTATATTTAAATGTTAATTATAATTGCTGGTATTAACTTCTGGCATTATGTTGTTGTTGCGTATGCGTTGTTTTCAATATTTGGGTTAATTGAGACAACGATTATTCGCCAGTAAAGGGCGGTTTACATGGTCATAGAAATCTTACATGTCAAATTTCTAAACCAAATATGTAATGAATCTGCACAAATTGAGAGAAATTACGGATGAAAATTTGACAGTCAAGCAATTACGAATCATTAGATCAGGGATGCAGTTTTGTGCAAACCGCCCAAAAACCTATGTATACCAATTGTGTAAACACGAAAAAATCTGTCGTAAGATTTTTACTATCATTTTTTAAAATACGGATAAATTTTCATATTATTTTCTCTTGGATTTTACGAACGTATAACGTAAAGTCATACCGTCTAAACCGCCCTTAAGAGATAAATTGTTTAATTGCTAAAACTAGTTTGTATTTGTTTTGAGTTCCATAATTCTTTTCTTGCGTTATTGAATATAAAGTTGTTTATGCTACGCGACACATTACGGTGTGGCAGCACATTTTTGGTTAAATTTTTTTTAAGCTGGCAGTTCTTTGTTGTATTTACTCTCATTTAAATCGACTACTTTGTAATTTTCAACTGCCGCCAAATTGTACGATTATTCCGAAAAACTCAAACAGAAATATTATATGTTTTTATGCGAATTAATGTAAACGTTTTGTGGAAATCTTTATTGTTTAACTGTGTGAAATTTATTAAGTGTTTGTTTGGAAAAAAAGTGTTATTTAATATGAGTTCACCCAACAATTCTGTTTCAAGCGCCGGCGCTAAAGTTGCCGAAGAATCCCGAAAAGACATGTCTATGGAAACTAAGCCAGGTTCACCTTCCTTTGTGGAATATGAGCTGATATATAATATGACTAGTTTTTTGGAAGCGAATGGTGCTGAAGATGTAGATAAGAAAATCCTAAGAAATATGGCTGCTGCCCTAACCAAACGGTTGAATGAGTAAGTAAAGATATATTTTTGTTACTTTTTGATTGTTTTTATCCTTAAATTAATTTTTCCGTGAGGCTCAAGAAATATGCTCCGAAAATACTTAATGTGATACTAGTATTAGTCGTTTAATGGTTTTCCTATTTGATGAAAGTGTGCTATTACAAAAACAAATTTTAAGTTATAAAAAGCTAATTAAATTTTTGTTATTTTTATTAATTTTAAGTAGTTATTTTAGAGCCAAGTGGAGCAAATTTGAAAAAATTGTAAATTGACCAATAAAAATAAAAATTATACAGGGTGATAGAGAATTAAAAAATAGTAAACAAATTTTAAATAAAAAAATTTGGCGGTTGCCCTTATGGACCTCTAAACTTTTCATATGAAATTGTGATTGTGCACTACATTTATTAACAAATTTGCCTTATTGATTCAATGGAGTTCTCATTTAATTAATTTAGCTTTTGGTATAAGACTCTGAGGTTTTGGTTACAAAATTTGAGTAAAATCCACTGATGAGCTATATGAGCAGTAGTGAAATGGCCATATGGATATGCTTTCCCCGCAGTAATACATAATAATTATTATTTCATAAAAATATCATAAGAATATCATGAAGTATTTATATTTGAAGGAATCAAGCACAATTAAAGTTAATTATTATAATAAAGATTCCAAATAATCAATTTTCTTGTTAAAGAATTCAGAATATACATATATAAAATTTATGGCGTCGTAAATGGGTATTGTAAAAATTACAAAAGGAATGACAAACTTATGTGTACAATTTTTCCACCTGCAGTGAAGGGTATAAAAAAATTGGCCTACTAACAGTAGAAGTTAAAACATAATAAATTAACTAATTTTTAACTAAGAGAGACCTTTATTAATTAAAAAAATTGCAAATATTTTTTAATTTATTTTTCGATATTTCGGTACTCCTCTGTGTACAATCTTTAGGAATTAAAATGTACATATATAAAAATGTTTGAACAAAAAAACAAAATTTGAAAACATGAAAAAAAAAAAAAAAAATATCGAAAAATATATTAAAAAATATTTGCAATTTTTTAATTTAATAAGTACTCTCTTAGCTAAAAAATTAGTTAATTTATTAATAAAAAAGAGTCAAAAAAATTGTTATTTTTATTTTGAAGTTAAAAGATGTTTATCAAAGATCATCTAATCGGGCGTGTAAGTCTTTTGTAATTCCAGAAATAATAATTATCTTTTATTTGTTTACATTTTATTACGA
Source organism: Cistogaster globosa (assembly GCA_937654795.1). Taxonomy (NCBI): domain Eukaryota; kingdom Metazoa; phylum Arthropoda; class Insecta; order Diptera; family Tachinidae; genus Cistogaster; species Cistogaster globosa. The sequence continues at coordinate 13,559,517 of OW569407.1, forward strand.
TATTCCCAATTTTCTTGCATTCAACATTTAATAAACCTTTGAAGAAAAACAATTGATTTGATGGGAATAAATGCATATTCACTTTTTGATAAATTATTTTGCTACAATAATCAGCTGAGTGCAGTTCGCCAGCTGACTCTTTTTATTTATAAAATTTAATTTGACGACTTAATAATAAATTTTCTGTTTCAAATAATTTTTATTACGCTGCTGCAATACAAGAATTAATATTCAATTTTCTCTCCATATTTTTTATGTTTGATATTTTTAATCGGAACAAAAAATTACTACATTTGTAAGTTTTTCGTGTTTTAAAATCACTGAAATCCAGTTGATTAACAGAATAGAATGACTCTTATTATTTTCTTTTTTATTTTGTTAGGAACTATTTCAGAAAAAGAATTATCTTTCACTTTTTTTCTGTCTCTCAATCACTTTCTCATTTGTTTAATCCCTTAATCTTAATCTCTTTAATCTCTTTTAATAATTGATTTTTTCAATATTTTAAAATAAATTAATAACATTTTCTTCAATTAGCCGTGATTTTGATTTTTTCTCTACTTATTCTTGTTCTCTTTACAAAAAAAAAAAAAAAAAAACAAACATTTTGGCAAATTATCAAAAAAAAAAAAAAAAAAAAACACAAAAAAAAAACAAAAAAAAAATGCATTTATACGATACCCACCTTTATCGTAAAAATAGGCAAAATAGCCCAAAGAAAAGAAGTCACTACAAATAAGTAAGACTAATGTCAGAATTCGTTGTCTCTAACAAAAAGAAAACCAAATTTCTTTCAGAAAAAAAAAAATAGAAAAACGCAAATAGACTGCGATGACAAAATGACGCCATTTAGAAAACTTTTCACTACTTTATAGGTACGAATTTGTAATATGTAACTATGTAAATAGGTTTCAACGCTTTTCAATATACAAACGTACTCACAAATTAAATTTTCATAGATTTGGCAGATAAATAGAAAATTAAAGAGGCCAATGAACTATCAATTCGTCATCAACTTTAAGATTTGAGTGAGTTAAAGAAAAAAAAAAAAAAATAAACATTCAAATACATTAAAAATAAACTTAATTATCAATGATTTAATAATAAAAAACTGAAGAACGCCAGCCACTTGCAAATAACAACAAAAAATATTAATAAATCAAAGAGGTATAATTAATAGAAAAATATTACTATTTTACTTTCTTGTAATAAGTTTGTTGTAAAATGTACACAATATTGAAATTAAATTGGAAAATTACGATTTTTGTTTCTTAAGTTCGATGTTTTTAATGAACCTTAAAGTAAACATAAACTAAGGTAAAGAACGTATGATGAATGATTAATAATTCTTCCACTGTGCAACTTATTAAAATGAAATAAATTTACATTCTGTATAAAAAAATATCTTTGCAAGGAAAAAACAAGTAAGAGTGCTATTTTCGGCTGTGCTGAATCTTATATACCCTTTACTATGTATGTCAATCCAGTTTAGTGAAGTAACTTTAATCAAAAAACAAATATTGGGGTGATAAGAAAAAAAATAATTTTAATGGGTTAAGCATTTTATGAAAATTTTAATATTTCCAGAAAGATCTCTTCAAGAGCTTTTAAATGATAACCGCAATGACAATCGAATTTTTTTATGAAAATTGCAGAGGCCCATAACTCTGAAAATATGGGCGAGCGCCAGCCTTTTTCACTTGATATTGTTTTCAATTTTTTAATTCTCTATTGCCCCATATATTTGTTTTTTTTTTTTACTTCACTAAACTATATTTACATACATGATGAAGGGTATATAAAATTCGGCAGAGTCTTATCAGCTATCTTGAATGGCACTGGTTCAGAAATGCGAGATAATTGAGCAGAATATGTAATATATTTTTTTAGGTGCGTCAAAATGGGAATACTTTTGGCGTTCACATTGCTGAAAAAGGAGCAAGAACATCTGTTTGAACGAACGGGGTAAAAAACGCTTGTGCTCCAATGCTGGGGTTATATAGCTGAAGTCAAAGCAGTTTCCTTACAATAATCATTGCTGGAGCTTTAGGAATGGAGAGGAGAAGCGGACGATACCTTATCTTCTTCTGTTCTGCGCTGGTTGCCCAGCATCTACAATTTCTGGGGAAATGGTATTGAAATTAAAAGAAATGGAGCCAGACAGGATTAGTTTTTCATGCAAATCTGTAGGTGGTGATATCAAGGAGGAGACTTTTTCCTTCTTTTTTTTATTATGGAAGGGTTTTTGGCGGTGGGATATATATCCGTGAGAGAGGTGTTGGAATTTTTTTTCATGCTCCCGAACGAGCATCTTGCAGCCTGAATTTTAAGTGATAAAGAAATATTTGTGTTCTTACTTACAGTCAAGGTGCAATCAAGTCCCTAAAAGAAAAAAGAAATATTGCCAGAGAATGCCAGATCTACTAAAACGGTTAACGATTCATTCGAAATTTGCACTCGTTGCCCATAGCACTAGTACTTACAACTAAGATTATTATTGTGTTCAAAATTACAGATTGCTATAAGTATGGCGATTATGCTAAAAAATGGGCACCCCGCCAAACGGTTATTACAGGAATTATATAAACGAATAGTGGGAGGATGAATTTTCAATCATTAATGGCTTTGGCCTTGCTTTGAATTATCTGCGACGTAGGCAATTTCGATTATGTTCTCCTAGCTCCTACCCATGCATGGGCCCACTTTTCTCTCTACGTTTTTATAATGATCTCTTCCTTTCAGACTTCTATCTTTTTTTCTACGTATAAGTAATACAAAAGGACTGAATGTGAAACAATGTAAGCTGACGCCTTTGCTTTTTCTTACTACCTGCTTACCTAACATATTTCTCGCTTTGTTGTCAGTACCAATATCTAATCAGCTAATTTCTCTTTTATATTTTAAAGTCAAACACTTTTTATGCCCCACAAATTTCTATAAGATTTCAGCTGTCTATAACGGTTCACAAGTTTAACCACATACATCAATATTTAATAACGGTTGGGACAACCTTTAATTTCACTATCCACATTTTATATTTAAAATTATAGCAGTTTTAGCAATATAGTTCTTTGTAAATTTCAACCGTTTGTCTACAATTGTTCAACAGTTTGGTCGTAAACATCAAAATACATTAACTAAAAGGGCACTCTTTAATTTCCAAATTCAAATTTTATACTTGCTACTGTAGCAGACATAGCAATAAAGGTTTTAAAAAAATCCAAATGACTGTCTATTGCGGTTCAAAAATTTAGTCATATACATCAAATTACATTAACTCTTGTAACACCCTTTAATTTTTTATTTTTTTAATTTTTAATAATTAAACTTTTTATTATAACGATCATAGTAATCGACATTCTGTCCCATTTGCAAGCATTTATTTATAACGGTTTAAAAGATAGACGCATAATAGGTCAATTTACGTCACCTATGGGGACTCCTTTTCATTTTTTAGATTTATTTTTGTATTACTTTCTGATATTGGGTGCTATAGTGGTACGCACTTATTAAGTTTTAAAATGGTACGCTTTACGATTCATAATAAACATAAAAAACATGTGTTTTAATGGGGACACCATTTCAGCTTAAAAATTGTAAACTGTTTTTAAAATGGGACTAATATGTAAGCAAAACCCTTAAAGAAAAGAAAATATTTTTAAAATCAGTTTAGAAATGACTGAGTTTGGTAGGCATAAACATTAAAAAAAGCAACATTGATACGAATTGATAACCTCTTTCTTTTTTTGAAGGCGGGGAAAACCTACGGAAATAAGAGTATGTGATGAACTTATTGAGATTGCAACTTATTTAACCCTTTTAAAGCTGATGACTAAAATTGTTATCATTGTTAGACCACTTAACACATTTTACAAAAAAAATCAACATTAATTCACACGAGTTGTTGGCAAAAATCATTACTTCCTGTTTAAGGAACGTCTTCTGTCAGTCAAACATGTACATACATGCACAACCTCTGAGGGTTGTTCTCATTTTCTTAAACAGTTGCTAGCACATCTTAAATATAAGTACTTTAGAAAAACAATAAAACAATGACGTTGGTAATTTTCTGTCATAAAGTATTTTTTATTGATTTATTTTTTATCGTCTTTTCCTCAAACACTATTAAGCTTGTGGGAAAAAAAAGGAAACAAAATCTATTAAAACTTTGGAAAAAAATTAAACCCAAAATAAGAAAACAAATGATCATATTATACAATGAAATTAAATTAATTTAAAATAGAAATAAAATTGATTAATGTCAGGCTTGACTTAATTTCTCATCTCTATAGGGTGTGTAAACATAATCACAAAACCGTAACGATATTGTCTTTAAAGACAAACGCTGATCATAATAATGATCATTTGCAACATTATCAAGTTGACATAGATGACGCTAGTTAAATGCTTATATAAAATAAAATGACAAATATCTGTGTTAATAGGTGAAAAAGTCATTTGATTCTTAAATGGAGATTAACCATGCAAAAGCAACTTCTAATAAATAAATTGTGAACATTGTTTTTGGTAAAAATTGAGTTAAATTTGGTTGTATTTTAGATAAAACTTTAAACTAGTTTTGCTAAAGGTACGGTTAGATTAGTCAAATGTTTGATCAAAAAGACGTAACCACTTAATTATGGGAACAAAAATTTTGTCCTCAAATACTTTTCAAGAAATATAAGGTCCTACACAATATAAAAGATAAGATTCACATTTACTATATTAAAGGTCGTAATTCGTTATGATATGTGTTAGGAAAGATTGAATAAAAATTAAAAAAAAGTAGTATTTACGCTTTTTTGATTAAATATTTGACTAATGTGACTGCACCTTAAGAATTCGAAATAAAATTTATACTGCAGGCAGACAGCCTGTCTGGCTTGGGTTCTCCAAACAATTCCTTTGTATCACCTGCCCAAGAAAGTAAATTAAGATTAATTCCAACAACAACAACAAAGAGTCAGTGCAGAGAAGAGAGAAGTGACCTCTTGTGGTATCAAAATTTAATCAAATCATCATTTTTTCAAAATTCTCATAAATGCCAAAGCAGTATTTTATTTCAAAACGTTTTCTTTAACTAAAGTTGCGGTCAGATATGTGGAATATTTGACCAAAAACAAAACCACTATATTTACAAATGCTTGTTCAATCTTTCCTGACACGTATCATGACAAATGACTATTTTTTATATTATAAATGTGATATCTTTCTTATCTTTCATAATCTGTAGAATCTTATTTTCCTAAATAAGTGTTTGAGAAGGGCCAAGTTTCTTGTCATAGTTTAGTGGTTACGTCTTTTAGGTTAAATATTTGACATGTGTGACCGTACCTTTAGTGAAATATATTTTATTATTTACTTCTGAACCTTCAGATGGGTATTGGAATCGGTTGTGTTATTATATGGGGAGACGTTATGTAATCTATAGTTTGCTGTTGCCAAAAATCGGGAGCTCTAAAAAGGTAAAGGTCAGGATTTTATTTAACCCAAGTCTTTTATTTTCAAGGAAACATTCACCAAATTTGTAAGATTTTTGATATTCTGGTTTCTTTATAAGCGATAATTAGTAATAACGTTGGATATGTTTAACTATCTCCTTTCTAATTTAATCATATTTTTAAACAACCCACACCAAATTTATGGTGTAATCAATTTTTGTTTAAGGGGCATCCTTCTCTCCGCATGAAAAAAGTGACAAAAAAAAAAAAAAATCCTGCAGAATATAAATTCAGTCAGTTTTCTGTAACACAACGTATATAATTTTAAAGATTCAGTTTTGTAAGCTTTCATATACAGGCTGCACACATAAAAATTTTTACACCTATTTATATTTTTTCTTTGTTTTCAGATTTAATTTAATTAAATTATTAATTGCTTTTGTTATATAATTAAAGAATTTAATAAAAAAATAAATACATAATTTTCTAAATAGATCATAATTTTAAGGAACAAATGTTCTAATTAAATAAATTATTGAATCAATTAAAAATTTAATTAAGTTTTAATTCGAAAACAAATTAAACTATTAATTGGTGCAAAAACCTTTCTGTATAATTATTAACTTCTACTCTATATCTCCTTTTCTATATCTTCATATCTTTGCGTAAAATGCATCTTACTATCTTAATAATGTATGTAAAATTTAGAGTGTCTCACTATTGTAAATCTTCAGATAAAGGTTAATTACCCGTACCCATTTTGTTCCTCCTATACCTTCAGACTTTTTCTGGATATCACACTTATTCTCAGAGCTTTTTGTATTAGATTTAGAGAGCATTACTACGGCTTTTCCAAAAATATTCGAATAATTGTAATGAAAAATGGGAAATATATATGTAGATGTAAGCCTATAAGGACAAAAAAGAACTATATGTTTTGAAAAACGAGGTAGAAAGCGATTTCTACCTCTACGAAGCAATGTATATGATTTTAATAAAATTTTAAATAGATAGTTTTCTATTTATATAGTCGCACCAGCTTTGCTTATTTTTTAAAAAGAACCACGAGGGGAGATGTGGGATACAAGCAGACATTAACTTAAAAACGCTCTCTGTTCTCAAAATAACCAGTTAATTAATATACATCTCTAGAAAGTCTCACTTCTGTATATATGCAAATGAACGATGGCAACCCTTATGTAGAAAATGAAAGAAAAAATAAAAATAGTAACTCAATGGTTACTGTGTTTTTGCAATAAAATTTTTTTTAAGTTTTTTGTGGCCTTTTTGCCTTATTGATTCGATGGAGTTCTCATTTAATTAATTTGTCTTTTGGTATAAGACTCTGAGGTTTTCTTTACAAAATCCACTGATGAGCTATATGAGCAGTAGTTAATTGGCCACATGGATATGCTTTCCCCGAAGTAATACATAATAATAATAAATATTTCATGAGAATATCATGAAATATTTATATTTGAAGAAATCAAGCACAATTAAAGTAAATTAATATAATAAAGATTCTAAATATTACATTTTCTTGTTAAAGTATTTTTAATTTCTTAAATATTTCGCCACACCGTTGGATGGCATCTTTAGGAAACAGGAAACAAAATTGTTCAAATTAAGTTTATTTTTTGTATTTGTTTACTTTTCCTTCTTCATAATAACAATGCAGTATATTTGTCTCTCTCTCTCAGCTAAAATATCAGTCTTGTTTATTTTGGCGTCACTGAAAATTGTACATCGTCTTTTTTTTGAGGGCTCTGTGCACAAAGTGTAATACCGTAACCCTGTGGAACCATAATACGTAGACTTTTAAAATTTTCTTAGAAGGTATATTGCTATAGTCCGTTTAGTAACAAATCAAAGGGTTTTACGAAAGTGATAGGAAGACATGTCAAATTTGCACAGTGTCAGTTTTACGGACAGAAACAAGTAGAAAAAACAAAACCTTAAATTAAGTTTCCTTATTTATTAACCGCAATACGTAGAAAATTAAAAAAAAAAAATAAAGTATAAAGGGAATTGCTATAGTGGCATGATTTTAACGTGCATGGCTTAAAGGTTCGATCAGATTAGTCAAATATTTGACCAAAAAGACGTAATCACTAATTTATGGGAAAAAAATTTTGTCCCCAAATACTTTTCAAGAAATATAATATCCTACACAATATAAAAGTTAAGATATTACAGTCGTCATTTGTAATGATATGTGTCAGAGAAGATTGAATAAATATTTAAAAAAATAATGGTTACGCTTTTTTGGTTAAATATTTGACTAATGTGACCGAACCTTTAGTTTTTTAACCAAAGTACGCGAACATTTAAAATTTACATAGAGTATAAGGGACTATTTCTGCTTTAAAAATAAGCGTGAAAAAAATAAATTTAAAAATAAATAAAAATGATTTTGATGAATATGGTTTTATTTTTTAATCGTTATAGGCAGGCACTTTAAATTTGTACAGAGTATGTACTGCCATATCTGCTTTAAATAAATGAAAGGTATAACGATAGTAACGTGATTTTCCGATATATGTCCCTACTTTTGAACCGGGACTATAACTTTGTGCAGAGTTAGTAGCCCGTAGTTCGTTTAAACAGAGCAAGTTTAAAAATTAAAATTAAAGAGTGTTTTAATAGTTACGTAATTTTTCAGGTGCTTATTTTTAATTTAGCCACAGTACGTATTACTGCTTCCTTTCAAAGAAGTTTAAAAAATAAAATTAAAATTTAAAGCGTTGCTTTGCAACTTTTACTTGACGCATCTATTTTTATTCGTTTTAGTCCGTGATTTGTTCTTTAAACCTTTCCTTAATGTTAGTTTTGTCTCAACTTTTAATGCTTAAAATCATAATAATTACTTTATAACCCACTTATTATTATCTGATTCGCAAGTCATGCATAATCATGTCTTTTTGTTTACCAAACCACTAAATATGGTATTATTTACAATGTTTAAAATTTTCTATTTGTAAAGCTAATATTTATTTATTACACTTTCATGAATAAATGAAAGAACAAAGGAATGGTAATAAAAATAACAGGTAGTTGTCGTTGTTGTTAGTGTGAAATGTGTAAATAAAGTTAAAATTTGTAAACACGTTGTTGACATGCAAACACCCAATTGTAGAAAAATCTTTTTAAATGTATCTTAAGGTTCAAATTTCGGAAATTGTTATTGTAAAAATATATTTTTATTTTATCTAAATTTCATATTTTCAGAAGTATTTTTTTCGCGTACAACAATTAGTTGTTTTAGCGAAGGGAAGACTCACACATGTTCTTAAAAGTTATTTGCTTACAGTTATTTCTTGCTTGTGTATTCAAAGAAATTGTTCGTACGAGGGAGGCCTCAAAATTAAATAACCTAAGCTAAGTTGCAGCTGCTTAAGAAAAATGAGCTTGAGTGGGTTTGAAAACATCGCTATTTAAAAATTATTAAAATTAAAAAAAAATAAAGTTAAATCCGTAGTCTGAAAGTAGCAAGGGCCTAATTAGATGAACATGTTGCAACAGACAGTAACACATGCAAATTGCTATTGCATATAAGAGAATTCTCTTGTTCTTTGGATCTACTTTTCAAGGTCATAAATAATTTAATCAAATTTGTAAGTCCCCGTCCACACATTGCAACTTTTGCTATGCAACGGGTACACTGTTTAATCTTCTTGCGATTCTTCTGTGTTTTATCGTTCGTGATTTTAAACACAAACCAATTCTAAGCAATTGAGACCGAAATTGCAGGTAAAGCAAAAAGGGAGTAAAACAGCCATTAACAAACATAATTTCCATGTGTTAAGCGGATATTACAATGTCGAACTTTGCATATGGGCACGGCTTAATGACATGTTATCATACTCTGTAAAAGAGTAATATTCGTGCTTGTCAACGGCGCTGGATGGATTTAAAAATTTTTTGATACTGAACTATCTCATGAACATTAGTTAAATATTAGAAATAAAAGGAGTTTTAATTGAAATCTAAATCTCTCAATTCCAAAAGAATTTTTTTAATGTACTATTTTTTGTACAGTTTTATAGTTGTATTTGTACTTGAAAAATGCCACGTTGTCTCATTGAGTTAAAATGCTTCTAGGGGGCGTGTTAAGTCAAATAAATGAGAGGCTATAATAGTGAAAGAATTCTTGTCTACAACGAAATGATTTCGATTCTCGGATAATTTTTTTTGTTTTTGATTAAAGAAATTTAAATCTAGGATTTGACGAATTTTAACTCCAAGTCCCGATTTAAATAGTAAGTAAGTCTGAACAAACAAATCGTTACGAAAATTGGACGCTTGAAAGAATTCTTCTATCTAAAGATTTTTTAGAATTAAATAAAATAAACTTTAAACCATGAATTTTAGTTATGCTTAAGTTTGCTTTCATATGTTAATAATTGTGTGTCTTGAACCAGTTATAATAGTTATATTGACTTTGTTAAGAAATTAGTGTTTCAAAAATAGTCATCTCAAAGAACTAATCGATTAGACATAGTTTCGAAAATTTTGTTATTGAGAATCAGCTAGATCGGTCCATGTCCCTCGAGGCAGTGAGCTAAACACTACGCCTGCCTCTTGTTTTTTCATATCATTTGAAACGATAGAGAATAAAAAAAAGAAATAGCATCAAGTGAAAAAATTGGCGCTCAACCATATTTTTCGTGTTATGGGCCTCTGAAATTTGTATAAAAAAGTTCGATTGTTAATATGGACAATATGTTTAAATGATGCGGTTTCAGGAAACAGTAAAATTGTTTGTCCATTAAGACCTGATGAAATTTTTATGTAAAATTCACTAAACTAGATTTAGATATATGGTGAAGGATGTATAAGATTCGGCATAGGCGAATATAAATCTCTTTTTTAATTTTTTTTAATTAAAACGTATAATTTAACAGAAGGATTAAAATTAAAATAAAAAAATATCGGTGTAACTTTTTCTTGCGGAAAAAGAAATAGCACGTCATAAAAATTTATAAAATACCTTTTTCCAATGAGTTTTCTAATAGGAATAGGAAGCTGGTATGAAAGTGATTAAATTAATGGTTTATCACCTGTTTGGCGCGTGGCCCTTTAAGGATAACAAATCGTTTATATTCATACATTTCAATTTTGGTGTCTACGAAAAGCACCAGCTTTTTCTTGAAATTACTTACTCGGGTATTCTCTGATACAAATAGGAAACCGCGATGTTGTATTTCATCGACTCAATAATAAGCGCGTCACAGCCTTTTCACATATTGAAAAAATTAAGTAGTAGAATATGTAAAGTAAATGAAAGGGATAGTCCATTTTGTTTATTATTTGACATTCTGCATGTGTCCGCTTCAGGTCCGTCCCCAGTATTAATCTTTATACTAGGTCTAGAAATACTATTGCTAAACCTTAACGCATAAAATTAACTAGAGCCTCAGCTTCAACCTGTCATTGCATACAATGATATAAATTGTGTATACCGTGTCCTGTCACCTGCAGCCAGGTCCCATTTATGATTTTCTGTCTGAGTACGGAGCGCTAGGTTCATATGCTTTTAAGCCTATGTATGTTTAGTTTCAAGGTCGTAAAATCAGTTTTTTGAAGCATAGCTTTACTACTCGAGGATTATTTTAATTCCGCATTTAACGAAGTCAAAATTTGCCTTTCGATATCCCAAACTATTGATTTTTTAATTTGGTATTTTAAGTCAGAATTAGTCTACACTTATCATTTCGTTCGGTTCTCTTAAGGGATCTTGATTATTCTATTTCGAGAGTTATCGCTTTTACAGCATCTTCCTAATTTACCCACTTGGAGTATGTACATCGCTCATTTTACCTTTTCTCATTGCGTGTTCGATTTCTGTCCTATTTAGTTCATTTCAGGCTGCTCACAATGTATAAAAAGCAAGTCAATTTGCGCGTTGCTTCATATTCCGCCGAAAAGCCTGTTTTAAAATAAACGGCCAATTGGTCTCTCAAAGTCTACTCTACTTGTTTTGACTACAAAAAAAAGGCATGGTAGCAGTCCGATTATCCCAAGCAAGGAAAGATTCTTTATTCCCACCGATATAAACACGTGCTAAACGCCTATTTTAGGTTGCCACGGTTACGGTAAAAAGACAGTAGTCTTCACAAAGAGAAAAACAATAATCAGCAAAACAACAAAATCGTAGCTCTGTTTAAAATCTTCAGAACATAAAAACGTTCGATATATTTCCACTCCATTGAAAGCAATTGGAGAATTCGATTTTGACAGTGTGTTTGAAAGTGAAGTTGGCTGCTTATCAGTTTTTTTTTTATTTATTGTTGAAGAGTGATGAATATTTCGGTTTTCAGGCCAATATAGCAGATTTATATCTTTTTTATTCCTATACAGTGGGATTTATAAAATAAAATGAGTAAACATTATTGTTTAAGATACAAAGTTGAAACTCTTATTTAAATGAAAGACCACTGTTTTCAAATTCGATGGGTAGAACAACAAAGGGATGTTTTTGTATTGTATTTAATAAATGTTGTGTTATCGAATAAAACAAACCGATGGAACTTGGCTTACTACAATATGTAATCCTAAAATTCTTAGCTTATTCTAGAGCCTTCATGCATTGTTAAGTTCCTTTATTTTTTTCGAAACTTTTTTTTGAACCAGTAAAGGTAGTTAAATATATAAAAATGTAGGTCTTACCTTCAGCATAACCGCCTATGTTAAATTCGCTATCCAAATTTTTTATTTTTTATATTAGACGTACATTTCTAACACATTTATTCAGCATTATGTTTCCTAAAGGGTATAGACTACACTCGGTGTGTTGTTAATTGTCTCCTACTGCCTCATATTATTTAAGCAAATGTGTATTTTTATAGAGGAAAACAGCATCTTTTACAGGGTCTTTGTATGCATAGAAATGTATAAATTTGTAAATACATATATAAAACTGTGTGCGTGACACGCGCCTTTCCTTCTTTCTCTTCGCAAGCAATTCCATACACCAACACATGCATTAATATTTAAATGAACATGTTTATGTTAAATAACAAAAAATATTTACAGACATGCCAGACCCCTAAAATAAAATAAAAATGTGGCGTTTTTTTTTCTTTTAATAGAAATATATTATATATTTTATAACTTATGTGCAATATATCTTATATTAAAAAGTCGCATAAAAATACGAAAATATCAGCTGCGACACACATTTCGTAGTTGCCATTTTAAAAAAGTGAAAATTTCTGTACTGTAGATTTAGTTCCTTTTTTTATCAGTATAAAAGTTGGGAAAACGATTTGCGTGTTCTAGATGCGGCAATATAAAACCATATCAATTTAAGACGTATTTTCTTTTGGATGCTACCAACATTAAGATTCTGACAAGTACCAATATAAAAAGACATGGCTGTGCAACGAAACGAATTCCCTCCATATTTTTGCTGTTTTAATTTTTTTAGACTTGGCAACTTGCACAATAAAAAAAAAAAACAATTATTAATTGTAAAGTAACTTAAACAATAAATAGAAAAACAATATTTTTAATTGAATGAAGTGGTTTTAAATACGGATTGAATTCCGTTTCCTAATAAAAATCAACATGACATGACGGTATGTATAGAAAGAAGGAAATGCTTTTGAACTTGACTCTTTCCGGTGTGGTTGCATGAAAATTATACCATTTATGTTCATCGGTATATTCTTTTTACCTAAATTTAAGTTTGTATTTTAAAATAAAAATATACCAAGCGTTTGAAAGAAATAGGTATAGAATTTTTTTTAACAATCCTGAGCGCCATCAGACAAGTGTAAGACTTTTATCATTTTTGATATGTAAGACAGTGAAAAGTGTGCTTGAAATTAGTAAAATTAGGAACAGCTTAAAATTGTTCGTATAAAAATAATACCGGTGCGCACTTTGATATTTCCTATTTAATGGAAACTATCGAGAATGACTCAGTTAGACATTGATTCAGTTGCTGATGGTATTGAGGACATCGATATTAACAATTAAATCCAGGAACTTTATGATCACATCATTGATTTTTTAGGCGTCAATGCTTTTATTATTTCCAAAAAGTAAAAGGTATTTCTAACCACACAGTCTATGTCACTTAGGCTCTTGTTTATCAGTGACTTTTGCAAAGCCTAATAAAACAAAACACCATTCGACTAAAACACAAGAAACTTTTTTTACATTCAAGGATACGAGCCTCGTTATCGCACCTGGTTGGTACGACACACATTATGAAGATGTGCGCACTGTAGGAAGATGGAACTCCAGAGAGCAATTTAGTGGATGTGATGTAATGGCAATTTGCTACTCTTCCTAAGTATATAAAACGAAATTTTTATTTAATGAGTCCATTCATTCATTCATTAAATAACTTATAATAATAATAAATTATTACAAAGTTTTTTATTTTTATTAATATTATTATTAATATGTTCAATAAACAAAACAAAGCGCGTCTTTGTGAAGAATTCTACATATAATTTTATACTTTTTTCTAACAATTACTTTATAAAATAAAATTAAATAAAAACCCTTTTTTGGTCGATTTCATATAGTGCGCCTGAGGAGTTAATGTTTTTATTTCCTTATTTCCATTCCGTAAGCATGTCAACAAAATTTTACAACAGTTTTTGTTTTGTTTTTGCTAATGTTAATTATTTTATGGGCTGCTGTACTTATAAGGAAGCAATTAATAGGTTTGCTTTTGTCGTGTTAATTCGTGAGCGATATTTTAGGTAGATTATAAAAAAATAATAAAAAATTAATAGAAAAAAATGTTTTAATGTAAGTTGTATCGTATTTGGTAAAGTACATTTACAGCAGAATTTTAAACAAAATTTTATCCTATAATTAACAAAATCATGAAAAGATAAAGACTCTATTGCAACCTTGGGTGATTTAAAAAATTCCTTCATCAATTTTTAGCGTATATGAATGTTAAATATATGTATCTTAAGTGGAAGGCACAACTTCTATAAAGAAAGACACTGTGTAAACAATTAAAAGAGCAAAGTCTACAAACATGCGCTTTTTTACTGCCTTTTAGTATAAACTAGAGTTCGCCTTGTAGTCAAAATTCGACGAAGTTTATTGTTGAACACTTTTTTATTTTTTTAACTTATGGACGCGTTTATTTTTTTAATATATGTACGTGTGTAAAATACCAGCAGTAAGTAAACAGATTAAGGAGTTACAACCAGAGTTGTGAAAAAAATTTTATATATTTTTTTTAGTTCTGCAAGTGTTTCGAAGAAAATATCCACTTCCAATATAATTTAAAGAAACCACAGAAATATCTGTATTTGTTTTAAAAACGATTAATTTACTACATTTCGTTTATAGAAAATATTAGAATGGCACATATAATATTTACTACATTTACTAAACCATAACACAAAAAAAGTTTAAATTTTTCAACTAGATATTATTTTTCACAAAGGAAAATATGTACGGTGCAAAAATATACCATCATATTTTGATTAATGTTTGAAAATGCAATACAAATTATTAGAGTTTTTAAGTTTTTGTGTTTTAAATTACGTTTGAATCATAAATTAGGGTTAAATCGTAAAATTCCAACTTAAGTGCGTAAAATTGTCAAATGTCCTGAAAAGCTATCCGGCAGCACTGTATGTACCCCAGAAAACTAAAGATAATTAAACTGAGAGAACCATATAGAGAGCATTCAAAACAAAAAGAAAACTCACCCCACTAAACATTCAAATTACACCCATACACAAAGCTGATGAAGATGATGGCATTTGTCACAACCTATACCATAATAAAAACAATAACAACGTATATTAACAACACAGCTGCCTGTATGTTTTTATATTTTTGTTTTTCTTTTATAATTCGGATGCGAATATAAACGATAAATATGAGTGCACTGTACAACTATGAGAGTGTATGTTTAAACATTTTATTTTCAGTTATGTTCTTGCTTTCGGTTTAATTACACTCGTTTTAATAAGTTTGTTAGCTGAAACTACGTCGAAAATTAGCTTGTTTTCTTTAAAAAAGCACTTATTTCTTTTTATTTTAAATAAATTAAAAGAAAAAAATACTTATACTAAAACATAGAAAAAGTTTTAATAGATATCAAATAGAAAAAAAGCTTTTTATTGTGTTTGTTACTAAAAAAAAACATTAATATTTTCATAATATATAAATGCGCGATTGAGTGAAGATGTACAATTAAAGTTAGAGGAGATAAATTTCCTTTTTAATTGTCTTTTTCTTAAGTATTTGTTGTTTCTTATCAAAATATGTACATAAACATTATGAAAAAAATTATTTGTGAAAAATAAGTAAAATAAAAAACTAAAATAATTTTGAATTTTGTGGAAAAGTTTTGCAACTATAAAAAAAAAAGTTTTAACAAATTTAAATTTATTATATCAATTGTAAATGAATTTAAATGTTTTAATTTATATTAATTGAACTTTATTTAAAATATTGGTTTTAAAATCACACACAAACTAAATTCAACAAACAATGAAATAAAGCATCCTCATCATTATCATCTTATACACCCTACGCTCTCCTTTTTGCTCTCCTAACACTTTAAGAAAAAATATTGTCAACAAAGATTGTTGCCATAAATAAAAGTAAGTTAAACAATTAAATAAATAAATAAATAAATAAATAAATAAATAAATAAATAAAACAAAAACCTTTGCCTTATTTTCTCCAAAATCGTTTGCGAATAGGCTAAATATTTTAGTTAAGGTATGGATACTAGAACAAGAGAATATTTACCCCAGGCATGGAAAATTGATAATATAAAAAATAATATTTTTTTATATTCATTAAAATAAATGAAAGTGATATTTTATTTCAAACGTCAACTTATTAATTCAAATATATTTATTATGAACAATAAAATATTTGACCCCAGGGATGGAAAATTGAAAATATAAAAATGGTATTATTTTAATTGTTACAAAAGCACATATCCATAATACAAGCATTAGCAAAAATTTTCCACAGACATTAATTATTACTTTCAATAAATACCTATGTATTGTTTTTTTTTTTTTTTTTTTGAATTAGCTGGTGCTGCTTAAATTATCTGATTTCGTCAGAAGATTCGTAGAGAACTAGGTACTTTTTAATTTTCAAAACTCAAAACTTAGTCATTTTTACAACTTGCCGTTAATTAAAGGCAGGAGTTTGTTAGACCTATAAATGGCCTGGCATTATGAAACTTTCAATTATTATTTTTTTTTATCTATTTAATTTTATTATTAAAAATAATAGCAATAAAAAAAGAAAGTTTTATTACTATGGTTTTTGGTTATTGAGCGGCTTCTTCTAAGAAGCTTGTTGGGTCAGTGTTATGTTTAAACCTCAATATGAGTGTTCTTTTGTCGCCGGCCTTTAGATGCAGAACATGATTTAATTTTTCGTTACATCCATTTTTTAATTCATTATTTATATTATTTATTGAAAAACAAAAAATTGTAAAAAGAACTTGAAAACTATTATCCTCAACCAAGTAACTTATTATTATTATTGCTGTAAGTTCTTTATAATATTTTTTTTTGCGAAAACTTCAAATACCAGGTGTTAATAATTTTAAATAGATTCATTATTTTTATATATTTCTACATACATAGACTCTTAAGTTCTTTCGATTTTTTCTATCCAATAATTAAAATTATTTTAAAAACTTTCAGTAGAAAATAATTTAATCCCAATTGTATTTTAAAACAAACTTTAAATAAAAAAATTATTCTAAAACAGTTTACCAATTTATATAAAATTTTTTATATAAATATTGAAAGCTATATTTTTAACAAATAGGTACATAGTATATTAAATTTTCTAAAAATAATGATATAAGAAACACAGACTGTCTGCTATCGTAAAAAACTAAATTAATTACGATTTTTAACTAACTTTTGAATTAATTTTCTAGAAAATGCTTTGCAATTTTTAAAGTTCACCCCAGCTAAGGCTGCTTTTGTAGTTATTTTGCTAAGAATAAAAAGTATGTCTAAAATACGTACTGAAAAATTTACAATAGTAACGACATTTCCATCCCTGCATCACCATGTTTTTTTTAATATATTTTTGCTGTTTGCTGTAAGGATTTTACATCTTTTAGTTAATGTTAACATTTGTTGTTTTTGCATTTCATCCCCTGTAAACAAACATTTTGAAATTTTTTTCTTTACTCTTTTTTTTTTGGCTTTTTATTTATTATTTTTATCATATTTAACTTCGCATCTTCTTTAAAGGATTCTTTTGAGTTTTTAACAAATTTGTTGCTGGAATTAAATAATGAATCATCATGTTTATTAATTACTTTTCCATTTTCTCGGGGTTTCTTAACAAGTTTTTCATTGTTTTTCGTAGGAATATGTGGTGGTGGAGGCGGCAAAAAATTCGTTTTCCTATTTATCAAGGATATAAGCTAAAATTTTTTTTCTGCTTAAAAAGAAAGTTTAAGTTAAATTTTACTTTATGTATCTCTATCCCTCTCTCTCTCTCTCTCTCTTATTGTGTCGCTTAAATGATTCTCAACAAGATTTTATTTGGATGACATACTGAGCGACAAACATTTTTTTGTTTAAATAAATTTCTATTTTCCATTTTGTATTTGGTTTACGAAAGGAGCAGTGGGTGATCAATTTATTTCCTTCTTTTATGGTGTTTGCTATATCATTACTAAATATTAATTATAATTTTTTTATTCGCATATTAGCTTAGGAAAAAACAGTTTTTTATTTATTATAAGAATTATTCAATTATTTATTAATGCGACATCATGTTAATATCCTATAATCATAGACTACGATATATGTAGTGTACTCCATGAGTTTTTTTTTTGTTTACTCAAGACAAAAATAATATTTTTTTTAAACTGATTTATACATAAACATCAAAACAAAATATGTCATGACATAAATCTTAAAATTTTCTGGTTTTATTGTTAAAATTCTACATTTCAAATTAATTTTGTTTCTTCAGATTTTTGTTTTTTATTTACTAAAATCCACAAATTTATTTTATTTATTTATATTTTTTACTTTCAAGAAAAATATAATCAGCTGATCAGAGATGGATAATTTTCTTAAATATATTTTTATGCCAGATTGTTTTCAAACATTTTCTTTATTGAGCAGTCGCCCGTTTAAAAGCTGGGTTTAACTTAAAGTGTTTTTTTTTTTTTTTTTGGCTAAAACAATTTCAAAGGTTTTATTATTAACATAAATTCAATGAAAAAGTGACTGTAGCGTTTGACAATAATTAAAGACCAATGTATTTTATATTAATTTTTATAAGGGAT
Source organism: Cistogaster globosa (assembly GCA_937654795.1). NCBI lineage: Eukaryota > Metazoa > Arthropoda > Insecta > Diptera > Tachinidae > Cistogaster > Cistogaster globosa. Next base: position 13,578,240 of record OW569407.1, read on the forward strand.
GGATATCCTAAAATGAACACAAGATTCGGATAAAACATTTAAGAAATGCATGATCACAAACTAGTAATTTTTAAAGTAGCATGCTCCAAGCTGTAAAAATGTTCCCCTGAGACAGGTCGCGAGTTGCATAGCATGGTATTTTGGAATTATGTGATTTACATTAATATCATTAAATTGGGGTAGAAAGAACTCTGATATCATTAAAGGGCGGTTTACATGGTCATAGAAGTCTTACGAAATGTCAAATTTTTGTGCAGAATAGTACCAGTGGGATCGTCTAAACCAAATATGTAATGAATCTGCACAAATTGAGAAAAATTACCGATGAAAATTTGACAGTCGTATTGCTCTCAATGTTTTCTGAAAATCTTCGAAAGACAATTACGAATCATTAGATCTGGGATGCATTTTTCTGCAAACCGCTCAAAAACCTGTGTATACCAATTGCGTAAACGCGAAAAAATCTGTCGTAAGATTTTTACTCTCATTTTTTAAAATACGGATGGATTTTCATATTATTTTCTCTTGGATTTTACGAACGTAAAGTCTAAACCGCCCTTAAGCGATATCGAGAACCAGTAAATTTCCCCCAATACATGTCTGTCTTTAGGAACCCCAATTATTTGATTACGTTGTTTCTTCTATTGTTTCTGTTGTTTGGTGGCACCAAATTTCTGGGTTTGCATGAGCCTAAAGCTATAAGATAAGGATTTTTCTGAGTCTGAAAAGTGGTTATTTTGCTGACCTTCAAAGTCAGCAGCCAGCCTAAAAGTCAACAAAAAATCTTGGAGTTAAGAAGGAACTTCCATGTTAAAGACCAGAGACTAGACACTCGCATAGTAGAATTAATACTGTTTAAGGCCAAAATGAACGGCTAACTTTTTCACGTTACTTGAATTCATTCTTTTTAAGCGAAAGCAACTTTTGGGATGTAAACCGAAAGAGCTTTGATTTTCTTCCCAAAGACGAAAAATATCTGAAATGGCTCAGAAACCGGTTTATACCCTCCACAGGTCTATCACATGATTTTGTTACATGACCAAATGCTAACGATAAAAAAATCTGCCGCATTTGAGCACAGTTAAGATATTGTGGGGATCCTCATGAATTTCTTCGTTGTTGCACTATTCACAAGACAGCTTGTGATATTTTCATTACCATTAGAACTTCATTGGCATTGTTAAAAATAATGACTGAAAGAAATTTAACTACCATTTAATAATAATGTTATTTTATTTATAATTGTTTTTACTAATGGTTATGTAAATTATTGTGATCAAAATGCCATTTTAAAATTAGAGTATATTATACTTAAAGATGTGTATTTAGTGCACAAGGACAATTATTACATTCATTAATGATAATGATTCAAAATAATTTATTCATAAGTCAATGGTAATGATTTTGTTTTTCAATTAATTATCAATGAAACTGTTTCATTAAAAAGCATTACAATTAGTGAAAATAATTGTAATGCTAAAAAAAATCATTAGCATTGCTTATTACTTAATACTAATGAAGTCGTGAATTAATTAGTCCATCTAACTAATTACTTCCAATATTGGTATTGGTTATCTTAAAGCGCAATTGTAAATATTGGCTTGAAAAAACACACAAACTTTGAGTTTACATTAAGGAATATTTTCTTAAACGTAAACAATTTAATTTAAATGTAATAAATAAAGTCTGTTAAACAAAAATAATTAATCTATAAAGGAAATCATTAAACAAAAAAAGCAAATACATAATCAATAAATTCGCAACGAATTAAATCGTATTGTCTTAAGTCTGACATAAATCAGTGTTTTTGTTTGCATTTTATTTCTTTTAATAGCGATTAATTGTTAAATTTAAAAAAAAAAAATACTTTCCATTTGCGATAAAAATTGGATGTAACAAATTGTTAATTACATGCCATTTAAGGTGTTTAAGCCACCGTCAACAACCAAAACACTCGCTACAAAAAGTTCTCATTAATTTATAGTTTAAACGAGCTCATTAGTATTAAATAGTTTTCTGTTTTTTATTTTATTTTTGTTTACATTATTTGTACAATGACTTTTGTTATAGAATAAATAATTTCATTTGTTTTTTTTTCTTTTGCAAAAAAAGCAATGTTAGTCAATTGTTTTTTTTTTTGTTTTTACTGTTCGTTTTTGTTTTAAAACAACGAATACTACATTGACTTTTGTTACACATCTGTGATTTGAGTTTTCATGAACAAGTTCATACCTTAAATGTGTGGGAATATGAAATGTTTCACTGCAGCAGAAAAAACTCGATATCATTTCGTTAATGTTACTAAATTTTGATAAAATAAATAAATCTAGTTTTAAAATTCAATACCAAAATGCTATTTTTGTAGCCGGCCTAAAAACTACTAAATTACGTTGTAAATTCAATATTTAATTTCAATTATGGGTGTTACAAAGCCGTTGCTATATTCAGTTAAGAGAGAGAGAAATAAATAAATAAAACTTAAAACAAAATACGTATTTTTGCAACAGGTATTCTTTTTTATATCGACTGAGAAGGTGGAAAATATAAGGTCTTTTTTAGATTGTCATTCTGTTTGTAATTTTTATAATATTCATTTCGATATATATATTCTTGATCCTTAAAAATAGGGCAGTGGTATTAGCGATGTCCGTCTTTCTGTTACTGACAGGCAAAGTTTTGCAAGAGATGAAACAGAAATTGAAATTAAGCATCATCGGTCTATAAATGGTGGAGATGTAGTCAGAAAAGGCCAGTGCCTCTATTTGTCTTACGTTTTTTAGATTTTTTATAATATTTTTGTTTTCCGTTTCGCTGGATTGATTCACTTAAAAACACAAGGGTAGGAATTAGAATTGTAGAAATAGATTTTAGTGAACAATTAATTAATCGGAGTTCTGAAAGTTAGTTTTTTTTTGTGATGGATATTTACTCATATATATTTCGCTGTGAAAAAAAAACTATAAGCTTGTTAAATTTAAGATAATTTGTATGTATTTTAATAGTAAATTAGTGTCAACAATTCAATTAAAATAAATTCATATTTTTAAATTTATTATGTTTATGTGTGTAAAGATAAATACGTATTTAAATAGCAAAGGCACAAACCATTTTTTTTAAACATTGCCGTTTTTACATTTAAAGTGGATAGAACAAAAAAAAGTATTTTAAATCACTTCTACTAGTGTCGTTATTAAACTCCAATAGTCAAATATATTAACATTTTGGTTTTTAGGAAATTACAAAGGTTTTTCCAAAAACACCACTTTTGAAATTTGAAAAACGTGGTGTTTTCGGAAAAACCTCTATAATTTCTGAAAAAACAAAATGTTAATATATTTGATCATTGGAGTTTAATAAAGCCACTACTAGAAGTAATAATAATTTTTTTTCGCCCACTCTCTTTCGTTTACGAGAAAAGGACCAAAGTTCTTTTTCAAATTTCAAAAGTGGTGTTTTTGGAAAAATCTCTATAGTTTCTGAAAAACCAAAATGTTAATATATTTGACCATTGGAGTTTAATAACGACACTAGTAGAAGTGATTTAAAATACTTTTTTTTGTTCTATCCACCTTAAATTATATTTAAATATTGTTCTGAAACTCTTATATTAAATTTTTAATATTAACATTGGTTATGTTAAGTGATTAACAGAGCTCTGTTATTGTAACAGAATGTGGCTTGGGTTATAAATTTTAAAATTTATCTTCAAACACTTTGGTCAGCCACGGTGCATTTGTCATTAAAGGCGCCTGTATAATTAAAACATCAGATAGATAAGGCGCATGTATAGCAAAACAAGGAAATTGTCAGTTAAATAAGAAAGTTAAAGGACAACAGTGAGTGCCAGTCGTGGCTTAGGTGGTTAAAGAAGGGGTTTTGGCATAAAACAAGTGAACGTGAGTTTGGTTCTCGCCGTAGCAAAAGAGTATTTTGGTGCTGATAGTTCGTGTGTTTTGCTAAAAGGTTATCGTTAATTCAGATCTCACCTGAGTCACAAAGTATTGTAGTTTGGACGACTACGTAAGCGTTAAATACGCAGGTTTATTTATTAAGAGGTCGTGAGTAAAAATTAAGACAGAGTCACAGCCTTAAAAATACGAGACGAATAGAAATTAAAAAATTAAAAACATAGTTTTTTTCGAACAACTTTAAAAAGCATTATCACCTTTAATGTTTTTAAAAATGCATATAATTTATACAATCCAGGTATTAAATCCTCTTTAATATCTAGAGCAACTCTTGTGTGAATGATTAATATAATTGTTAATTGGAGTTAGGAAATTTATGACTTTGAACGGAAAATGAAAAACATTCAAGAGCAAGTAAAAAATAATACTGAATCTTATAAACAAAAGAAGTAAATAAAAAATCTATACGCAGTAAATCTTTAAGAAATAAAAATAAATTGTATATAAATTCTTTATCACCTGATAAGTAATTGAGGTCTCTGAAAATTCATTAGTAGTCAACCTAAATAAGTCAGGTTATTAAAATAAAATAAAAAAAAATATTTATAACAAAATATCAAATGATTAAAACTTAATGAGTGCATTTCGTTTGAAATAATACCTTCCTACTTCCTAAAGATATGATTAATATATTTTTATTTTGAAATTAAATATTTCCTTCAAATTTACTCATTCGATCAATACAAATTCAGTATCAAAAGCCAAACAATCACAAACACACTACTTAATAAAGAAACAAAAAAAAAAAAATCATAATGTTTATTTAAGATTTTATTATTAAACATTTTACAAAACTAAACCCCGTTTGACTGATAAGAAACTGATTTAAGAAGTGAAGTAAGTTAATAAATCCACTGCGTTCATTATAGAATTTCACTGATAACCCATAAAGAAAAAAATAAAATAAAATAAATAAAACGAGGCAATTGTCAATTATTATTTTTTTCTTTTATTTCCAGTTTTATACATAATTTTTCGACAAGATAAAAGACAAAATAACAGACGGAAATCGCGCATTTTTTAGGATACAAAAATGTTCACTGTGGTTTCAACTGTTTTTTTTTATACCCTTCACCATAATAAGTGGAAAAAGGGTATATCTAAGTTTGTCATTTCGTTTTTACTTTCTAAAATATCCATTTACGACCCCATAAGTGTATATGTATATTCTGAGTTTTTATGCATAGCGAATTCGATTGAGCGGTGTCCGTCTGTCCATCCGTGTTCGGGTTGAAATTAACTTTGCCAAAGCACTAGATAAGAACAATGAAGTAACTCCATTCAAAAAAACAAATATATGGGGCGATAGAGAATAAAAAACAAGGAAAAAATAACGTGTAAAAAAATTGGCGCTCGTCGCCTATATTTTCCGAGTTATAGGCCTCTGAACTTTTCGTACAAAAAACGATTGTACACCATATTTTTCAAGATATCAATATGGGTATCATTTAAAAGTTTTTCAATTGATCTGTCAGGAAATAAATTTAAAAAAATGCTTAACCCACTAAGAGCCGATGATCTATTTATGTAAAATTTTAAAATTCTCTTTCACCCCAAAATTTGATTTTATGATTGAAGATACTTCACTAGATTTACGTACATGTATGGTAAAGGCTATTAAAGATTCGGCATAGCCTATCATCGATATAAAGTTCTGAGAACCGAATTATTAAGTTGGAGCGGATTGTTTATATGCTTTGAAAAAAATAAAACTGTATTGGAACCGTTTTAATATTTGAGCCGTTTATTTTGAAAGTTGCATAAGTCACTTTGCTTTCAAGCTGATAGACATATTTAAATGATTGTGTTTCACAGGTTTTAAAAGTATTAAGGCTAAATCTTTATCTCAGAATGCTTATTCCCCAATCAAAACTTCGGCCAATATAAAAGCGTAGCAGCTCTTAACAGTAAAAAAGTGACTTATGCCACTTTCAAAATAAACGGCTTATTTGTCGCAATAAACTTTTTTATCCTAAAAATCATTTATTAACATTAAAAACCAGAATGTAGCTACAGATCTATTTTTTCATCAAAATAATAAAATAAATCTATTAAATCTAGAGGCACGTAAATACGTATAATGATTTAAACTTTATTGCTTCAGTTATGTTTGAAAGACTTATAATTTATATATATTTATCTCTAGCAATGTTTTTTTGCCTCCCTAAAAGATTTTTAGGTAAAATAATAAAAATATTTGAACTAGAACTAAGTTGCAATAATATAATATACAAATCCCCCAAAAATCCCTAAAGAAATTATAATCTCTCTTTATAAATCCCCAACTCCTTAACAGAATTTTGTTCAAAAAGCTTATAATCTGACAACACTGTGTTCAATAAGTGTTAAAGAGAAAAATGTGTGTGAAAAATATTTCTTTATTCGGACCATCGCTCAGGGATAATATAGTTGGCAGTGTTTATGGGCATTCGATTTTATTTTTCTTGCTTTGAAGCTTTCTAAGGAGAAAAAAGGAAGCTTAAGTTGCCAAAATGGGGCCATCAAGACCTTACGGACTCTTTATAATGAAGCGAAAATAATGACTGTCTGTAATCATAATAACTTGCAGAGAAACGATTCTTTAAGGGTACCATCGGAGAGAATAAACAATTTAATATTTAAGAAGTTAGTCTCTCCTATAATACATGTCAGGATAACACTTTGCGAAAACTAGAGCTGCATCCAGAAACATCAGAATATGTAACGAAATTATACCTCATAAAAGAAGACAGCTCTGAGTTATGTTAATTTGAACTCAGTAACAATAACGAAGGCTGTCTTGTGAGGTCGTCCTTTATCTCTTTGCAGACCAGCAACTCAATTTGTCACGTTGAACACAGTGATATTAGCAAAATCAAGATCAAGATGGTGTACTTGTCTAAATTTTGATTTATGAAGAATCAGCGAAACCACTCTCATACGCAAGTGCATACATATGAAAAACACAACTACAATACTTACACTCACTTATCTCACACTAATCTAGAATCTAGACGTTTTTACTCGCCTATAACTAGAAATCGCAGTTAAAAGTGGCATGGCATGGCTCGTGTTGTTTAACAGTGTTGCCAATAAATTTTTATAGAGCTGAGTAAGTGAAAATGACTCTTGTGTTTCGTTTTCTAATTAAAAGAACTGAACAACTAAATCAAAGGCAGCAATTTTTTAGTCCAAAATTTTTATTTCTTAAACCAAAAGTAATGAAATGTTTGATGCGTCCTTCCATATTTAAAACGAACAGTGTTTTTTGCATATTCATTGGAAAATGTTCATTAATTATTTTTATTTTGCAAACTATGTTTATTTTCTTTAGGCAAAAAATTGCGAAATTCGTACGTATTGAATGTCTCGTTCAATAATAAACAAATTTTAAATAAACATTCACATCTTTATTAGGCCGAGGCGACTATGATGCTGTTTAAATGCAAATCTCTTGCAACTTTGTTGAAAGATAGACGAAGATTTTTGAAAAATAAAGAATACTTATTAATTATTCAAACATCAAATGAATTTAATCTTCAAATTATCAAAAAAAAAAAAAAAAAGAAAAACATAAAGTTTTGGAAAATCTGATTTAATTATTTATTTTTGTTTGCAAGTGTTGAAAGAGAAACAACGTCTGATGTGGGGCGTGTTTTTGTTTTTTTTTGTTTTGTAGAGAAATTTGAATTTTTTTAATGGCACTTTCAGACGGCGTGTTTAAGTTTAAAAGTTTTTTTTAATATGTATTACATGTTGCATTTCTGTATGTTGTATTATTTGTATGTTTGTCTTTATGTTGAAGCATTTTTTGTATGTTTCCTTTGATTATTAAAATGAGGCGATGAGCGTTGAAAATAGAAACCACAATGTTTATAATTCAATTATACCAAAACCTACGCACCACAAATTCAAATAAATTCTTAATAAATATAAACATTATTTTTTATGTTTTTCAATTCGAACGAAACAAAAACAAAAAAAAAAAAAATGCACCCACCCGCCACAAAAAGAAAGAAATAATCAAAACTGCATTTTATTATAAGTTTCGTTGCAAGTGTAATATAAAATGGGGATTTCAAAAAGAGAAGCAACTTTCGATTAATTTCAAACTTAAATTTAGTAATAATAAAAATTAATGTCTTATCAACCAGAGCTCTACCGAGACTACAAATAGATTATTTCTCAGCACAGTAGCAGTAAAAATATTTTATATTTTTTTGAGAATTATTCAAAGATTATCAAAACTTTGGATGTACAGTTCATGCAAAATATGACCGACATAAATAATCATCCAAGTAAAAATTGAAGCGAGTTTCATTGTGCGCTTTAACTGCGAAATTGTTGTTGCTATTCGAGTTTTAAAATTTTGCTTTTTATTTGATATTTGTTTTTGTGGTTGTTTGCTTGTATGTATTGCAAATAAGCCGCTTGCCTCTCTGCACTTATTGCCAACAAACCAAAATTTCATGCAACTAGTCTCAAGAAAAATTTCATCGTGTAAATTGGCTGTATCTTTTGAATGTTTAGAAAACCTTTTCCTCTTTTGAAAGAAGAACGGAATTTTAATAATTTCAAAATTTATAGATGATTTATAGGGGAAAAAAAACATTTTGAATTAAATTTTTTTTTGGGATATAAATTTATTTTAAATGCTAAAAATTTTTATATTATCAGTATAATGCAATGAAATTTTGCAATCTTATAGAATTTTAAACACTTAATCAATAAATTGAAAAAAAATGTAAAAATTGATTGATGAAAATTCCACAATTCCCAGAAAGGTTTTACAAATTTCCAAAATTACAGTTTTCAGTATTTTATAATGTTTTTACTGAAAAAAAGCTAGGAGAGAAATTCCATTCCATTCCAATTTAATATAAGCATTCTTGGTTTTAGTTTTAGTCGTAATTAAGTCGTTAAATCTAAAAGAGAAAATTTGCTTATTTTTATTCACAAAAAGATTTGTCTAATTCGGAAGGGTATGGGTCTAAAATTAAAAAAGAAAAGTTCTACATATTTGTTGTTGCTGTGTTATATAATGATTTTGGTTACAACTTTTTGAATAACTAACGAAAATTATAGACACTGTTTTTTCGTAAAAAAATTACAAAAAAAACACGACCTAAAATTTTTATATTAAAAAAAGTGGAAAATCGAGAAAAAAAGCTAGACCATGGTTAGTTAAATTAGTAATTTAATTTAAAAGCCAATTATCTTTTAAACTACTAAAAATGATTCATATATTTAGCGTTTAACGAGAATAATCGCCAGAATTTATGGTTTTTAAAATCAGACAAAAAAAAAAACATGGATTTTCTCACCACTTTTCAGTATCATGGCGCCGTCTAACAGTCCACCCTAAATACGGGCGTTAGGCACGACATAATTTAGCGTCTAGTTTTTACGCTGTAATGAGTAACTTAAATACGAGCGCCAACGTTGTGAAACGAACAGTATTGTTTACTTATCTTATTTGCTAAAAACCACAAAATTAAAATAATTAAGAGAGATAAAATCGCGAAATTGACCTTAAAGTAGCTGTAATGTCATTACTGTTGGAAATACTTTTGTATATACCACAAAAAAAAAAAAAACAATAACAATACTTCTTTTGCAGCCAACTTCACTTTTTACGCGCGTCAAAATTGGATTTTTCAATTGTTCAACGTTAGCGTCGCGCTATTTGGGTTGGTCTCATACATTTTGTATGGGCATGAGAATATTTGACAGTTAAATAACGTCTTACGCTCGTATTTAGGGTGGACTGTAACGAAATTTTAAATTTAGAAGTTAAACTCACCTACACTTCCATCAGAATTATTTCTGCTTATTTTTATCAAATTCTCACTGGGTGACGCCAAAAATTGCAATTCATATTTGCATGCAGAAGTGGCGTCAACAAGTGTTAAAAAAATAAAACCAAATCATAAAAATAAGTTTTAAACAAACATTTTAAAAAACTTTTTAAACAAGAACAGTGTTTTTTATTAACGGCACATTTTATTTAAAATTTATATTTTGATATTTTATTTAAAATTCTGTGTTTTTAAAATCTATGCAGGCGTCAAATTGACGTTCAAATAAAATGCATTTAAAAATAAATTTATAGTTATTTTATTTTTTGTAAAATAATAAAAGTCACAAAAAAGTAAAAGCGAAGACAAGTAGAGAATTCAGTTCACAGACATAAATGTTTGTGGCATCAACGAAATATTGTGAAATGTTGCGAATATAATTTTAAAAATACTTTCTTTTTTTAAAGCAAAATTAAGATTTTTGGTAACATTCTTCGTTATTAACTGAATTTTATAAATTTAAGATTCTTTCTTATGTTGTACAGATTAAAGATTTCAATATAATGAAAAGGATTTGTTTTAATTAAAGAGTTTTGCATTAAGAAAAATTATGCATGGTTGTAAAATTGAAGCTTTTAAATAAATTGCGATCTGCAAAAAAAAAAAAAAAACAAAATTGTATGCTTAGGAAAATCAAGTTTAAGTTTGTGTAAAAGTATTAAAGAAAATTTCTTTACTAAAAAAAATTAGATTAACAGCTGTTTTATTCACAAGCCAATGTTATCATGTTATAGAATTTATCGTTTACTTATTTTACAATATTTTATGTTGTTGAATTTTTGTGTTGAAAATTTTTTTATTATACTTGGGACGTACTCATATGTCATATGTAGAGCATTAGAATTTTACTTTTTTTTTGTAATTAAGTACAATCTCCATGGGATTTTTCTACAAATTTACCCGATTTAAAATCAATTTTTTTTTTTGTAGATTTAAGTTACAAATCAAATTTTGTAATGCATCAAAATTATTCATACATAGTTAAAAGTTCCCACACCTGCATTAATTTCATATTATTCTTTGACATTAAATAAAAAAAATTGACTGTATTTTAATAATCGACACAAAACACAACTAGGAATTATTTTATTATTTTAGTTCCTAAGATAGACGATTTTTTGTCGTTTGAAAATGAAACTGGCAACCTTTTTATTTTATACTCATTTCACCTGGCAATGCTTTAAGTGTTTTTATTGAAATATGTAACAGTTAATAAACAGGACTCTAAAAACTTCGGTAAAATTTAAACTATTTCATATTCGGTTAAAAAATTTGGAGAAGTATTTAATAGAAGTCATTCGAGAGCGCGTAAAACCAAAGTCGTCTAAGGTTTTAAAATTAAATTTAAAATAAAATCAAATTTCACGCAAAATGTTTAAGAATCCAAATTTTTATTAAAGTCGTCTGAACTTGAACATTTATGAAATATTATAATAATTAAAACTTTTCATGGCAGTGAAGCAAGACAATACAGAAAAAAATTTAATGGAAAACTTAGAAAAATGTTCTAACTTGCTTTCTAAAAGAAAAATCAGCAAATAAAAAAGTCTAAAATAAAGTGAATCCTTATATCCTTATATTTCCGATAATAATTATTAGCAGCGCCCTTGGTCAAAAAATATCTTAATGGTCAAGTGATCAATAAGAAAGTGTAGAGTGGATCTAAAACAGATCGTTACTTTTTTGATAATTTTTGAACTCCTTTTTGGTTCTTAATGTAGAGTAAAGATTTAAGCCACAACCAACTGGGTCTGGGCGCGGTCATAACATCCACAAACTGGGATACAGGGCCATAATAGCTACAATCTGAAGGTGGCTTAATCACTTGGTGAATACAATTAATCTACCAGTGATCTGGGGCACATAGCTACAGTTCATCTGCAGTAACTACGCAGCAGTAGTTTTTTTTCTTCTACGAGTACTCGAGATTCTAGTGGACCTAAACTGCTGCTTACCATTTTATCGCTTTTAAAAAACTTCTACAGTGTGGCTACTCAAAAAAAAGTATTTGCTATATTGGGATTTGAACTCATCATCCTGTGTTTACTAAAGATCACTTTATTGTATGGCGTCCATTATGCGTTTGCTGTCAATCTGATCTGTAACGCATAAAATTGCAAACGTTCAAACAAATTAAAGATATGCTTCTTTTAAATTCAGATTAAAAATTTAAGCGGAAAAATGCAGCAATTAACCTTCCTGGGGAAATAGAACCATTTTTTTAAATAACAAAAAAAAAAATTAAGATTGATCTGTATTCGATTGAGGAAATTATCAAGCCGAGTTTTAAGCTGTTGAAGACAATTTAAAACGTTCCAAGTGAAAAAATTCCAAATAGGCAAAATATATGTATCTACTTTGCTACCTTTTTGAATAACAAAAAATATTGAGTAAAATTATATAGCGTACTACAGAAGTAAAAACGGATGTTGTGTGCGATTACTATTTTAAAACATCATTTCATAATTTTTTAGAGTCTGCTCAAGAACTTTTGTGCCAGGCTACAGCCTGTTTTCTGCTAAAATGTCCAAAAAATTCCAAAGCAGTTTTTTTTCGTCTTAAATATGCTTTGATTCGTTTTAATAACCTTACGGTTCAAAATGCCGGAACCCTAGTATTAGGTTAGGATGCTAGACGAAGATCTAAAAGCTTTTTTTCTAAATCTGGAACACGTTTTTCTTAATAAAAGTTACTTGGTATCCTTTTCTACACCACTGAACATCTGTGTGCAAAATTAAATAACGATCGGCAAAGTAGTTTAGGCGTGAAAGTGTCACAAACAAACACATAGTCCCATTTATATAAATGCTATAAAGAAGCAGCCTTGTTATAAAAAATAAAGAAACTCGAGTCACTGTGTTTTCGTATGCAAAAGCTCAAGCAGTCTTCTCCTTATTTATTATTATTTTTTTTGTTGTTGCTTGTTCATCCTTTTTTCATACTTGTTGCATTGTTGCTCGGGATATTTATTGTTTATTTTGATTTTTCTACATTGACATTTTACAAATTTTAGGTCATCTTGGTGTCTTTTTGTTGTTTTTTTATTTTGTTGTTGTTATTACTTGTTTACATCGTCGTGTAACCATGACTAAAACAGTTGGCACAACAAATCCCAGTCCCATAATAATTTCTTCAAAAGGCTCAAGTATATTTAAAACAAACACTTCAAAAAAACAAGTGCTCCCATAATATTTATTTTTATAAAACATATTTCATTCAAAAATAAATTTCAGAGTTTTTGTTTGTCTAAAAATCTTGATATTTTGCTAATTTCCAAAAATAAATAAACAAGATGTTTGTGGTGCTGTCTCACAACATATTTATTTTGCATTAAATAATGAGAAAATAAAAATAAAATGGCTGCTAGACTAAAGTGAAATAAACAGCAACAACTTGAAAAAAATAAACTACTACTACTAAACAAACAGGTATATAAACTACTCGTCCAAGTAAGTGCTAAAAATCTCATTGTTTCTTTCATTTTGGCAAGAATTCTTTTCTGATGCTACATATGCAAAAAAGTGTGCTCTAGTTTTTCTTTTATTATATTAACGTATGTGTGCTTATTGTATGTATTGTTATTTTTGTTTTTATCCCTATCAGCGTTGCCACTGGGAACACATTTTTGTGATTAATTAATTTTAGTGATTTGTTTAAAAATGAAATTTGGTTTATTAGCAGGATAGAAATTAAAATAATATAAAATAATTGAACGCATAATTTATTTTCAGGCATGTTCTGACACTCGCACGTATTTGAAATCGCATGTGATTTCAAAAACGCCAAATTTTGTTTTACATGTTCTGAAACTCACGCGTTTTGCTTGCGATTTGCTTTTTTTCAAACTTATGTTCGAAAAACAAAAACATATGATTTGGCGGTGCAAAACATAAAAATCAAAAGAAAATTAAAAAAATGACAGCAGCCTTCTTGATTAGTTTAATTTCTTCAAATAAACATGAAATTAAAAAAAGAAGAAATTAAAAAACGGATGCTTAGAGATAATTTCCATCTATTGGATATTCCAATCCAATAAATATTTATTAATTTAAAAATTTTATACAAACCAAGAAAAAATTTGGCGACAAATGAAATTTCTGTTAGTGATGTTGCATTTAGCAACTTTAAAGAAAAAGATTACTTAGATCGTGAGTAATCAGTACTTAAAAATTATTTTTGCTTATTTTGTTAGTTATAACATACACGTTCAAAACGCAGATCGTCCTAAAAATAATTAAGATATATTTATTAACGTACATTAACACTTAAATCGCCCATTTTATAAGCACTGAATGTTTGTTTAAGATTTTAAAATGTGAATAACCGCATTTTTATTTGACTACCGACTAAACATAAACAACCGCACTAATACTAATATATTTTCGAACATCAATAAGAACAGCTGTTTTTATGAAATCGCAAGTACTCAAGAAAAAACCAACACAAACAATTGATAAAACAAAGGGCATATTTTAAATTTATTATTTAACACTTTAATTGTGTAAAAATATAAATAAATTTTGATAAAAATAAAAGAAAACCTATTAATTTTTATTTGTGTATAGTTTTATTATTGTTTCAAAGTTTATTTTAAGTTAAATTGATAACTTCACTTCAGTCTGTGCTTGCGATTTCAAGTCGCCAAATTTCTTGCGATTGTGAACTACAGAACACCTTTCATCCGATTTCAACTCACATCGCAAGTTTTAGGCGATTTGCGATTGTCAGAACACGCATGTTTATTTTATGAAATATGAAATTATTTTACAGATTATCGGTGCAATGTCTCTCCGCCGGCTCTCTTTCACAGAACTCTATCTCTGAACCGCGTAATCTAGACAGTGTTGTTAGTTATGGCGATTTCTCGCCAAACGTGGCGATAAAAAATCCTCTTTGGCGATGAAATTTTTAGAATGGTGAGAGACGAGAAAATCGAAAAAAAAACGTAAACGATATTAAAATACTTGGCGATATTTTTAGCTATTTCTTATGATTTTTTTGTATGATGACATTGCAATTAAAAAAAAATTTATAAAAATCTTTGCAGCTTTAATTTATGTATATGCTTAAGGTCTACTTAAAATTTAGATATGTATGTATGTCTACGATTTAACCAAGATCGCTTTGACTTCTATATTTTTAATCTGCGTTGTATAAACATAAATATTATTTTACGAATTAAATGTAACGTGATAAAGGCGCTAAAAATAAAAGGCAGTGAGAAACAGTCGATGGATTTAAAGCACCAATTTTTTTGCTATCAACAACTGAAAACGATAAACCAACGAATTGTATGATGAAAAACATAGAGTTCAGAAATATAATTATAAATGAAACAAATAGTTTAAAAATGGATTTCTAAGTTGACTTTTTCGTATTTTTTTTTTTTTTTGTATTATGTTACTTAAATGTTAAAATTTATAGAGAGAATGTAGACTTTTCTCCATGTAAGAACAAGTTTAAACTAAAAAATAAAGGTTTTCCAACAAATTTTAAGACTTCTTTAGCTTAAGAAGTTTAATAGTTAAAAAGAAATGTTTTTTTTTTTAATTTTTAATCGTGAATATAATTAAAACAATCATTTATTAACCTTTTTAAGATTAAAAAGTTTTAAAGCTTAACTTTTTCAGCTACTTATCATCAACATTTTTCATTTTCAAAGTGTTTGACGATTTGGAAGTAACATATAGACCCATTATTATAACTTTCCAATAGCTGGAGTTATGATGTTGCCGGTGAAGGGTGACCGATAAGCTAATAAAAAGATTATCTTGCCTTAAACTTTTAATGTAAAAATTAAGAATTTAAAGTTGCCATATTTGTTTAAACAATAAACAAAAACTAAATCTACGTTATTTAGTTTTGCAATCAAAAAAAACGTAACGCTTAACATAAACTAGCTTCAGAATATTTTTGATAACACTCAGCCGAAAAGTAGAGCATCTAAAAATTTCGTGAGCAAGTGGTGTGTGTTGAGTACTACAGCGAAACTGAATTTGTGCAAAGATTACGAATATCAAAGAAAACATTCCAAGTTGTCATAGGTAAAATAAAAACCACTTTACAATCAAATAGCCAAAGGCCAATACCACCAATTTGTACCACCTCTTGCTATTCTTTCTAAATTATGGCGTCAAACTACTTTTTTTATGTAGCATTTGTGTTTAGTATCTCTGCTTTCCGACATCTAAATTTATAACTTTCACTTTTTTAGTTATACTCCCAAAATACTAATTTAATTAAGAACCATCAAATTGGTTGGTTTAGGTAGTCGATTTTTGTTGTTATACTTTCATATTTTCAAAGATAATTATTTTATTTTACAAGGAAATTGTATTGCTCACTTTTAGTTATTTATAACTGAAACATTAAAAGCGAGTTAATAATAATGGGCTTAGCGGGGTTTAATTAACGGAAATTTTAAATTTTGTTTCATTTTTTTAAACTTAACATGAGCACCAATTTTAAAACATGAAGAATTCAATTTTGATTCAGTAATTTATAATACATATTCAAGAAGAAAAGTATGAAATGGCAACGCTGTCTATTATAATCTTACAAGTGAATGCATGAAAATAAATGCATTTGCGCTTGTATGCGAGTATAAGTGAGTAAAATTTGTGTACATGTCAGGGATGGAAAAGTTAATACAATTGTACTCATTTGGTATAATTTAAAATTTTCACTTTTTTTTGGATTTATAAGACTTCCTGTTTATTATTTGCATTAGTTACACCACAAATATGCTTTTAGCTTACAAAATAAGTTGCGAGCTTAAACGGAAAAACTACGACTTGAAAACAAGTACTTAATCATAATTAATTTTTAGTTTTAACATACTCGTATAACATTTCTTTTTCGTTGTTTACACTTTAAATGATTTGATAATTTTGAATAAATTTTAAAACTTTCCCGACATATTGATAACAACGTAATAGTGGAAAGGTAGAGAAAAATTTAAAATCAATTTCGAAAAATTTAATAAAAATATTAATTTATTTAATAAATGTTTGTTCTCTATAGTTTCCTATAGTTAGGCTTTCAAGATCAAGTTTGAATAAAAAGACTATTTATTAACCCCCTGGGTACACATTTATTCGAATAATTTTTTAATTTGTTTGTAATTTTCAAAACCACCCTTTTGTATCATTTCGGACCTCATTTAAAATATCAAAAGGTTCAGGATTAGCACCGAGCCTTCGCAAGGCATAAAGGACTTATTCCAGACACTTTACGAAACCTTTTACATTAGGTAGATTGTCTTTTTCTTCTTAAATCCACTGATCTTCAGGAGAAGATTCACTATCACTGCTTGATAAGCACGTCTTTTGCATCCTAGTTTTATATCACTATCATTACCACTATCGCTATAGTTTTCAATTAAACTTTCGCTATCACTTTCAAAAAATATGTCGCTAGTTTGTGACCTTATGGGTCAGTATAGCACAAGGTGCAATTTAAGAATGAAATTATATTTCCCGTTACAACTGATACAAATTACTTTAAAATAAACAACAAGCAGACCGTAGCAGAACTTCATGTGAGACTTTGGCCAAATTAATGCATGACGTTCTGATACGTATAATGTGGTCAAAGGGTTAAACATTGTTTTTTATTTTTATTTGTTTTTTTATATTTAATGAATAGAAACATGAATTCATCAAAAATGTCTTTAGTAGAAATTTCGCTAACCATCCCTGATAACAAGAGATCCGCATGTCTTAAACATGCCTGTCAGGTATATATATACTTTTTAATTACAAGTGTACTAAATTAATAATAATTTGTTACCTTTTTTTCTTCAATTTTCTAATTCATCATGACTTTCTTTAAGATTATGAAAAATTTAAAACGTTGACATGATTTTTTTATGTTTTCTTCATAAAATGAATGTGTGAAATTTTTTAGTTTTTCTATGATTAGAATATTTATTACAATTTATAACATGTGAAATTTAATTAAATTTTGTTTTTATATATTAAATGTGCGAACAGAAGAAATATGCATGGTTACATACGGACGGACGCATATATAGTGTCAATCAATATAATAGCACCGGTTGCATTATTCTGATTCGAAAGATGTAAAAATTTCACATATTTATTATATTAATTTTTTCAGTGTAAAAAACAGTTATACTTCTTATGCTATCTCAGAGTGTGAGCACTTGTTGTCAAATTTCGTAACTGTTAGTCAGTTATAAAAGATCTTTTGTCAAAACTTATCATTTCGTGCAGTGATTAAAATAGCACCAGTAGGCCTTTTTAAATTTGTTTTAAAAAATTTTGTGAAAAATAAGTAAAAACGGAAGGTAATACAATTTTTTTAATACTATCTATAGAATCGTGTAATAGTTTAAAAAAATTGTATAATTAAGGGTCGTGAAAAGCATTGTTCACCGGAAAAGCGTGAACTAATAAAAAAATTTGCGTCCGAGGGTTAATTGTATTCCCAAATAAGGGAATTGCTGGGCTGTTTCAATAAAATGATAACAAATGCCCTAAGATATAAGCAATAAGTTCAATACCTTGGTAGGAACTGAGCTTTGTCAACCTTGATAGTAAAATGGTTAGTACGGGTGACGGAACTAAATCCCATTATGACAACTATGGAGCTCAGAAAAACATGAAATGTGCCGGCAAGCATGGAAACTATTTGCCGCAGACTTCGAGACAATAGCCTCAATGCCTGTAGTCCTCGAAAAGTGCCGCTTCTTTTCTCTAAGAATGTTGCAAAACGGATAACTTTTTCTAAAACACATCTAAATTCGCCAAAGGAAAAGTGAAGAAATGTGCTATTACCGAGGAATTCAAAATTGTTCTTTTTGGTGGAAAAGGCTCTAGATGTTTTGTTCGTAGGCCACCTAACAGTGAATACAAGCCACAATTCACATCAAAAACTATCAAACCTGAAGGTCATAGTATTATGGTATGGGGTTGCTTCTTGTATCAAGGTGTCGGTCGTATATATTGAATCAAAACCGTTATGGATTCATCGGCTTATGTAAAGATCCTTGATGAAATTATGCTGCCGTATGCTTCTTACGAAATGCCGTTGGTATGGACCTTCCAGCAAGACAATGGCTCCAAACACACCAGCGAGATGGCAAAAAAAAATAAATGGTTCAACGATAACTTAAACAATGTACTGGAGGGTCCTGCACAGTCCTCAGATTTGAAATCTGTGGACGGACATAAGGAAGGGTGTACCTACAATTAAACCAACAAGCGTTTAGGGGCTCTGTGAGGTTGTGCATAAAATTTGGAATTCCAACAAAGTTAAAAGATGCCATTTAATGGATTTCATTGAAAGATGTTGTGCCGCGGTAATAGCAAGCAAAGGGTTCGCGACAATGAATTGAAAGCATACAATTAATTTATCTACAAGATATCTGAGCGAAATTTTTGATTCGATTTTAAAAAGACCACTAATTTTTTTTAAAAATGAGCTATTATTTTGACTGTGTGGCTTTTAAGTTTTTTGTTTATATTAATTAGCGTATTATAAACTGTTGAAAAACCCCAAATAATTTTCTTATAATAATAAACCATTCACATCTAAGAATCTGGCCAACAGTTAAACAGATGTAAACGAGGTCATTATAAGTTTGTACGTGGTGCTATTATATTGACCACAGCTGTATGTTTATTTAATGTCGTGTTTGTAGTTAAACAAATAAATTAGTAAAATATATAAAATTTTAACATTATTTTGAGTAATTTTTGCTTTGTTTTTTCATTAATTTACAATTTTTTTAGTAAATTTAGTACAAATGTGATAGAATGGGATCAACATGATAATTAATAAAGAATGTTTTTCTTTTTGCTTATTTTTTTA
Organism: Cistogaster globosa; assembly: GCA_937654795.1. NCBI lineage: Eukaryota > Metazoa > Arthropoda > Insecta > Diptera > Tachinidae > Cistogaster > Cistogaster globosa. Next base: position 13,597,882 of record OW569407.1, read on the forward strand.
TTTAATTTATTTTTTATTTAATTATAAAATATTGTAATACGGAATGCAAAATTTTTACATCCAATCAAGAAAGAAACTTTACAAACAACCAGTGATATTTGCTTTTATTGGAACTTGTAGAGTGAATTAAAAAATATAATTTTTATTTATAACAGATAAAAATAAAAACAGTTTATTTACACAAAAAACTCATTTGTAGACATATTAAATGTAGGTTGTGTCTGAAAAAAATTCATTTATTTTTTTTACTTTGAGACAGTGAAGTGAATAGAAACGAAACTTTTTTTATTCTAGGATAAGTGCAGCCGACCAAACAAAATCGTTTTCAACGAAGAACCTAAAAGGTCGCAACTTGTGAGGACAACCGGGATTGATGTTTAAAAATACCGGAAGCTAGGACTTTAATAATTCAGATCCAGTAAGCTGAAAAACTTCCGAAATTTCGAAATTGTTTTTGAATTTCTGAATCTGGATTATTTAAAATAGCTTTAAGAAATTAGTGCTTGGTATTCTACTAATCACTTGATATTCTTCATACTTATTTAAGCAGATTTGTTTTTAATGATCCATATTGACTTACTTTTGACACTGACTTTCATCACTTGAAATTGTTACAAAGGCAACTGGTGTACAACTACGTATTGTTTCTTTTCTGTCTGCCATTTTTTTTTTGAAAGCAAAAAAGAAAAGTTAACTATAATGTTTGGATAGTTTTTTTTTTACAAAATTTAAACCTCTGTATAATTCAAAAACAGAGGTCCAATTCGTGTGGCTCGAAGTCGGCTTGCAGCCGCCGCCGTCTTAATTTTTAACTATGAGTCGCCGTCGATGTGAGCGGGTTGATTCGTCTAAAGTCGATTTGGATTGTATTTTTTAAACAAATTTTAGTTAAATTTTTATACTTTTTGTTATAAAAAGCGTTGAAAAAATGTGTAAAGCTGAAAAACATGGTAGGAACAAATTTACAAAATAAAGGTATATGCAGCCATTGCATACTGCACCTAAAAGTTTGTTTTGACGGCGGTAAAAAATCTTTATTTTTCGCTTAAAAAAAGAACTTATTACCAAGAAAAAATTTTGTTTCTATGTACTTGTAAGGCAAAAAATTAAAAGCGCAGAAGTTTCAGTAAAATGACGTAAAAAATATTAAAAATTATTTTCTTAAAGACGTGGAAAAGAAAGTTGTAGAAAACTCTTTAGATTCTGGAGAAGAACAAATTTTAAATTTAATAATTAGTAATGATATTTTGTATTATAACGAACTTTAAAAAAAGATTTTCTGTGAAAGTGGCATTTCAGAATGTTGGAATGTTGAACCGTATTTGGAGTCAAAATAAATATAAATTATACTATTTATTATTATAAATTATATCTCTTCTTTCCTATTGTTTTTGTTTTTTTAAAAAAAGTAGGAAAAAATTAATTTATTTTAATATTTGTCGGCTCCAGCCGACTTTAAGCCGCTGCCGGTTATTTTTTCCGCCGCCGAAAAATTCACGACGAGTTGGATCTCTGTTTAAAAATTAATCAATTTTTTTGGTCTTTTTAAATTATGTAGAACTGTCCGATTAAAAAACGGTAAAAAGCCTCAAAATTTCCAAGATTTTGGGAATTTTTTTTAAAAATAAAAAATGCATTAATTATGAATAGGAAAATTTAACCAAATTGAACTGGAAAATTAAATTTGCCTACAATTTTCTTGATTTTATTCTTAACAGAAAAGATTGGTTCATTTTATATTTATGTTTTATGGCTTTTTTATCTTTTATTTAGTATTTATACTATTCAATTATTAAGGAAATATTGAAATCTTTAAATTGGAATATAAAATTTTCTTTATAAATAAAAGTAGAATAATTTTGAATCGCATAAAAACTTGGAATAATTTTTCTAAATTTCGGGATTTATGAATCCCCAAAAATCCAGAGATTTGGGAATTTTTCGCTTGGCATCACTATTTACAAGTTAAAAAATATAATAATCAAAAATTTTCCTCATCATTATTTAGGAATTCAGTTATTTCATGCGTATTAAGTTTTATTTCCATTCACCGCGTTTTACCGGTACTTTCTTTGGAAAGGTTTAATTGCACAGATATAAATAATTGGTGACGAGATATGGTTGGCGGTTTTTAGTTGATTAGTTGATTTATCTTCAAAATGGATATTTTTTTTGTTGGAAAATTGGGATAAAAAATCTTGTTTTGGGAATTGGGGATTTCTTTAGGGAAATTGTAATTGCTTTGAATATTCTTCAGGGATTTTTTTTAAACATTATTTCAACCTTGTTTGCTTTAAATGTTTTAATTATTGTTTCAAGATTTTATTTAATCTTTAGAGTGTGTAGCGACGGCGAATTTGAAGGAATAGTGTCTGCAGGTCAAACACCTCTTGATAGAATACGTTCATAAGAGATCTTTAACTACCTAAAGAATCTGCAGAAATAAAAGTGAACGACTTTCATGGATCACGTTTATAAAAACATTTTTGGAAATCACAAGTCTATTAGTTAGTAGTTACTTTGAGATAGTGACCGGTATGCTACAGATTTTTAAAAGAATGCAGATGTCCGTTAAAGTGCACGACCTGCATGGTCGTATTGACTAATTTGTACAGAATTTTAGATCTTCTGGTAAGGGCCATCAGGAAGTAAAACCCATAGAGGCGTTCAGGTCGGTACGACCGGCACAGGATGGTTGACTAATACTAATAAATAAGTCGCGAAAAAGAAACTTTTTCTGCATAACAACTTTTTCTTTTAATATTGTAATAAAAGTTGCTTTTAATGTGAAATTTCTTAATTTTTTTTTGTAAAAGTTAAAAAATATAGAATTCGATTGCTGCTATTAATTTATTTGGCTCTTAAATTATTGTGCTGTATCTGTTTGTTTTGTACACTAGAGGCGCTGTAATCAATAGTACAGAGTCTTTTAGATGTCTAAGAACAGTGTTTTTTAATTCTATTTTTTAGATCTTAAGAGAATAACAAAAATTACAATTGACATTGACAATTACATAGTATGTTTGCTCATTTTGTCAATTAATTTTGATTTCAAAATACTTTCTCTTGTTTAAACTCATTCAACATAACGGGTGTGAATAAACTCGTAAAATTTTCTTTTCTGTTATCGCAAACGTATTTGGTGAAAGAAAGACAAGCAAAGGGAGATAGACAACCAATTAAAATAAATGAAATGTTGTTATTTATTTTTCAAAAATAATTCTAATTCTAGTTCAAATACAAAATGAAAAAGTAAACGTACAACAAGAAAAAAAAAAAACAAGGAAAAAAATCACACAACGAGGAACAAATAAATGAACCCTTCAAAGAGTGTTCTTTTTATTGCTTTTATGGCAAAAGATAGAAATAAATGCTGCTGTTGTCGCTACACACCGGACTCGTTCATCGTTCTTGCTTTTTACTGCGTGTGTGACCAAAACTTTTAAGTGACTCATGCTGCATCATCATCTTATGCCTTCAACAGAGCAACAAATTAATTTAATTAGAATTAAATATAAAATTCAAACTGAAATTTCTAAAAAACGTAAAAAAAGAAAATAACAAAACTTGAAAAAAAGTACTTTAAAATTTCAGTTTTTCTTTTTCTAAAAAAGAAAATTAAAAAAAAATTAAACCAAAGATTGAAAAAACAACAAGACAACAAAAAGTTAAGTGAATGAAACCAAAGAGTCTGAAAGAGTGACAAAAAATATTTCAAATATTTTGAACCAACAAAAAAAGAAAAAAAATATATACGCAAAGTATTTTATTATTTTTACAAACAAATCTTATATATCAATATAAAATTAATGCCTTAAAATATGTCGGGTATATTTCGTAGTAATTCAACAACGAATCATTCCCATGATTCTACGCCCAACAAACGTTTTTCTTTCAGTGCATTTTGGTAAGCTAAAATTTATTTTATTTTATTTGCTTTTTATTTTATTTTAAATTGATTCAATAACACTTTTTTTGTCAAAACAACATAATGTTAATAATAAAAATAATTTTTGATTTTAAACTAACCGCAAACATTTAATTATCCAATAACCGATAATTTTGCTTATTCGCTCATAAATTTATTATACCCTCCACCACAAGAAGTGAAAAAAGGGATTGTCGTTCCGTTTGTAATTTCTACAGTATGAATTTCCGAACCCATAAAGTATATATATATATATATTTCGATTCCTTATGTATAGCGAAGTCGATTGAGCGATGTCCGTCTGTCCGTTCGAGTTAGTGTTGAAATAAACTTTGCCAAGGCATAAGATAAGCTAGAGAAAAATTTAAATACGTCAATTGATCAGACATAGTTTCGAAAATTGTGCTATTGAAAATCAGCAAGATCGGTCCATGTCCGTCGAGGCAGTGGGCTAAACACCATGCCTGCCTCTAAGATTACCATTCATTTTGTACGTGGAAGTAACTTCATTAAAAAAAAAAAAAACAAATACACAGAGAATTAAAAAAATATGAAAAAAAAACATCAAGTGAAAAAATTGGCGTTCGCTTATACTTCGATTGTCAATATGGTCAATATGGGTATCATTTTAAAGCTTTTGGAGAAATCTTTCAGGATATACTAAAAATGCTTAACCCATTAAGAGCCGGCGATATTTTTATATACTTAAATTATTTTAATGTCACAGTTACCCCCAATATTTGTTTTTGTTGCTTTTTTTCTTTTTTTTTTTTTGTTACAAGACCTACTTCACTAAACTGGATTTACGTACGTGGTGAAGGGTATATAAGATTCGGCAAAGCTGAATATAGAACTCTTGTTTTTTTTCTAATTTCATTTATTAATTAAAATCAGTACCGGTTTAAATTTTTAAATAATCAGCCGGCAAAACAATAAACTGTCTTGGTTTCTGGCTAAAAAATTACAATCTTTAAATAGAGAGCAAGAACACCAGGGGTATTACTGGGTTACCCATCCCGGATTAAGGTATGCGAATCTGGCAATTAGGATGTATAATAAAAATCGCTTCAAAGCTCTGATGTCTTTAAATTTAAATAACTTTTGGATGTTCACCACTTTCCTCACAAGCCATTGCAGATTAAGAGACCACCTTAACAGACTTGATATTGAAAGTTGGCTTGGCGGCCTACTGGAGGCGATAGCCACAGCATTGTAGATTTCAGAATTGAACAGGTTATAATCAGAATTTGTATAGGTTTTAAGTAAGAAAAACATTTTTCAAATGGTCGAAAATGGATAAAAATTAAAAAAGTGTGGCATAGCGGGACAGCTACAATACAAGGTTTCTCACAAGCAATTATATTTTCAGTAAGCCTGTTTAATTGGCACTGAGAGCAAAAACCGGTGCAGATTCGGTTATTATGACGAGAATACTACTGGAAGATGCGTAGCTATCAACATAGAACTAACGTTTTTTCTAAGATTCTTTAGGAAAGCTGGTCTAGATAGAGAGCTTTAGCAACTGGCAGGAGACACAATAGACTCTTGGCCGCAGTGTCCACTTTTTCTACGAATGCCTACTCTTCGTCTTTTTACTATTAATTTTCTTCTTTAGTTAACAAATTGAATTTATATCCATGTTTATCTTGGGATAATTGATGAACTTTCTTTCAAATTCAAAAACAATTATCATAAACATTGAATTTTTTGCTTCACTTTCCAGCCATTTTAATTTTTATATTGTAATACTCAACTCAATATTCTTTTAAAATAATCGATTACTTTAATACACTATTTAAACGTATTTGCATCGCAAAGTTTCTAAGCGATAGTATTGTTTACGTTGTACATTTATTGTGTCATTAAATTTATTTTTAAATCTACGACGATCTACGTTGTTGTCGACGGCAACGACGTGGACGACGACGTATTGTAAATTTATTTATAAAGTTCATTTAATTTCAGGCAAATAATCACTTTGCTAAGAAGTCATCAACAGTCTATTAAAAAAGTCTTATGGAATTAAAGGATTTTCTAATATGGACCGGTTACATTTAAAAAAACTTTATACAATTGACGTAGCTTCGGGGAAAATGGAGTTTACCACTTATAACGATAAGGGTCTTGTACCCAAAAGAATAAAAACCCTTAATTTTAACTGGGAAATAATAATTGTGTTGTTATGACCGTGACGTGACGTGATTCTCACGTATATATTTAGACTGATCTTTAACCCTTTATAAGCAGTCACTTGTTATTTACAAGTAGTAAAGGGCGTTTTTTATAGAAATTTTGTCTGCAGCCAAGTGAGTTATGTTTAGTTTGCTTTCGTTTTCAAACATGAATAGACTGCCGTTTGAACACTCTTCCAAATTGCGCAAATTTATTTTAAAAATCATGGTTCTGTTCACAGTACGTATCGCTTACTATGTCCATCTTACAGTCAACAATAAACTTTTAGTTAATTCGATTAACTATGAAACGTTTTCGCATCACAGTTAATTTAAATGACAAGACTCTTTCACATAAACGTCATACTGTGCGTACAGAAGTCAGTAGCGTAACGAAAGACTCGAATCAGTCAATTCACCAGCGTGCACTGAAATTACATAAGTTTTCTTTTACTTTATTTAAAATTTTACGTAAAGATCTTGGTTTTTGTGCTTACAAAATCTAACTCGTGCAACAATTGAAGCCATGCGATTACCTAGCAAGGCGCAGATTCGGTGAATGGGCCTAAAACAAGATGCTTATTTTTATAAGCAAATTTTGTTGAGCAATGTAGCTCACTTTTGGCTGAATTGATACATATATAAAGAAAACTATTGTATTTGGTGTGATATTTATCTTCAAGTGTATGTCAGGACACCGTTACGTTAAAAAAAAATTACTGTTTGGTTTAGGTTATTGAATCATTTGTCCGTTTTTCTTGTAAGGCGATGCTGGTCAGAACGTTATAGTCAATGGAAGAACCATGATTACTTCTTTTACCAATTGAATAATCCTGATGTGCAGGAGCGCATAATGTCACACAGCTCCTGTTACAATTACTTTATTAAAAGAAATGCTTAGTAACCGCAGGGTTTCACGTTTCGGCCCAGTGAATTGGCTTCTAAGATCGAAAAATTTTTCTGTGGAAACAGGTGAATTCGCTAGTCTTCGTCGATAAGCTCGAAATGATTGACTACTTGGAGGATAACATTCGTTGCATTATTGCCGATATATGGCAACAAATGTTGGAAAGTCTTTAAAAACAAGACTGCGTCCGAGCCAGTCACCAACTTAAAAATTTCACCTTTGTTTTATTCCATTTCAGAGTTCTATACGTCTATAAAACCCTTCTTATGATATTATGACCTCCATATGAAAAGTTAAGAAATAAAATGAAATATTTAATAAAAAGGGTGTCCCAATAGGGGCGTAATTTATATTTATAAGGTCTTATGAACCGTTACTAAAATACACTTGAATTTTTCCTTATGTCTGCTTTAACAAGTATAAAAACAAAACAATAAAAACTAAAGGGTTTCCTATACAAGAGGTGACTTTAGCGTATATTCACTTCATTAAATTGCGACAAGCAGACCTATATAAACAACTAAAAAAAATAAAACTGAAACTTAAAGGTTAAACCCATAGAATACAAAAATTTAGGCGTATATCGTTTTATCTTTTCAACTGTTGTAGGCAGGCACTTAAGATTTTCAATACCAAATATTTAAAATGTGAAACAAAAATTTAAAGGGTGGTGTGGTCCACATGGATATCTTCGTGTGTGACTCCAACTGGCAGTTGGTGAATTTATTAGCTTTCGAATTTTAAGAAAGTTTTTACCGAGATCAGAACAAAAATTAATAATAACAATGATCAGATAGAGCTTTCGAGAGTTAATCTTGCATTGTCTTGGTGGAACCCTAAACATTTTCCGTTGATCAATACTGAATTTTCATTCTTAAGTTAAACGTTCAATTTCTCCAACTGATCGTTCAATTCTCTAACTAATAGTTTGACCGTTGTTTTATTTCCGGGATTCCTTTATAATCCAGCCAAGCCTTTTTTCAAGGAATATCAGCTATTGAAGTGCTTTGAGCCGTTTAATCTGTTTTACTTCATAATCTTTTGCACGATTTTTTGACACTTTAAAAGAAAACTAAAAGTATCAATAGGAACATACAAATTTTTTTCTGAAAGAACATGAGCAGCCCGCACATATGTTGAGCTTTACGTTTAAACCTAAAAAAGTGTTTCAAATGATCATGAAAAGTTGAATTTGAGAAATTAATTCTCCGAGCGAATTCACGAGTATTTTTTGAGTATTCATAAGCTGTAACCAGACATCCAGAACGAGATGCATCTTCAACATAAAAACTGCCGCATCGAAATTAAGGAAATCTTTGTCTTTTTTACGGGAACAGTCCTAAACTTCTGATGTTTTGGTACAGTCATGTTTGTGTAAAAAAGGTCTCATGGACCGCTTTTATAAACAGCTACGATGACTAAACTAGATATTTCTAATTTGATATAGACGAGTAGCCATTACGAGTGCACACAATGTGTTGTTCTGCATTATTGCCACTAGAGAGAACACGTCTCCTCACCTTGTAACTTGTCACGGTGTCTGCATCGCATGTAAAATAAAGAAACAAAAATTATTAAAAGAAATTTAGTCGTATTAGTTGGAGAACTCTTTACATTGAATAACATGATTATTATGAAAGCAAAGCAAAAGTATCTGGAGAACTTTTTATTTAAGTTTTAAAATGAAATGATTTAAGAGTCTTTCAATTACAATTTTTTCTTTTTTGCCAAAACGCAAAATTTTCAATTAATTAAAAAAATTAAAAGAGACATTTTATTGTTTGTTTAATTGTTAAATATAAAAAATATAAAGTAATTTTAATTTACATACAATAAAAAATTTTTGTGTCATTTAAATGCCTTTTTCGTTTGATGTTTATGAAAAATTATCTTTTAAGTTTTACTATTGCGGAAGTTTGTGTCAAATCCACAATTCAAATAGAAACTATTAAAACTATTCAAGTAGAAATTCTTGGAATTGTGTTAATCTTTGTTAATCTTTTTAAAGAAAATTTAAAATACAATACGAAATCATTTCAATAATAGATTAAAAAAAAATCTTTAAAAAAGATTTAAAGAATCTTAAAAAACACAAGTTTTTCAACAAAGTTATATACACTTCTCTGTAATTTAAGATTTCGGCAGAGTCTAAACAAAATCATATGAATTTTCTTTCGCCTGGCAATTTCCTCAAATTTTTTAATTGAAATTTTAAATGAAAAACAACTCAAGTATTGTTTTAATTTTTTTTAAATAACTACACATTATCCAATTATTGTTTCCTTGTTTCTTCAAAGTAAATAATTTTTTTTTGCCCAAAAAAACCCCGTCAGATGATATTATTTTTTTTTTTTTTTTGCTTTTTAGAGCCGGAAAAGAAAGCTTAAAACAATCAGAGAAACGATCTTGTTTTATATCGACTATAAGCAAATACTGTTACCTTTTTGTCAATAGCTTTTCTCCCCCTAACCCCAGAGCCATTTTGTTCCTTGTGGAGAACCTGGCCCCTTGATGTTCAATTTCTTGGGCTTATAGAGGCCTTAAACTGGAAGATAGGAAGTTTCGAGGTCTAAGGAGCGGCTGGTTATGGTGGTGACACTTCGGGTTGTAATGTGGTGGCTGTGGTTTGGACACAAATCGCATGATGGTGGCTTGTGCCTTATGCGCTGCTGCATTGCCAGTGAAGTACTGGGAGCTTAGATAGTCTCCTGGTCATGATCTTACCAACTATGAAACTAAGATTTGCCATTCAAGATAGATCCCGCTCCCTGATTTTCAGTTGTCTGGACTTACAGAGGACTGGAAACTGGAAGATAAGGACTTTTGAGGTCAAAGGAGTAGCCAACTGTTAGTACTAGGCTCTCTGATCCAGTTATATCGGTGACTCTTCGGTGTGCTGTTACATTGCCAGTAGTGCAGTGGGAGTTAAGATACTCTCCAGCTCATGGTCCTACCATTCATGATGTTAAGATTTGCTGCTCAGTGGGTCTCTGTGCTCCCCGTGAGCGTTGGTAGTCGCATTAATTTCACCCGGTGTTTACTTACGTGTAACTTAAACACGCTACGAGTTTTTATAGATGGTTCCAATTTTTATGTATTTTTTTTTTTTGTTACTTAAATGCTCGCAAGACCTAATGTTGAATGCTTACACACAACACTACGTCCTAAGTCTAATCGAAAATGGAATACAAGTGTCCTGCCCATTCATAATCTACTTTATTTTGAACGAGTTTTTTCATTTGTTTATTATACGCTTTTATAAACACATTTTAAATTATCCTCGTACAATGGCGCTACTTGAATACGCAATTTTTTCAACCATTGCATTGGTCTTAGCTCATCCAATTATTATCAAAGCTTCAATTCGAAAAAAAATGGCGTGAAAGGTTTTTAAAATTTTTTTTCTTGTCATTTACTTTTTTAAGTTAACGCTATATACAACTGGGACGAACGATAAATTTCGCCGTACACAACGAATTCGCCGGCAAAAAGTCGTTGTAAAAATTCGTCGCATAAAACGGAATAACGACGTAAAACACAGAGATGTTATAATTTTTAAAGTTGTTTACTGTTTGTGCCGGTAGGGTGACCATATAAAAATAATAAAAAATATAACATTGTCCGTTCCTAAGACATAGAAAAGTTTCGCCGCGTATTGCAAATTTCGACCGACGTTATGATTGTGTTTATTTTCATATAAACATAAATATGTTTAATTTTTAACGAAGTACATTCGCGACAAAAAATTCGTCAATCGTACCAATTGTGTTTCTATCATAAGCGACTACTGGATTATTGTTTCTCTCTCACTCTCTCTTATCATTATTTTTTCTTTATCGCTTTCCGAATTTTCTTCAGAGCAATCTGTACTTACTAAAAGCTTTTTATCTGTGTTTAATAATTTTTATTAAGGAACGGATAGAAATTAGTAAAATACATTTAAATTATTCAGCAAAATAATTATTATTAGCAAAATTCTAAAACTCAATAAGTAATTTCTGACAAAAACAGTTCTGCTTTAACCAGTTTAGGCACCAAAACCACAATATGATGTGGCCCCGGCGTAACTCAAACTCACGATCATCAATTTGGCAAAGTATACCTACTTAAACCAAGTCAGCCACGATTGCCACGCCCTGCCTTTGTGTAACTTTCCTTTACTAAGGCTTCTTTAAGGTTTGTACTGCGTTTTCTCAATACTTTTCCTTTCCTACTCGAGCTTTAAACCATTGTAAACCATTTATTTGCTTTTTAAGCAGCTACTCAACAATTGCTCTAGTTTTCCTATTATTATGTTTTGCATTACCGACATCTTAATAATCACAGCTGCAGTTCTAATGTAGAGGCAGCTTATTTGTTCTGCTGTTCTGTAATAAAAGCGCCTTTCAACAGCTCTTCCACAATAACTACCCAACCACAAAAAATATGTTTCTTTTTTACTCAAAGATTTGTTCGGATTTAAAATCTGAACGTCTCTTTACAAATAACGCAATTCGGCTGTAGCTAGCTTTCGTTCTCTTCACACACACCAGACTTTGTTAGTGGTTTAAGTAAAAACTTATCCAGCTCTGATTACCATACACATACGGATACCCACAAAAATTGTTTTAATAATCACAGAAACATATGCCGACACCTAACTTTCGTCGAAGTGTTTATTTAATTTTTTTTTTTTTTTTTTTTTTTTTGTGGAAGGAAGGGTCGTTAAGCTTCCGTAACGGATACGTTAGTAAACCCTACATTTCCAAATAATTTAAAAGAAGAAAATATTCTTGCTATCACCTTAGAAAAAAAGAATTCAAAACAATGATAAAGAAAACTCAAAATGTTTATATTTTTGACCTCGACCATATAAACACATGTATGAAGAACAAAAATAAAAAAACGAAAAAATAGCTTCGTTTAAAATTAAAATAAAGAATTTTTTAAATGATAGAAAACAAAAGTCCTAATCAAAAAACTTGCCGTCTGTCCTATAGGGAGGGTTGTCTATAAACTAAAGAGGTTACTATTGTGCCCCCAATGTTATGATAACGCAATTGTGGTTTTGTTTTCTAAGATTTTTTTTTTAAATTTTTTATAAATTCGACTTTAAATTTTTTTTTATTTTTATGAACGATAACTAAAAAAGGGCAAAAAAATGATTGTTTACAATGGCCATCACTAGAATATAAAAGAATTTATAAACAAGAGAATTTCTACCAAAAGATGTATATTTTGTTTATATAAATACATTTTCTTTATTTTTATTTTTTTTAAACTTAAATGCTGACGGACGGAATTGTTTAGACTTCTTAAGTTCTCCGCAAGAACAAGATCATGGTTAAGACAAGCAGCCAGCTATGTGGCAATTATTGTTACTTGTAATACATATACAATTTTATATTGAATAACTGCCTTTAATAATTGCTAATTAAAGCACGAAGTCGATGTGAAAATGTAAATAATTCAGAGAAGGCTTTAAGTCGACTAAGCCTTCTAACTTTACTTATTTTACCCTGAAGCCAGACGATCAAGTTTTCCTTTCAAGTTTTTCACACATACTGCTTGTCAAAATTTATTAAAATTGACAGCTGTGACGTAGGCTGCACGCAACTTGAAAGCAAGTTGAAATCAATATTATTTTCAAGATGGCATCGTCATATATATTTGTAGAAATAACAACAAAAAATACTTCAAAAGAATTGTATCAGCTGTTTTCTTGAACGTAAATTGAAACACTCAACTTGAACGAAAACTTGAAAGCAAGTTCTCAGCAAGTTCTTAAAGTGTGAGTGTATTGGTTAAAAAATGAGAGAAATTCTAAAACTTGAATGAAACTTGAATGAAAACTTGATCGTCTGGCACCCTAGTTAATTCAATTGAGTTTCCAATGTTGTAAAGATGGTATAATAATTTATCAGTTAAGATCATAAAAATATCAGAGATGGATGAGTTGTTAAAAAACGAATAAAAATGGAAATCAGCAGCTTAAATATTCAAGGGTCGGGTTTACAAAAATTTACATAATTATTGTACAGTTGCGATATCTGAGTTGGTTAATTCGCCTGTATGTTAAAACAGCGCCTATATAGTAGAAAACGGAAATCAAAAGAGTTTTAGTTTAAGAGAATATTAATAACATAGCAACAGTCTAGACGTATTGTGGTCTGGATGTCAACGCTGGTTAAAGGCGCATGTTTGCTAAGCAAGACATTGAATACCTCGAGTCTAGTCGGAGTGAAACAGTGTTAACGCGTGGATACATAAGATTATAAAAGCGCATGTTTAGTAAACAAGGGATCGTGAGTACAAATTTAGCCGGGGCAAAAGACTAAAACACACAAGAAATAAAAGAGAAAAACAAATGAAAATTTACATTGACAATATAAATACTTATTGTTAATTCAATTAAATTAGAGATTCAAGTAAGCGGAGAAAAACCCATTTCAACATCAAAGAGATATTCTAATTTTTGTACACATTTCTTAAAGCTTTTAAAATCGGCATATTGTATTCCATTCTCGTTTGTTTTATCAAAGTAAAAAACCGTAATGCTGTCCTAATGAACCCAAGTTCAGTATTAAAACTTCTGAAACAATTTTAATAAAACTACCAATACTTTTTCTAATATTTATTTTTATTTTAATTTATATAGCTTTATTAACTTTTCTGAAAGACTCAAAATTAGAGCTAATTTTTAAAGAGTTCGATTTTGCACGATTTCTTCTAGAATCACAATTCTAGGATTTCCAAACTGAAAATGATTTTAAAAAATTCCAGGATGCTTTTAATTATTCATAGAAGTATTTCATGATCGTAGGAACCAAATCTGAATTTAATTGTCGAAAATTCCTTAAAACGCCAATTTTGGGATTTTTAAGCATGGTTTGGGAATTGGTAGTTTTCTTTTCTTTAAATACGATTTTTTCGCAATTACTATTTTCCTTTAAAAATAGGAATTTTTACAAAATTTGCAATGAATTCTTTAAACCGTTAAGTATAATCACAAAATTTGCCTAAGTAAGAGGATAAAATTTGCGTTTACCACGTATAGTTTTGCTTAGCTTTTATCATTATTTTTGATTAATTCTCAAAAACGTTTGTTTAATCTGCACTATGCAGCGATAAGTTAAATCCACAGGTTTAAAGTGCGGGCAGATTAGTCAAATATTTGACCCAAAAATCGTAACCACTATTTTTACAAATGTTTATTCAATCTTTCCTGACATAAGTATCATTACGAAAGTCAATGTATGATCTTCTACTTCTTAATAAGTATTTAAGAAAGACAAAAAGTTCTTCCATAATTTGATGGTTACATCTTTTTGGTCAAATATATGACTAATCTGATCGTATAAACACTTTAGCAAAAATGTGAAACAAAAATTAAATTTTTAAATAAAATCTATCAAACAAATACTGAATAAATAGCGTCTTTTAGAGGTAATAACCTTAGTGCAACATAAAGTATTTTTTTTTTAAATTATGAATTAATTCTAAAAAATTGTTATTTTAATGCTTAAAAACTTTTTGACGATTCCCCCCAAAGCTGTACAATTTTATACAACTTTTATCTGGCAACTTCTGCTTTTGTTTATCTTTATCATTTAAAAGACCGGCAAAATTTTTATTAAACTTTAGCTTTTCATTTTTATTTAAATGTGTTTTTTAGCAGTTTTTAGTATAATCGTTTACATAAAACAATTTTCTATGTTACTAAAACTGGTAGAAGAAGTTTGATTACAAAACTTTTCATAAACCGACCAAGCTGACCAGCCTTGTTGTTTTAATATTAAACGAGCACATCTTACCGCTTGCGTTATATCGTCTAAGAGCAAATCGGAACAATCAATATTACACTCGTTGGCTGAATAGAATAAATCTTTAGATTTATTTTGTGGTAGACACCAAAATTTATCACTTATTTGAAAAATTCCATAATCGTAAGAACCATCAAAATTACTTTTGCCAATAACATCGGTATTAAAACGACTTTCATATTCTGCTATACACAACCACAAAGGCAATTCCATTTTTGGCACGTCCAATATATAAAGTTGACCTGCAAATTCACATGGTTGTAGTCGGCGTGTCTGCGCAATATGAATTAATTTGTAAAACATCGCTAACACGCAAATACGGTAAAGAACAACACGTGCTAAAATGGCATTTAAGTTACGAGCACAATTTTGGTGGGGGCGTTGACAAAGACATTTCTTTGTAATTTGCTTAGAATTGTTAATCATTTTTTTTGTTTGTTTTTTATTTCTATTTTACTTTTTGCTGTTTTTTGGTTTCACTTTGTATAAACGAACGCAACAATGACCAGCCGTAAGATGTGAATGTATAAAATATTGTTTTATAACTATTTACATCGTTACACTCCTACAATTGTTTTGTAATATTTTTCTTATTTATTTATTACACACTTCACCAAAGGTGGAAAAGGATTATATTAAGGTTTGTCATTCCGTTTGTAATTTCTACAATATCCATTTCCGACTTCATAAAGTACATTTACAGTAAGGAGCAGAAGTGAGTGCATGTTTACGGAACTGACTTTTTTCATTAATAAAAACAAAACCATGCAAGCAAATGAAAAACATTTTTTAGTTATATATTTCTTATTTTATTTGTTACAATTAAAAGTTAAAATACATTAAAAAAATGAGATCAATTCAAAAATTTTAAAGGAACTCGAAAATAACCCGCATAAACTTAATTTTGCACGTTTCAGAAAAATTAATAGTTAACCCAATTTCAATATTAAGTCCATAGACCCTTATTAGAAATAACTTGGTTTATGCGTTTTGGCATGCTTTCTACCAAATTTTCGATAACATGTTTTGGAATTCGATTCCACTCCGCATTTACACGATCCCAAAGGTTACTCGTGTTTTTTGGAGCTGCTTCATACTGCCCGAGCCGTCTTTTGACGATTCACCAAAGATTTTCAATCAGATTGAAGTCCGGACTTTGTGCCGACAATTTTGTTTCCTAATCTATTGCCTGTGTGCTTTGGATCACCATCCTGTTGAAAAACAATTTCTTTTTCGGGATAAGCACATTTGTCCATAAAATTGAGAAGATGGGTTTGCAGAATCTGTAAATAGTCCTCTTTCCGCATGATACCATCTACTAAATGCAGAGGGCCAACACCACACCATGTAAAGCAACCCTAAACCATTATGTGTCGCCGCCATGTTTGACAGTTTGCTTTACATGGTGTCTTTGAACACGTTCACCGGGTCTACGCCTGCAGTACTGCTTTCCATCTGACTGGAAACGATTAAATTTAGACTCATCAGACCAGATAACTCGTCCAATGGTCCAATTTTTGTGCGCCTTTGCAAATTTCAAGCGCGCTTTTACATTTTTATCGGACAATGCAGGCTTGCTTTTTTTAACTGCTGAGTTATACCCGATGTTATGGAGCGCTCTTCTAGCAGTCCATTCGCTTACATTTTTATTAATTTCCAGAGCAGCATTCTGTGGTGTTAGCAGCTTGTTTTTTTCTCGTTTTGACATCATTAGTCTAGCATCTGAGTCCGTTAATAATTTTTTGCGACCTTCGACTTGCGATTTAGAGGTCACATTTCGTCTCTTTTGAGTTGCGATCATCGCCGATTGACTAATACCAAGTCTACTGGAAATGGTACGTGAAGAACAGCCAACACTATTTTCAGTTTCTGCAGATGTTTTTCTCATTTTTATGCAAAAAAACCAACTTTTAATTTTAAATATTATAGTAATTCAAAAAATCTGCATTGATTTATTAGAAACACGTTTTAAACTGCTCTAAAAACGAAAAGAAAAACGTGGAAACAAAAATAACGGCAAATCTGGATGATTTCTGCCGATAAGAGAATTAGGAGAGCGAAGATGGGTACAACTCATAAAACGTGCAAAATTGAGTGTATGAGAGATATTTTCGTTCTTCCTTTTAAACTCTTTGAATTCATCTCATTTTTTATTGCTTACTTATTCCATTTAATACGGAAAAAATAAAAAAACAAAAATTAAAAAAAATTTGGGACCTGCTTGCATGTTGTTGTTTTTATAAATAATGAAAATCAGTTTCGTGAACATGCACTCACTTTTGCTCGTCACTGTATATACTCTGAGATCTTATGCCTACAAAGTCGATTAAGCGACGTCCGTCTGTCCGTCCGTGCTCGCGTTGAAATCAACTTTACCCAAGCACTAGATTAGTTAGAGAAAATTTTAATACGCCAATCGATCAGACAGAGTTTCGAAAATTTTGCTATTGAAAGTCAGCAAGATTGGTCCAAGTCCTTCGAGGCAGCGGAAAAAAGCAAATCTAGTTTAGTGAAGTAACTCCAATCAAAAAAAAAAAAAAAAAAATGTATGGAGGATAGAGATTTAAAAAATAAAAAAAAAACACCAAAAATTGGTGCTCGTCCATATTTTCCGAACTAAGGGCCTCTGAACTTTTGACAGAAAATTACGATTGTACACTATATTTTTAAAGATACCAATATAGGAATCAATTAAAAGCTTTTGAACAGATTTTTCAGGAAATTAAATTTTTTTTATTTCAAATGCTAAACTCTTTTTTCCTATATTTTTTTCTTTGTCACCCAAATATTTGTTGTTTGATTGGATTTACATATATTATGGAAGGGCATATAAGATTCGGCATAGCCGAATATAGCACTCATGCTTGTTTATTTTTAGTTTTATTTTTATAATTTTAGCATACAACAAAACATTTTTTTTGTCTTGTATTTGAAAATTGTTTTATTTTTATTCAAATAAATTATGAATAAATATTACGAGTAAGTTTTGGTGTTTCTCGTTTAAACCGGTTTTAAGTTATAACATTCAATAGAAAAAAGATTCTTAAATTTGTGTTGCATTTTTTCCAATGCAAGTTTAACTCTTTGAGAATCGTTAAAAATATAAATAAAGCGTTGAGGGACCCTAACTGCTAAAGGTAGTGATTGAAAAAGCATTTATAATTCTTAAGGGGTATAAAAAATATAATAACATTTGCTTGTTTTTAGAACAAATTAAACCATTTCTAATTTAATTTAAGCTTTTTCTAATGCAATGTATTGGTATCAGTATTGTTATTGTTATTTATATTGAATTATTTAAATATCGGTATATTAATTATGTTGATATCGTTAAAAAAAAACTATGACTTCCACACAACTTGCTAGCAAGAAATCGTATCAAATGCCAAAATTCGCGAAAATAATAAAAATACAAAATAACTAAAACAAAAAACCTAAAAAATAAAAAAAAATAAATAAAATTCACAATACAAAATTTACCAAAAATTACATGATGAAAAATAAAGTTTACCTTTAAACCCAAACACCAAAAACAGCAACAAATCCTAGTTCTTCCTAAAATATTTAAAACATAAAAACATCCGATATGGATTCACTTTTTAATAAGTTACTGAATGAAATATTCGTTTCGAAAGCATGTTTCTTGTTGTAACTATGGCTGCCATTTGGCGCGATTAAAACAAATTCTTAAATTTTTGATAGGATAATAAAACAAAAATAGCTTTCCAGAGAAAAAAAGCAATTGTAGTGACTACAAAACGTTATTCAAATTAAAAAAAATTATGTAATACAATTGATTTTGGTACATTTTAAAACTGTTTTCGGTAACCCTGGTTGTAATATTCAAGAAGAGAATAAATACCGGAAGAACTTCGTTACCTGGGTAATATGAATAAAGATCACTGTTTTAAATATAAATTTAAAACAAACAATTAAAAGTGCTATATTCAACTTTGCAAAATCTTATATATCCTTCACCATTTATCTAAATCTTGTTTACTGAAGTAACTCCAATCTAAAAAACAAATAGAGGTGACAGAGAATTAAAAAATTAAAAAAAAAAGTTTACATAAAAATGCCGTCGGCTCTTAATGGGCTAAGCATTTTTTAAAAATATTAGTATTTCCTTAAAGATCTCTTTAAAAGCTTTAAAATAATACCCATATTGATATTTAAAAAATTTTGAAAATTTTAGAGGCCCGTTACTCGGAAAATATGGGCGAGCGCCAATTTTTTCACTTGATGTTTTTGTTCTTATTTTTAATTCTTAATCGCCCCATATAACTGTTTGTTTTTATGCTAATAGTTACCTCACTGTTCAAATAATATAGAAAAATTAGAGGTAGACGTGCTGTTTTGCCTGCTGCCTTAAAGGACATGAACTGATCTTGCTGATTTCCAATAGCACCTCCTTCGACACTAGTCTGATCGATTGGCGTATTTAAATTTTTTCTAGCTGATCTAGTGCCTCGGCAAACTTAATTTCAATACAAACACGTACAGACAGACGAACATCGGTCAAACGACTTGGCTATGCACAAGAAATCGGAATATATATACTTTAAGGGGTCGGAAATGGCTATTGTAGAAATTACGGAATGAAGGGTATAATAAGTTTGTCAAATAATACTAAAATCTAAAAAATCAATTTAGCAATTTTGGCTACAAATGCTATTCTGTAAAGACGGCTGATAACACAATCATGGAGCATAGGGCGCAAATGATTGATTGTTTAACGACATGGTGCGCCATCATGCCGAAGCAAAAGAAAAAACACGCAACTTAGATGGCGAGTTTAAAATGTGACTCATAAAAAATAGTTTATGACCGAAATTGATGTCGGCCAATTAGAGCTTCTGCAAGGGACGAAAGAATGGTTATTTACCTTCAGTTGCTAAGTCTATAGAACCTCGTTTGTGTGCGAATAATGCAAGATTTTTATCATGCTGATGCATGAACTGCATAGTTTTTGACAACAATGGCCAGTCGTCATTCTTGAATTGAGTTGTACATCGTATTAGGACGCGGACCAACAGTATTGCAAGCCTATCTCGAGAACTTAAGTTCAGCACTCGCAATTGTTGTTTCATATCGGTTAAAAATTATTTTCAACGAACGCAAAGTTTAAGAAAAACAGCAGCAGCAGCATTACTTTTTAAATAAATTTCCCAAGTTGTTTAAAGGTAAAGCGACTAATTTTAATTCACGAATTACGATTCTAAATGGTAGTAAATGTTTTGAATGAATCAAGTCAAAAGGAATAATATGACCAGTTTATGCGGATGTGTAATTTGTAAAAATATTCACCACTCTCAAAAACGTTGCTTGGGGTGAGGTCAGACGGCGCAAATATTTTTACAAAAGAAACGTTTATTTCCATGAAATTAAAGAAAACAAATTATGTTCTGTTGTTCATAAGAGAGTTAACCAGAATTAGCGGTTACTTATTTAAATGCCTTGACTAGGTCTTAGCTTTATTCTAACACATAAATTTAAATTAAAAACTTGAGTAGTAACTTTCGTATTTAAACAATTGTGATGTAGACATACATAAATTCATATTTTTAGTTTGTTTTTGTTTTAATTTTAAATAACAAATTTAGGGTGTTGTTCTAAAACAAGTTTTTTTTATTGAGTTTATGTTTTGTTATTAATTATCTTGTTGTTCTTATTTACAATCTTCGGCTTAAAATGCAACAGATTAAATTATTTAATTTTAGTATTAAAATTCTAATACTAAACCAAACATCTGCAAAAACAAAAGTTTTTTTTTTTATTTAAAAATGTTTAAAACAGTTTTTTATAAAATACAAATATTTTACTTTGTTTTCTTGCTAAGTAATTTCCATTTGAGAGATGCTCGCATTTTTAAACGTTGCGAATTAGCAAGAGAAATGTTTGAATTGGGCACCTCAAAAACGGAACTTGCCACCTGGTGTTGCATAGCACAAATTGAAAGTAAATTTAATACATCAGCAGTGGGACAATTAAATGGTAATTGGTCTAATGATTATGGTCTATTTCAAGTCAGCGATCGTTATTGGTGTGAATCAAGAGCCTCAAGAAAATCAGCCAATTTGTGTCAAATTAAATGTCAAAGTCTTTTAAATGAAAATATTGCCGAAGCGGTTAAATGTGCACAGCATGTTAAAAAACTGCAAGGTTGGCAAGCTTGGGCTGCATACAATGGCAGATGTAATAAAATAAAAACACTGCACTCCATAGAAGAATGTTTTTAGAATAATAAAAAAAAATACAAAAAAATTAAAACATTTAAATGAAGAGAAAATAAAAGATAAACGACAACAAGATCATTTTACTTTTTCAACTTTATGTAAACAAGTGTTTTATTTTAAAACTAGAAAGTGGGTGGGAGGACATGAAGAGCATGGCTACACACACACACAAACACACACAGCATCATGTTGTGTTATATCATTAAATAAAACAATGCCCTACTGTCTCTACAGAATGATATATGAAGACAGCTTTATCTTGTTTTTTTAACATAATTTTACAACGTTTTGCTCAACAATAACACAATTGTTTCTTTTTTATTTTTATTTTTTTTATTTGAATTTTAAGTTATAATATACAATTTATTTTACAATGTTTTGTTAAAACATTTCTTTCATACCCAACCCTCTCCCCCCACTCCAACAACCATGAAGTGAAAATTTTTATGTGCAAATTGAAATGTTTCATATTTCGCAAAATGCGTTTCTATTTTCTTTTTTCCCGTATTATTTCTATAATTTAACTTAAAAATTTAGGCCATTTAACTCATTAATATCATTATTTTTCCAGAATTTTTAGAAAATGTGAAAAAATTATGGCCACTATTTCATATTCAAAATATTTTCAAGGAATTTTTATTGAAATATTTTGTAGAATTTTATTTTTTTATTTTATTACTTTGCAAGTGCTGTTGATGATGTGTGTGAAGTTAAATTTTAAAATTTATAACCATAGCCAAATTCTTTTACGATAACAGAGCTCTGTTAATCACTTAACATAACCAATGCTAATATTTTAAATTTAATATAAGAGTTTCCGAACGGTATTTAAATATAATTTATAGTGGATAGAACAAAAAAAAAAAAGTATTTTAGAACACTTCTTCTAGTGTCGTTATTAAACTCCAATAGTTAAATATATTAACATTTTGTTTTTTAAGAAATTATGGAGGTTTTTCCAAAAACACCACTTTTGAAATTTAAAAAAGGACTTTGGTCCTTTTCTCGTAAATGAAAGAGAGTGGGCGAAAATAAATTATTCAAGAAGACTTCTATAATTTATAATTGAATATTTAAATATTGTTCTGAAACTTATATAAAATTTTTAAAATTAACATTGGTTATGTTAAGTGATTAACAGAGCTATGTTATCGTGACAGAATGTGGCTAGGGTTATAAATTTTAAAATTTATCTTCACACATATCTGTGGATGCAAATGTAAAATTTCGGAAAATTGTTCAGAAGATAAAATATTTGGCAATTTTAATATAAAATTATTTTGCAAGAAGGAAAGTGAGATGCAAATTAGATAAAACAGTTAATATAGAATGTTTTTTAAGCCCGACAGAACTTACGAAAGGGTTAGTTAAACAAACTGACACTCTGGCAAGATGATATCCAAAGTATCAGTCATTAATGCACGTAAATTATAGATAAAAAAATTTTGTTCAGCCATGGGACTCATTTTTGTTTAACAGATTTTTTAATATACAAAACTGACGCATAGCAAGTGAAATCAATCCATATCAAACAGCCTACAAACGTCAATACATCCACAAAAATTACATGCTGGTGGCACCATTGGTCTTTATATCTTCAAAATGAAGCTGAAATTATCGTTACGACCCATTTAAATCACTACCGGATTCTGATCGATCACATATTAAAAAAACACGGCGACCGCAGCAATCGACTTATTAAAATCAAAATTTGGGATTAAATTAATTTCGAGAAATCGACATATAGTCTGATTGATTGTGAGACCAACTGATAAACCACTAACGACTGACACCTCGAAGACCAACATTCCACAAAAAGGTGGTTTAATTTTGGACTTTTAGATTGCGTCTCGACCATGTGGCCGAAATCGTTTTAACCATTTTTAATTTTAATCTTATACAATCGGCATTTAAATCAATAAAAAAAATACGGTTTATTTTGGTCCTGGCGTTCCCTCGGTGACACCTCACGGAGGCAGCAGTATACCCTTAGTATTCCCATTGTTTGATATGTGTGCTAAAACAAAACAAACAGTTAAGGATGGGCTTCCCCACTTCGCAAAAAGTGACGGGCATTATTACACAAAATGTTTTGCTACTTCTTTTTTGTGATGCCAAGTTCTGAAAAAGTTGTTGTCAAGGTTATCTCAAGAGGTACTCATTATAATTACACATCTTCTTGAGGAAGGTAAAACATTATTTTTTCTGTCCAAAATATTGACCATTAGTTTGTGCAAAAGGCTTGCAAGTGCCCGTCGTCGTAGATGGGGCTGCTATGATAAAATGTATGCCACTAAATCCAAGAACGCCGATTCGTTATCGATTTCAACAACTCGGCATTTCACACACCAAAATGATGAGAATTTTTTGCGACGATCTCGGCTTATTTGCTAACAAGCTCTAGTTGACGGCCTCTCAGTTTATAGATCGCTCTTTTCTGCACTTAGTGCGGTAAGCGTGTCATCAATCCTCTCGATGTTAAGTGGTCCTTTTAGACTTTGTTCTGTTGAGTGTTGTTATAGACGGATGCTGTGCGAATAATCCAGAAACGATAAACATCGTTAAGGCTAATAGAGTCTGACTTATTCGCAAGATACCGGGATCTGCCAACAAGATTTTAGAAAATTGGACTAACAGGATAAGCTGTTGCGAAGCCAGCCGCGGCAGTCACATGGATAAAATCATGTTCCACAATTTATGGGAATATCAGAAATTTCTAATAAAGCCCCAACAAAAAATTAAGTTGAGTCTTTTTTACTTAGCTTTAATAAAAATACTTCTACCAGGACCACCCTGTATAAGT
Source organism: Cistogaster globosa (assembly GCA_937654795.1). Classification (NCBI taxonomy): domain Eukaryota; kingdom Metazoa; phylum Arthropoda; class Insecta; order Diptera; family Tachinidae; genus Cistogaster; species Cistogaster globosa. The sequence goes on from OW569407.1 coordinate 13,621,729, forward strand.
ATACTTAAGCAGGCTAGTTGAAATAAGGCAGGTGACCTCGTTTTTTGCGTTCCTCAATAATTTCTATTGAAAATTATAGTTTAAACACTTACTCTACGCTCTGTTTGGTTGATCTGTCTCCCAACCTTGCAGATCTATCCGATAATCAAAAGACTTCCAGGTCGGAATGTCTCATCATCTCGTTTGGGGAAACCCATTTAGCTTTAAATCAATCTAGTTGTTGTGTATACGCCCGACGCCGCTCTATACACTCTGGAACCACTTCTCCAATTTACCGCTTTAGGCTGAAACAATAGCCATAATAATGCCTCAATGATCTTGTAATCTAAACATTATTCTTTTATGAAATCGTTGGATAAGGATGTTTTCTCCGATTCGACCTAATTAAAGCGAATGAATGGGGTGTACTTTTGCTTGATGCTTCAAACACTTTTGTGATCTCACTCTCTCTCTCTCTCTCTCTCTCTCTCTCTCTCTATCAAACACTACAATACGCAACAGTTGATCTTACAACAGATTTTTAAATTTAATTTACTTATTTTTGGCCGCAATCCTTGTCTATGGAATTTTGGTGACTTTTCAGTCATATTTTCACAGTTTTCTTTCCAAATAGACTACCAGGTATTTAGTCTCATTTGCCAGTTTTAATTTAACGTCCTTACATTTGGGTGCATAAAACCCTAGTAAAAGCGACTAGCAGCAATGCTTTTTTCGGGTAAAACGGCATTCCCTTCTTCATAGCCCAGAAAAAAATTGTCTCTCAGTCGTGTCTGCGCATATTCACTGATTCCTCCTTACAAATAACATCATGTTATCATTCGCATTTCGAACTGACACAAAATGACGTCCACTACAAACAATAAGAATAGGGTTTATGCAAGACCAGTCTACGATGTTTCCTTAGACACTGTCCTTCCTTAACGGATGTATCAATGCCTACTATGTCGTTTAAATACATCGAAATTAGATGATATCGAAGTAAGGTTGCATGAGGTCTCGCGCTTATCACACAACTGATCTCAGAATAAATTTTGTGTTTAACATCTACAACAAAACAGTAATTTTTTTTGGAAAAAAATCATTAGACCAAAAAGATAAGAACCTTTAGGGGCTTAAATTTCAACTTGTTAAAAAATATGAAAATATATAACGCTGGGATATAACGAATATTATGTGATATAACGAAAGTTACGTTTTTTGAGTTATGACTATCTGCTAGAAAATGACTAATTTTAACATTTTGAAAAAAAAAAAATTTAGGCAATCACATTATGTCTAGATCTTAAACAGCTCTCCAGCATTTGATATTTCCATGCTTGGCAGACATTTTATTTTCTTTTCTTTAAATTAGACATTTTACATCGCTGATGCTTCGTTTTTTATTTTTTTTTTGTTTTTTTTTTTAATTTATTTTTAAATAAATTTAAAGAAAAACCAACACACACGTTCATGCTTGAAAGAATTTTTTTTTTTGTTTTAAAATAGAATAGAAAAAGTACTGAAAAAAACCTTGACACTTTCAAGTGGAATGAATATCTATCTATATTGTTTAAATTAAGGGATCTTGTAAAATAATTTTTTATTATTTTATTATTTTTTTTTTTGCAAAGAAATTTATTCAATTAACGCCATTATGTCTGCAAAATAAAAAAAATTACTTTATAAGTTTAACTCTTCAAAAATCTTTTATTTGCAAAAACAAATTTTCCATTAAAAATTATTATACAAATTTTAATAAAAGATTTTAATTGCTGCACAATAAAATCATAATTTAAATAAAATATTCTTTTGTTGTTGCTTTTAGTTTCTTCAATAAAATTATGAATTTATTTAGCATGTGTGCTTTAAGATCTTTTCTTTTTTTTAAAGTAAACCACTCGAAATGCTGACAAATGTTTGATGTAAAAAAGACAGTTTAAATAATTGTCATCTGAGGTCATTTTGAAAAAAAAAAAATATTTATTTTGTGGCTCTACAAACTTGAGTTGTCTCTTAATAGTTTAATTGATGTTTCAATTTAAATAAATGAATATTTCTTTCTTTTCTTTAAATAACAACTAATAAATAAATCATGCCTTTAATAAATAGCTAACATTTAATAATTTTTCATATTGTTTTATGTTTTTATTTATTTCCAGCACTAGTCCGGGTACTTTACAAGATGTAACAATGGAAAATCCATGTAAGTCTTAATAATTGTATTTAAAATATATATTTTTGTTCTTAATATTTCTCATCTTTTCGGCATAATTTCAAACGATGAAAATAAAAAACTGTTGAAAAATCATGGCCGATTAGACTTCAAAGAAATGTTGGCTGGCAATGCTCCAAACACAATATTTTTTACATATCGCTGGTCTCATATAGAAAGGCCCTAACTCGCATAATCGTGATTTTACAGGAGGAGGTGTAAAAACATAATAGAAACTGTATTTATCACAATGTTATATTTGAAATGAAAATGCTTGTAAAACCGTTATTCTTGATACTATTGCATTAAAATTTTATAACGAGGGGTATCTCTGTCAAATGTATTGGAATCTTGAAAAAAAAATTAATTTCGTAAAAATTCGAGTTAGGGCTTTTCTACATGAGACCAGCGATATTTATTTAAAGTCGGACAGACGAATGATGAAGTTTTATTATATTATCACAAAATCTGTCTTATTTAAAAACAACAACAACAACAACAAAAACTAAAGCAAAAAGTAAAAAAGATCCGTTATAAAATGTTTATGAATAAAAAACTGAGACAAAGTAACTTTTCTCTCTGACATTGAATGTCGGGCAAACAATGTTTTGCACAATAAAAACCTTAAATATACGTTTATTTTTTGTTTTCAAATTGTTTTCAAAATTATGGTTTATTATTGCCTATCATTCAGTCCGTACAGTTCGTAAAAGTTCTTTGTGAAATGCCGCGTAATATTAAACAGTCCACTTTGGAAGAACGAAAAACAGTAATTGACCTTCATTTAGAAGGAAAATCTGAACGAGAAATGCATGATATTATCGCTAGATATAAAGAAAATGGTTTAATTGCAAATAAAGAACGTTAGGCCGGCCAAAGAAGCTTTCGTCTAAAGATGAGAGCATGGTTTTAAGAGAAGTGAAGAAAAATCGCTTTATTTTTGCACCACAATTTACTGCAATGGTCATAAGAAGACTTCTCCGGAAAAATGATTTTAATGTCCGAGTTGCACGAAAGAAGCCCCTTATAAGCAAGAAAAACCAAAAAGATCGTCTTATTTTTGTTTGTCAGTATATGGCGAAAGATTTTTAAAGCTTTGTAAGTAGGGAATCTAATAACAATTTCATGGTTCTAATTATCTGTATCTAGGTATTGTTCACTGACGAAAGTAAAATTAATTTATTTGGGTGTGATGGAAGGGGAAAAGTGTAGCGCAAACAAAATAAAGAAATGGAAGGAAAAAATTTAAGAAAAACGGTTATGAATGTTGGTGGGTCGGTTATGTTTTGGGGGTGTATGGCGGCTTCGGGAGTTGACAATTTACATTTCATTGATGGTGTTATGAATAAACATGTCGTTTTAACAATTTTGAAACAAAATTTGAAAGAAAGCGTTAAAAAACTAAGCATTAAAGGCAACTTCCAATTCTACCAGGACAATGATCCCAAGCATTCGGCCTATGATGTAAAGAATTGGTTGTTGTATAACTGTCCGAAGGTGATTAAAACCCCTGCACAAAGTCCCGACCTCAATTTCATTGAACATTTGTGGGACGAAATAGGGCGCCGGATGCAGTGTATATCAATCCAACTCTTGAAAATTGCTCTACAGAAAGGCCTGATGTTTGCAAAAATTTAGTTGAATCCATGCCGACCCGGTAACAAGCTGTTGAGAATCAAAAAGGATTGTTGATTTTTTATGTAGTGTCCGACTTTGAATGTGAGACTGAAAAGTGACCTTATTCAAGTTAAATCTTTGTATACATTTTACAAAGAATTTGGAATATATTGTTTTTCTTATTTTAAGATTAAAGAATTTTTGTGATAGAACAGAAAAAAGTAAATCATATTTTCTCTCTTTAAAACGTAAATATTGCGACTAAAAGTTTATCCTTGTGTCTGCCCAAATAATAATGTGAGTGATTGTATGTAGGCAAAAGAAAGGAAAAACAAGGCGAATCAATACTAGGTATTAGCAATGGCGAATTCAATAACTATCTTCAAAACCTAAAATGTCAAACTCCATATGTAAAAAATGTGTATAATTTTTTTTATATGGTGTTTGACACTTAACGTTTCCGCGAAAATCCATTAGTTCGCTCTCGAGACCAGCTAGTATTATTTCGCCATGGAATTATGATATAGATGGCTAAATACAGAAAAAAAATCTAATAATAAATGTGTGTTGTTGTTAAATGATTTTTCCCTAAAGCACAAATTCGAAGGACCAAAAAAAAAGTCGTAACAAACATGTGTTTTCCGCAAAGGGTATCTTAGGTAGTTAATATGTGTTTAGAGTGGTTACCTTACATCAGCAGATAAAAACGATCGAAAAAAGGCTAATGACGGACTTTTCCTTAAGAACAGAAAAAAAGAACAAAAATATACTTGATTTCCATTGAGGGCAGTTCAAACCAGTAGATAGGTTTAACCGACAAAATATAGGACAAACAAGAGTACTTTACTTCCCCTAAACGACAAAAAGGACCAGCCAAAACAGATAGGACCAACAGAAAAAAAGTTTTCAGTCGATAAGTTTGGCCAACAAAAAGCCAAAGTAGGAAAAATGTATGTTAAATCAGCAGATAAGATCGATCGACAGACTTAAGTTGCGGTCAGATAGATTAGTCAAATATTTGACCAAAAAAACGTAACAATTATTTTTACAAAATTTTATTCCATTTTTCCAGACACATTTCATTACGAATGACGATTTTTAATATAATAAATGTGATATCTTACTTTTTATACTAAGAACGATCTTATAGTTCTTTATAAGTATTACATTTTTTTTAGTGGTTATGTCTTTTTGGTCAAATATTTGACTTATCTGATTATACCCTTAGAGATTGAAAAGTGTGTTTGTTTGTTTTGGACAAGACAACATGGACCAACGACTAAAGTCCACATCAGAAAATAATGCTTATCGAATAATTTGAATAATGAAGTAACTATAGGCAAAAAAAAAAACAAATATATGGGGCGATAAAGAATTAAAAAATAAGAAGAAAAGCACCCTATTTTTTTTTTTTTTTTGATTGGAGCCACTTCACTTAACTAGATTTACCTACATGGTGAAGGGTATTTAAAATTCCTTGATGTCGCTTCAAAAATTCTAAGACTGCGATCAAAAACCGACAACTTTAAAAAATTGGACTAAATATAGATTTGACTGTAAAAAGTTTAAAAAATTCAGTTTTGGGATTTTTGATGCATAAATTGGGAATTTTCGTTTTCCGTTTGGGTAAATCTGCATGTGAAAATTTAGTCAAATCAGAAACTGAGATTAGAAACTGAAGATTTTTTTATTTGGATTGTGGTTTTGAACAGCAAAAAACCTATATTCCATTAAGAAATAAAAAACGGTTTATTGCATCCAAATTTTAAATGAACAGTTATACAAATTGTTTAATTCTAATTGCCAACCTAAAATTTTTTTTAATAAATATTAATTTTTTATTTCTTGTGTTTGGTTTTGTTTTATGTATTCGATGCTGCTGACAAATGCACAGATCCAAATTATTCATTTTTCACCCCCCACCATCAAAAGAAACAAAGAAGAAGAACGTCCGTCTTTAGTGTTTAAAATAAGAAAAAAAGGAAAAAAGAACTCTACAATTTGTTTTCTTTTCCCAAACACTATAGTCATCATAATGTTTTCAAATTTGCCTTGAAATAAACTGAAAAAAAGTAGAAACAAACGTCGTAAAAATAGATCATAGAAAAGAATAAAACTAGATAAAGTTTTTCCAAAATTTTATTTAGCGGAAATAAAAATATTTAATAATATTTAAGTGACTACAATCAGATAAACAGATAAAGTGCAGTCAGCAGTAACTACAGCTGTGTCAGAATACCGCTTTAAAATGCATAAAAATTCTATGAAATTAAATCATGTCAACAACGATATTACAACAACGACAGTCTTACAAAATACAAGTAACGATGACGCTAACGTTCATAAGCAAAATAATACAAATTCCACGATGCAAGAAAATGTACATATAGAATACAGTGATTATGATATTTCCGATGGTGGGGGTAGGTTGACATACATATTTATTTCAGTTTTCTTTATTTAAAAAAAAATTATTTACAATAAAATCACTTGTTTATTTATTTCGCGAAACTTTACACTTTTTTGCTTCAAACAATTATTTTTTAATTATAGTCTTTTTGCACTCATTTCTCTTTAAAGAGCCGTAATGTCTTCCATGAGATTTTTGACGAGACTAAAAACTTTTTCAATTGAAGCTTGAAAAAATTTTTATATAGAAAAATTTTTGTGCGAAACATGCAAAATTTCAAAAAAATATTTTTTTTTTTTGGCGAAACAGAAACTTGTTTATAAACAATTTTTGGCGGAATAAAAAAAAAACTATTCTTTAGAAAATTTTTTCGCGAAAGCTGCAAAAGTTTTCTACAGAAAATTATTTCGCGAAATATAAAACAAAAAGAAATTTCTTTCGAGAACGTTAAAAAAGTTTATCATAGAAATTTTTTATGCAAACGATATAAAAATTTTCTATGGAAAATTCTTTCGCGAAATATAAAGCAAACATTTATCTATAGAAAATTTTACCCGAAATGTGAAGCAAAAATTTTTCTACAGATAATTCTTTTGCAATAGATACAAAAGTTTTTATGGAGAATTCTTTCGCAAATGGTGCAAAAACTAATTTTAAAAATTTTTTGAAATTTTTAATTTCATATTGCAAAGAGTAGTGTTTTCCATAGAAAATCTGAAAAAATATATACAGATATTTTGCAATTATAGGTCTTCTCTCCTATTGTAACTTAAGATCTTTGCCGCTTTCAGAGAGCTAGCGAGAGATCTGACTTAACAGTAGTCATATGGGTGCGAACGACTTGTAATTTTAACGAGGCATTTTTAAGAATCAGACGGCTTAACATTTTTAAGTCCATTTGATAACTTTATTTTTTAGTTATGACGTGTTAATGTTCCAAAACTAAAAATAATCTGCAGACAAAAAATTTGTGTGGAAACCATTTTATATTCGTTGGACTTTTTAATAGAAAATATTTATGAAGTCAAATTTTTCTATCAAATTTTCTTCACATTTTTTTTTTAGTTTGAAGTTTTATATTTTCTAACTGCAATTTTTATACTTTTTATAGATGGCGTCGGTTATCGTTCACCCTGCGTTAGTCTACAACAATATCAAGGCTCTACTTCACCAGTTGCCCAAGGTCGTTCCGTTCGTGAATTTGAAGAGCAAATGGCAACTTTGCGTAAAGAGAATTTCAATCTAAAATTGCGTTTGTATTTCATTGAAGAGAGTATACCCGGCTATAAACAAGCTAACAGCGCTTCCGAAGATACACTCATGAAACAGCTGATCGATACCAAAGTTGAAATGGCCATTTTACGCAAAGAAGTACAAGATAAACAAGATTTATTAAAAGAAGCCGCACAAGCCATGAATCAAATGGAAAAAATACAAAAGGAAACTGAAACAAAATATCAACATTTAGTGGATGAATTAAATCAGAAAATACAATATTTGGAAATGGAAAAAGATTTGGAAAAATCACGCGTTGCTGCTCATAATGGCAGTGGAGAAATAATGAATGAGCTATTGGAAAGATCGGATTTAGTGGAAAATTTAAATGCCTTGCAAAAAGTTTGTATATTTTTAGTAAATATTGTATATAAATTGTTGGTTATAAAATAAAGAGAAACAAAAAAATTTTTTTGTAAAATTTACCAAAATGAATAATTAATTTTTGTTTTCCTTTTGTTTTATTAAGATACATGAATTGGAAGGTTTGCTTAAACAATCTGATGAAAAAATCATGGATTTCCAACAACAAATTTATAATTTCGAAGAGCTTGTACAAAAACGCGATGAAACCATTAAGGAATATGAGGAAAAAGTCAAAGAACTTGTCTTCCAAAATGCTGAACTTTTAGAATCCATTGAAAATAAGGACAAAGATATCGCCAATAATGAGGTGAGTTTTATGTTTGTAATTAAAATAAATTCTTCTTTTATTATTTTATAAGCCAAACATAATTTCATTTTATAACCTTTTTCAACCCATTTTATAATAAATAAAAAAATACCATATGATTAATTTATTAATAACAAAATGAATAAACAACCAAACTATTGTATGTGTGTACATGTATGTGTGCATGTATCTGAAAAATAAAAAGCGTTTAATAAGAAGTCTTCGCTCTAAGAATACCGATATTAAAGCTGATAATGATAAACTTATGGCCGCCTTTAAACAAACTCAAAACAATTTCAGCAGAGAATTATCAAACATGCACACTTATGAGCGACAAATGCGTGATCAACAAGATGTTTTATCGAAAATGCAAGTAAGTTTTTTTTCCTTTGGTTCGTTTTTACTTTATTATTCGTAGAATAAAAAGAGCTTTTTATTCATTTCTACTGCTGTAATGTAATTGTAATGTTATCATAACCACTTGAGTTCTTTGTTATTGGTTTAAAATTTTACTTAAAAGCAGAGTTGGAAAAGAATGTCTTGTCACAACTATTGAGTCTTGATAGAGCTAAGCCACTTCAAGAACAATTTTAGCTCCTCTACTTCTCTAAAGGGCTATAGTGCCTCCCCTCTACCGATTTATAATTCGATCTATATTATTTTGAAACCCCAATATGTGCCTGATCTAAACAACACTCCATTATTATAAAACCTTTTTTTTTTGTTACTTTTGGTCAGAGGTAAGGGAATTATTACTTAGCAAGATTTACGGGATACAATTGAATTGCTAAATTTGTTAGTTCTCTTATAGTCGCTATTTACACATTTTAAGGGTTGTTTTCAATGTGCAATTTATATTTTATGTGCGTTCTTGCAAATAGAATATTAAAATACAACTCGAAACAAAGGACATACACCGCTCTTTGCATATTAAAAAAAAATTGTGTCACAGATATGATGTCACTAAAAAAAGCGTTTGTAACCCCCTGTTCTTTTTTTTTTAATTTTTTTTATTTATTTTTTTGTTGCCTTACTCAGATGCCTTCTCCAACTTGCTGGCTGCTGCTAAAAAAACAAATTCAATCGAAAAAAAAAGTATTAATAAAAATTGAATTACTTGGGTTCGGTTTACCGATCAAGAATGTCTAGATGTGATTTTAACATTCTTAATTACGTCAGATTACTTTTAACCGGTTGTTGAAGTTCCGAATATCTTGTATAAATTGATAAAAATATTTTTTTATTTACAAAAATACAAACATATCTTAGAAATACATACTTTTCCAGCTCTGCTCCTTTGTTTTATCATTCATAAGGTTTTGGTTTGAAAATTATTTCATCATTTTTATATGCTTCAAAGTTCATTCATTGCATTAAATTTATGAATACATAAGAAAGGGTGTCTCAAAATTGACGAAAATTTTAAATTTACAAACCATTTGCACAATAAAGTGTTATTAACTTTTAACAAAATTTAACAGCAGATAAAGATTCGCTACAGAATTAAAAATTCGAACAAAATCGTTTTTTCTTTGAAGTCTTAAATTGATTAATTTTAGAAATGCTTTGCCGACAACAACTGAAAAGTACAGCTTTTGGACAGCAGACAATATTGCACCATTACTTTTCAAAAATAAGCCTGGTCAGGTAGTGACGTGGACGAAATATGGCTTCATTAAGACGATATAACATCCATACAGCTCATACTGCACGTAACCCTTGGGCTAGTAATATTTAATCTCGTTTCGGCAATGAAGAATAACTTTCTAAGTTGCTGCATTAATAAAATTTTAAACCACAGCACATTCTCGATTATGTGTAAGCGGAAGCCGTGGATGTCATTTGCTCGATGCGTTATTTCGTACATAATCCTCTCCTATTTGCATAACATTTCAATAAAACATAAAACATTTTTTTATTAAATTTAAAACTTGAGCTAATTTTGAGGTACCCTGTACATAACTTTAAATTGAATATAAATACCTAGAAAAACAAAGAAAAAAAATTACGACTCGTTATTGATAGAAATTTACATTTAAATTGTATTGAAATTCCAATCAATAACGAGGGGAGAAATTTGCCCCCAGCCTTTAAACGTGTATTCTCTTTCGACCAATGCTTCTTCTTTGTTACGAAAATACTTCTAATTATTTAATTATTTTTATTTGTACTGCGGACTTGTTTAGAAGCAATCGCCCCATTTTTTGAAACGTTCTTCGGGGCCGTCTGCATAACAAAAATAGAATTCGGCAGGGTTTCAGCATATTTTAATGCATTCTTGAATAACATTTTAAGACCCTGCTCAGTTTTATAACTGATACCGCGCCAATCTCGATGTTAAATTTTTGTTATGCATGCGGCCATTAGCTATCGATCTTAAAACGTGTTCTTGAATTTTTTTCTAGGCACTTAAATTATTTTTCAAAAATTTATTTCTAAATTAAATTGAAAATACTCCTTCCCTAGTCTACAATTTCCATAAAAACTGAAAACACCTCACGCCTTTTGCAGCGTATTCAGGATTATGAAAAAATAGTCAATAAGATGAATGTGGAACGCAACATTGTTAAACGGGAAAATCGTTTCTTTCGAGCCATAATAAAAAAATTGCAAGCGGCCAACAGCTGTAAAGATTGTTACGCTTTCGAAAAGGAGGAAATTTTTCGAAAATATGAAAAGTCCAGTAGTTTGGAAAGCAATAGGAAAAAATATGATACAAATTATAATGTGGAACAAAAAGCCAAACGTAGTTATTGCAGCAAACAATTGCAGGCGGACAGTCAACAATATAATCGAAATGTAAAATTAGGAGGAGCTGGTTCTATGGCAACTGATTATAAATTAGAACAGAAATTTTGTGTTAATATTTGCAATAATTCATTTCATTTAAAACATCAATCTCACACTAAAAATTCTGATATTTGTGATTCCTGTGCTTCTAATTATAAAGATGCGGCGACAGCAAGTTGCTATGAGAATTTAACAGCTTTTAATTGTAATATAGATTTAACTCCCCGTTGTCAAATAGTGGGCGATTGTGTACACAATTGTTTGGACTTAAATCATCAAAAATATGAAGCCGAAATTCCAATACGCTATACTTTAAGCGATAGTAGCTTATGTGATGCTAGTGTCTGTTTAACAAAATCAAGCAGTAGTTGCACTTCACTAACGCCAACATTTTCTCCACGTCTCTTAAGCTGCAATGTTGGCGAATTAGAAGCGGATTTTTTTCTAAAGGTGAGCAATGTTCACAATTACGACACTGTTTTAAAAAGACAACGAAACAAACATTATTCGACACCTTTTTTTTTTTTACAAATTTTTTGCTGTAGCTCAAAAATTAATTTTGTCGCGCGACGAATAATTTTTTTCGCTTGTCTATTATTATCGTGCAAAGAATAGATCACTCCAATTATTTAAAATCCAAAGACCATAAATTTTCACCGGAGTTGCCAGGTAGCAATAATAACTTTTGCAATAGATATCTTTCAGGCAGCTGCCTTATGATTACACATTTTAACGCGTACAGTGTCATTTACAGGAATGCATGAATTTTCTTTTTAACAAAATCAGCTGATCGGGCAAACGTTGTACCGCTCGCTCGGAGCGTATTAAGAAAAACGTAAACCATAGCTTTGATCGCGTTAAGAAAAACGTAAACCATAGGTATTTTACGGTACACAGATCTATCTAGATTTAAAAATTCATTGAAGCCGTTACGTTTTTTACGTGAGGCATACAGGCATGTTCTGAAATCCACACGAAATTTTCACTTTATATTTTTCAAAGCATTGTTGCTAAAAACTATTAAAAAAAATAATCCTTTAAATTTCAGAAGTGAAAATTTCGTGTGGAATTCAGAACATGCCTGATAAATTGTTCCTTGAGGTGAGTTACCCCTTAATATTGAGAAGTATGAAAATTTACGTTGCTTTTGCTGGACTAAAATTGTGTACAATTTGAAGAAAAATACTAAAAACTATATTGATGCAAGTACATAATTAAAAACAATTGGGCGTTAAAATAGGCGTGGTAAAAAAATATCCTATTAATCACAGACAGAGTTTTAGTTATGTGAAAATTTAAAGAAGATCGGTCCAGCAGTCTGGCCTAACTGAGGGAGCGAAGCATTGAGGGGTATAAAAAATAGATGTTGATCGATTCTCAGACCTACCTGATATGCGCACAAATTCAGTCAAGCCATTTCCAAGGAGTTTAATTACAAACACGAGAATTTTATATATATGAAATACAGAGAAAATGTCTGCAACATTTTTTATCGCTAAATAAATTTTATAAAAAAAAAAATTTGTCGTCATAAAAAGTGTTTAAGATTTTATGTCGCCTTAGGATTTTATCGTCAAGCAATATATTTTATTAAAAATATCTTGTCGATCACTAAATTTAATATAGACATTTTGTTGTTGTTTTTGCTATAACTCAAAAAAACTATAAAATCAATTTTTTTGCCTACAAAAATATTTCAAATTTCTTAATCGCTATTATCAGGCATGTGACGGAACTCCTTAAATCCCATCAAAAGTGGTTTCAATTCCGCAAGTTGTTTTTTTAGAAAACAAGAAACGAAAAATTTCTTCAGAATGAAACCACTTTTAAAATTAAAAATGGAATTTAGTTTGTTTAAAATTTTGTTACTCGCAGTTTTAAAATTTACTTTCATTATTTGTCCTTACTCAGATTGGCCTTGGTGTTTTTTAAGAATAAGCAATATCGGTCGGAATCTGAAGAAAGAAAAACAATATCGATCGAATTGGTTAATTTGTAATTAAAACCATTCTGTTGGAAATGTGCGAAATGCTTGTATTTAATGCAACAATTTTATTTTAATATTTTGCCTGATAAAAATTCAGTCGATTTTTTTTTTGTCGTGAAATTATTTATTTGCAGTAGATTATATTATTTTTCAGTCAGGCTTAAGTTCGTTATTAATGGTGATCAATTATAAAGCAGAATGTAAATTACTTTCTGGTTCGTTACAACCTTCATTAGCATTGTTTTTTTTTTTTTTTTTTTGAAGCTAAAAATGATTTTGTTATTTATTTATTTTTTTACCTGCTGTCTCTGTATTAGAAATGATCAACTTGTCTTAAAAAAATTGTAAAAGACTTAGTTTTTTTAGTTATTTCCCTACAACTTTTTCTGGCGAGCTAAACCTGATCGCTTTTTAATACAGAAACAGCCTATTAATATTTTTTTTGATTGCAATTTTTGTTTTTGGAGCAACACTGGAAACTATTGTCGCGCGAAATATATATGTATAAATATTTTATTTTAAATTTTAAAATATTTTTCAATAAATCAACATCTTTTTTATTTTGCAAATCCAATTTTATTAATGAAGGATTTCGATCAGAAGCAACAGAAACGCAAACACAATATTGGGAAGTATACAGCAGCCGAAGGCATACATTACGTTTATTCAAAATTTGGGAAATACCCTTGATCGTTCTAAATGAAGTTTGCAAAATTTTCTTCAGTCTAAAAGGCGTTTAAAAGAATTTCTATATAAAGAAGCTGTAGGTCAAAACATTCAAGATACATTGGATAGAATCGAATAGAGGAATACGTTTTTAATTTTTAATTCTTTTATATTCCTATCTTGAATATATGTATGTATGTATGTTTTTTCTTGTTTAATATCCACCAAATGTTAATTCCAATAACACATATATTTTTTATATCAAGTGTGTATATATTTTTTTTTGTATAATAACAATTTTGTTTATGTCGCATCATTTATTTTGTAACACAGGTGTAATACATAAGGGCATTATTTAAGACATCCTTTGTAAAATTTTCGTTAACATCATATTTTTTGTTTTTGCTAATAAAATCACACGTTTTAGATCACAATTTACTTCTGAAGTTTTTTCATATTTTTTTTTATTTATTCATTTTATAAAATGGGTTGAATGAAGGTGGATGTGATTATGTTTGGTAATGGTACAATTTTTTTATCTTAACTTTAATAATAATTGTTCTTAAGGCTCAACAATTGCGTGAAGAATTACATAAACTTAAAATGGATGCGGCCGACAAAAGCTGTATGATCCAAGATTTGGAGGAAAAACTTAAAAGTCGTGATCAACTTTATGATAAGGCACGTCTTACTATACAAAAATTAATGTTGAGTATTAAAAATCAAAAAGTCGAAAATAATCGTTTAAGGAATACTACTCAAGCTGCGAATGTCTCAAATAATGAAAAGGAGGTAAGTTACAGGCAAAGTATATGAATAAAAACTATGGGACACTGGTTTTCTCGCCCCGCAACAAATTGATTGGGTTCAGAAGTTTTATTAAAAAATATGTTGTCTGATAAATAATTTTTGTCATGAATTTATTTGCAGTAGAATTTATTATTTCTCAGTCAGGCTTAAGTTCGTTATTAATTATGATCCATTATAAAAAACTGTTAGATACCTGCAGAATGTAAATTATTTTTTTGGATAGCTACAACCTTTATCAGCATTGCCTTTTTTAAGAATAGAAATGATTTTGTTATACTGAATAAAGCTAAAATAAATCACACCAAGTAGAGTTCCTTGGCTCCTCACCCTCACCTGTTTTTTTTCAAAATTTTTATTTATAAAGTATGTTTAACAAAATATGAAAATTTACGGCCGTAAGAAATTAGTATGGGTTTGGCATAATTGCCGAAACCAAGCAGGACCTCAGTGAGTCCATGAATACAATTTGATATTGCAAATAGCTGTAGAATTCATTTATGGATCAGAATTTATTTCTACGATTTTTATGATTTTATTCACAAAACGTACGGAAAAATATTTTTAAATCCTTGCTAAGTTTTTGTTATGCATATGGCTCCTCATTGTTGTACTTTATAACATATAGAATATTTGATAATTATTTGCATGAAAAGTACCTCTCTTCCCCCAACTTGGAATGGACATCATATCGCACATTAATTCAACTAATGTAGACTCTCAATGTTCATGTTTCGTTCATGTGCAACTATCGGTGATGGAACATTTGTCTGAGCAATAATGTTCGCCATCACATTTGGCTTTTAGTATGATTTTACGATTTCGAATTAACGCCATCTATTGATCAACAGTGCGAACACACTTCCTTGTTAAAAAGATTGAAACAATTTGTAACGACAAACTAAATTAATATTTTATAGGATGACTTCTGTTAGCAATAACAAAAACCTGGAGCCAACGAAGTTTTCACATTTTTTTCACGACTCCTTAACAACAGCCGAAAGTTTACTGCTGTAACAGGTTTTGGTGCCTATTATGAGCAACTTTCGATCTTCGACTGTAGTCGAAAGACCTGATCGAACGAATTTTCATTTGGTATTAGGTCTGTTTCTTTACTCTACTTTGGGATCCCGTGGGATCCCAATTTGCACGAAAAGCATTCCCGTACTTAAAAATTGGGTAAATTAGAGCGGTTTTGAGAGAATGAAGTTCTTCTTCTTCTTGCACGAAACAGCCCAAACTTTCTTCGTGCAAGTTATTTTTATTTGTGAAACAGCTGTAAAACATAAACAAAATAAAAACAAATAAAAAAAGTCACTGGCAATATTTAAAACAGGGTAAAATAGTAATTCTAATATAAAAGACAATTCGTAATGGCAAATGAAGACGAGTTTAAAAACATTGTTGCAGATTTGGTAGAGAGAGTTCAAGTGATTCTAGTGATTTCTAGACCTTATTGAACATGATTTCGACTTAGAAGAATAAGTTTTGTAGTTTCTTTTTGAAATGTTTAATTCCAAAAGAGGAATAGCATTCCAAATTATTTGAATGAAATTGTTATATGAGAGTTATATTCAAATTTATTCGCAAAAAGCCCCACATATTCTTCTTTGAGAGCTGACAAACGCAACAAATTTGTAAGAACTGTTCCTATTTCTTTTTTTTTTTTGACTTTTTTTTAAATTGATTTTTTATTAAAACAGTCAAAACACTATGACGTTTTAATTTGTGTTTAAAATTTAAATTTTGTGTTCCCGTAATTTTATACAACTTTGTCTCTTTATGAGAGAAAATTATTCTTACTCTCATTTTCACAAACTTTACCCAAAGAGTAAAGAAACAGACCTATTATAGCGCACATTCCATAAAAATAGTGCTATTGTGAATTTTAATCCACTGGATTATTCAAAATAGTACATGTTTATCAGATGTCATTCTAAAAAATATTGTTTTACTAAATTTTTAAAGAAAAATTAAAATAATTAATAATTAAAATGACTACGACGGAATTATGGTTCAATGATTTAGCTCCTGTGTAATGTCTTCCCATTTTTTTTCCGCTGAACTTTTGTGCATATTTCTTTTGTCAGCTGTGGACTTTGTTCCATTAGAGAAATGAGCTTTTCCAATTGTTGTTTTGTACTTACAACCTTAGAACTGCATGGAATTAAAATAATTTATTGCTACCATTGGAAAAAAAATTACAAATTCTCACATTTTCACATTTTCAATAAGTTTTACAAACTGACACAAACCATCGAAAGCAAAATTGTGTTCGATTGAAAATTCGTTGCACAAAAAAGTTTCTGACAGTGCTATCAACTCATAATACGAATTTGACAATCAATATTCGATTTTCGTTAGCCAGCGAAGATCGAAAATCGAATACAACTCATAATAAAAGGCCTTTGAATTATAGACGTCCTTCTTGTTAATGATACCTTGCGATTAATAGTCTTTAGAAAAGCCAGTTCTCTCTGAGGTGCTGTAATCAATTTTGGCACAAAATCTCCAGCAGAGTTACCGGATAGAGACTTGTAATGAACTGTATGAGGGCTTGTACAGTTTTTTTTAACTACCGGTGGGGAGCTGACTATCACTGCCGACAATTAGACAGCGGTGAAGACTGTTTAAATCACAATCAACTCTATTGCGAAAGTCGTCGACGTCGTTGTCAATATTTAGCCACAGTCAAATTTGGTTGACGCAGACGCTAACTATCGCTCGGTATTAATTTGCGCGCATGTGTTGACGTCGACATGTTATTGATAATTTTGAAGAAAAAGAAAATCATCTCCATTTATTTTTGCAGTTATTAAACTAAGTTTTTTTAATTTTTATGAATAAATTTTATTTATGTTTGAATCAAGTGGAGAACCATTTATGAAAAAAATAAAGAAATACTTAGGGTTCGAAGAATAGTAGTGAGACATTTTTATTTTTCCGGACAGCACGTTAGTAATCGAACAGTTTGTCACATATTTGTAATTAAAAGTAAACTTTTTATTTTTGTGCCTTTTGAACAGTTTTGTTAAATATTTTCTACTGAATAAAGCAGCATTTAAATTCATATTAAAAAAATTGAGCCTTTAATAAGAAGCGCATTTTTTCAACATCAATTTCCAACACGTTAAAGTTAGCTACAACATTGCGGTTCTTGGCTCAAGGCTCATCCCAATGGAGTGTTGGTAATGATTTTAATCTTGAATTATCGCAACCAACTGTATCCTTAATTTTGGAAACAATGCTCGATGTTTTAGAAATAGTCATCTGCCCCCTTTTTATTAAATTTGAAATGACTGAGGAAAAGAAGGCTGAGTGTAAGTTGTATTTCTTAAGAAGACGCGTTTTCCAGCATAGGCGGCTCGCATATAAAGGTTCACGCTCCTAAGAAGAATGATCAAAATATGTACTACAATAGAAAGGATTTTTTTTTAGTTTTAATACCACGTTTGTAAGAGAAAAAAAACTAACAAAAATTCACTATGTCGACGCTAAAAACTTTGTTGACAAAAACGAAGTCGACATCACTTGTAACGACGTCGACATTCGCAATAAGGGTGAATATGACTTTGAATTCTGGGTCATTGCTACGTCTAAGGTATGAGCTAGTGAGGTTAGGATTTGCAGTGGATATACTATGTAGAGAGTGGTTAACTGGACTGCAGGATATCAAGAGTCCTGACTGTTCATTCCATGGTCCAACATACATTTTAGTTTGGGAATGAATTTTTTTTTAAGTTTTCATCAAATGGGTTCAGTAAGAGCAGGAACCAGTTTATAAGAAAATGGCACTGGGTTTTTTTGCAGAATCTGCGAAAATGAAGAAGATCAAACTGTTAGCGGTGTACGATGAACTTCATCATGGATATGGTGTAGCCTACGATAATATATTGAAGCTAATTTTTTTAACAGTATAAAGCAGGAAAAGATAGAAACATTCCTAATAACAACTAGGTATCGGGATGCTTCTTGAGCACTTACAAATGTTAATGTAAAGAATAGAGAATTAGACAGATTCGCCTTTTGGGGGCTGAAGAAAATTAAAATATAAATAAATAAAATATAAAGTATAAATTTTAGATCAAGTTGATCGCGTGGTACAGAAAGGTCGTTTAAAAATAATTATAATAAAAGTAAAAACACTTTGAAACCTTAGAATCCTTATCCAATCATCATTCAGATTCTCAAAGAATGTGTGCTTTTTTATAGTTTTCATGCCAGAATCGAAGATTTTTTCAAAGATGATAATTTATTGCGAACTGTCCGAAGTTTCACTAAGCAACCGCAACCCAAAATATTTAACTCTTGACCTTTTTCTTCTCCATAAAAGACAAATATGATGCTCCAAAAATTGTTTGGAACCTGGGAAACTCATGATCGAAGCAAGTAAGAACATTTTGTTTGGCTTCTTGTTCCCCGTTAACCCCCGAAGTCTTGGAATTTGATACAAGGTGACTTTTCCCAGTTCTGTAAGTGTATGATAGCAAGAAATGATTTTCTCACTTGGAATTCTGCATTCATTCGCGTGACAAGGCAACCTTTGAATTTGACTATGTTGGAATAAAACTTAACGTTTATACGATATCAATAATATCCAGCAACGTAGATTAGTTAAGAAAGATTAGATTAGTTTGAATGAGATAATGCATTTCGAAATACCTACACGTAAGTTGGTAATGGGCGGTGGGTTGTTCTCCAAAAAAGGGAACACCCCCAGGAGACATAGAAAAACCTTAACGACTTCCAGTTTATCCGCTTGGTAATGTCTTGTATTAAATCACCCCCCAAAATTTTGCGGATCTAAGAAATGTTTTAACGTTCCAATGTCCTTAAGTTCCATGCGGTGCAGGTGCGCCAGTAGGTCTGAGTACCTTGTCAAAATAACCATCATCCTGGTTTGTTTGAATTTCATCAATTTGAACATGTCTTTTGCCTTGTCCCCTGTTGATTAATTTTGCGAAGAATTTTTCTACCACACATTTTTCTATTGTTTGGTTGGACAAGTATCCGTTCATTAGCACTGTGCAATAACACAGTATCAGTGTCTCTCTCATTTCTTTTTTTAATTTCTCTTAACAATTTAATTTATTCCATATTTTTTTTGTGCATTACAATCTTCAGCATAACAGCGCCCTAGAATGTACCGGCTTTTGTCGTTCGTTTAGCGATACAGAGGCTTTGAATGATTTAACTTCATCGCAAAAACAGAAATACGACAGCATTATTGAAAAACAAGAGGTCACAATTAAAAATCTCCAAGCAGAAATTAAAAAGAAAACTGCCGATTTGCAGGTATTTAAATCGAAAGAATTTAATTTTTGTTGTTGCTAATTTTTCATTATTTTTCAGAATCTCGTCAACAAAGAACTTTGGGAGAAAAATCGTGAAATTGAACGTCTCAACAAAATGTTGAATCAAACAAACGCTGCTCCTATTTCGCCTCTAAAACACAATACCATCCAGGAAGAAACATTTGAAGAGTTGCAAAAATCGTTCACGGACTTAGAATACAATAAAGCCTTGCAGCGCAATAAGTTGCTGCAACGCAAGGTGGACGTTTTGATACAACGTTTGGGCTCAGAGAGACAAAATGATGCTTTGATTGCACAAATGAAAATAGAACTAAAGCAGGCCCGTTTGGATGCTGAAACAGCTGAAAAATGGCGTCGCCAATGTACTGACTTGTGTGCCACTTTATCCACCCGCCTTGAGGAATTGGCTGGTTTTCTTAATTCTTTACTCAGACACAAAGATGTGTTGGGAGTTTTGGCGGCAGACAAACGTAAAGCCATGCGCCGAGCTGTTGATTGTAGCTTGGATTTGTCTAAGAGTCTTAATATGACTCTATCCGTATCGGGCGTTTCCATGATAGATCATAGTTTAGCAGAGCTGCATAATCTCTCCGATATTTTGGGTGACTTGGATATTGATAATGAAAATAAAACTTTCAATTCCCATGAAGACATGCAGGAACAATCAATTGAGATCTTGAAGGCTGAAAATAAGGCCCTTAAAAAGGAATTAGACAAACGCCGCAGTGCGGATTCGAAGAAGGAAAGACGTTCTTTGCCTTTGCCCGTGATGACTGAAAATAGAGAAAGCGAGTCAGAAGCTTGGTCAGAACCTGATCGCAAAGTTTCATTGGCTCGCATAGGCCTGGTAGATCACTCCACTTCGTTGATGGCTAAAGAACAACCTTTGGTGGTGAAAAATAATGAAACCGATAGTGATTACAGTGATTCTAACAACCGTTCATTTAAGGCTCGCACCCAAGAGCGCATTAGTCAATTGGAACAACAGATAAAACAACGCGATAATCGCATATTGGAAATTCAATGTCAGCTGGTAGATGCCGATAACCGTTTGAAGAAAGAAAATTTGAAAGTACTAGAAATCACCCAAGAACTGGAACAATTAAAGCAACGCAATCAAGAATTGCTCAACGATCTTATAGCCATAGGAAGTCCAGATTCTAACAATGAGCACAATGAATCTTTGCTGCTAAAACAAATCGAAGAAAAGTCACGTGCTTTGGAAAATATACAAGAAGAACGTGAACGTCTTTTAGTGGAATCGAAACTTGCAGAAATGCAAATCAATTCCCTAAAGGCAGACATGGAAGTTGTTAAACAAACCTATGAAGAGGCACTACAACAAGCCGCCGAAAAAGAACAGCAACAAATAACTACACTTAAGCAAGAAATGGAGGAGGCTATGAAACAAGCACTTCAAATCAAAGAACAAGAATATCAGGATTGCCTCCAAAGGGACTACGTGGCTATTAAACTTTACGAAGAATGTACACAACAGTTAGAAGATCTACAAAAACAATATATTGAGGCTCAACGAACTATTGAAAGCTTGCAGGAAAATGAGCAAGAACTTAAGCAAACTCTGGTAGAAACTGAGCTTGCCACACGTAATCTACAGAAACAAATTGATGAGAGTACTTTAAGAGCTTCTAAAGCAGCCATGGAACGTGTTAAGGCTGTCAATGAGAAACTACAAATGGAAAAGAGAGTGGAGGAATTGTTGTTAGAGCTTAACAGGCACGAAGAAGAAAGCAATAAAATGCAACAGCAAATTCAACAATTGGAACAAATGCAACAATCATTACAGGAACGTATGGCTGCAATGCAACCAAGACAGCATTTACCTAAAGACGATGATGCTTGTCCCTCCGGTTACACTTCCGAAGAAGTTCCCATACCTCATTCCTCCACCTCTGTGGGCAATAGTGAACAAAACAATGAGAGTCAACAGCGTTTGGGTGAACAACGAATACAGAACTCTTCACCGGATTTGGGCATTGAGAGTGATGCGGGTCGTGTAAGTGTAGAGTTAAATAGTATGCAGCGTCCTCTATTGAAGACAGTTGAAATGGGTACACTCTCGAAAAATAGCAGCAGTGAATCGGATAATGATAAAGAGGGTAAATGGATAAAAATTAAAAACTATTATTTGATTGTTCCCTTTGTTTATTTACTTTTCTATCTTTCTCTCTCTCTATCTATCTCTTTCAGCTCTTCATGACAGCAGTGGCGAAAATATTGATCCTTCCAATGTCAAAGATGCTAATGCCAGCTTACAGCAGCTGGCAAAGAAACACAACTGTCTTAAGGTAGAAAAAGAAAATTCTGAATTGCGTCGCAAATTATCACGCACAAATCGTGCCTTTGAAGAGGTTTATCAAAAACTACGCACTGCTAATCAACGCAAAGCACAAATCGAAAAAGACATTAAAAATCAAATACTCAAAACTCACAATGTCCTTAAGAGCGTACGTTCCAATATGGAAAATGAATTGTAACGTACGTTGAAATAAAATATAACAAAACTAAAAACATCTTCGTCTACATCTACAATCCATCCACAATCGATGTCATCAAATTCAAATAATCATAACAATCATGTTGACATATCACACATCCATACAAACAAAGCACACGTGTTGCACATGTTACAACAACTAAAGACACTTTTATTTTTAATTTTCATCATTAATTAAATTCATTAATCGATTAAAAGAAAAATTAATATTTAAAAAGGAATTTTCCAAGTCTTCAAAAGGATAATTAGCCGATATTGAAATTAACAGAAATTTTAATTTTTAACTTAACTTGTTAAAGAGACTTCGAAACTGTGTTCAGTAGTAAAATAATAAAGCTTCGTTCAAAACATTTATAGGCTTTAAAGGAAAAAATTGCGGCCTTGGATTATGAACGTAATTCCAATAACATTTAAAAAATGTTTCCTCCCTATTCTTGTCGGACACCCCTTTTACTTTTGAAATAAAAATTGCATTATTAGACATTTCGAAAATCAATTTTCAAAATGTAAATGAATTTTTTTTAATGGAATAGCTCCTTCCAAAAGAAGAAGAATCTACAAATTGAGAACAGCAATTTTCGAAATGAAGTATTAGTTTGCAAATTAAGAATTTCAGTCTGAGAACAGTAACTTTTAAGATTAGAATAGTAATGAAATTTATAACTAATTTTTAAATGGGAAAAGTAAACTCTAAAATTTTAAAAACTTAATTTCAAAGTGAGAATTGTGATCTACAAAATCGAAGTATTAGTTCTCGATATACAAATAGTTGTCATCAAAATGAAATTAGTAATCTTCAGAATGAGAACAGTAATTTCCATATGAGAATTGTTCTAAAATAGTTAATTAAAACATGGGGATACTAAATTTCGAAATAACAATAGTAATGTTCAATATGAAAATTTTAATTTTCAAAACAAAGCGAGAATAATAATCTTAGAAATAAGAATTTTAATTCGATGTATAAGAGTATTAAAAAAAAAATAGTTTTGTTAAAACGAATGCTTTAAAATGGGTGTAATAAATTGTAATATAAGGATAGTAAATTTCGAAATAAATAATTTAAAAAATGAGAAAAGTAATTTTCAATATAAGAGCGATGTAGTTTAAAATAATTTTAAAAAGACACAAAATATTGAAAATATTAATCCATATTTTTTAAAACTAATAATAGCTGGAAATGAAATGAGCTCATATGCAGTCCTTGCTTGCAAAAGGGCAGCTCTTTCACCCATTTCTCAAATTTATAAACCGGTAGTGTAATTAAATTTTTTCCAATTTCATAAACGTTCTTTAGAAAATACAAACATTTCTTAAGATCTGTAGATGACTGATATTGATTTTATTAGAGCTTACTATTCTCATGCTATTATTTTTCTTATTGTGAAAATTATAATTCGAGAATTTGAAAATATTGTCTTTTTAAATGTTTATATTTTCAAATTAAAAATTACTGTTGTTCCTATTTAAAAATCTATTCTTTTTGAAATAAAGTTTACTTTTCTCAGTTTAAAAAGGGAAAGATACTCTGATCGCTTGTTTCGCATACTTGTGTTATAAACAAAAACAATTAGGCATGTTCTGAAATCCGCGCGTAATTTTCACTTTGTATTATTCAAAGCATTGTTGCTATAAATTATTTTTTTTACAAAAACAATGCCTTGAAAAATACAAAAGTGAAAATTTCGTGTGGAATTCAGAACATGCCAGAATTATAACAATATGTTTTTGTATTCAATATAAGTTAAGTTTTTCTATCGTACTAAATAGCACGACAGAATAATTAAGTCTAAACTAAAAAAATACTTTTTATTTTTATTTCTAAGACTTCTTGAGATCACTTCGAAAAATGCTTCATTCAATATTTTTTTTCAACCGATTTCTATCACATTCAAAATGTTGTGCTTAAAAATGGCCCAAAAATTTTTAGTATTTCTCTTTAGAAAAGGTAACTATAGGAATCCTGAGTAATTATAATTTCTTTTTTTTTTTTCTATCAATATTATTTTTGCATGCTGGTCTCTTATTGGTTTTAAATCGCTTAATGTTTAGGATTTAAATTATATTTTACAAAGTTAATGCTTTCCAATACCTGTCATGATTTGATCGTTCTTATTCTGTTCTTTACTCGAAACGTTATTTTCAAAGTAGTGTTGTTTAAAATATTTATGTTGAACACAATGCTTTGTGAATTCCAAATCCTTTAATTTTAAATGAATTATAGAAAAGCGGTGAGTTTAGAATTTTGTAAGAGGTCTTTTTGAACTATTAATAGAACTTAAAACATCATTTCTTTTTCGCTTGTTGTCCTGAAATACAACTTTGATTTCTTGTTGTCCTTATTCATCTTTAGATATTAATTTTTCTTTTATAAAATAAACATGTTATTTATAATTGTTTTTAAATGTATGTAATTAATATATTTACAGTGTTCTACATCAGTTTTCGGCTTTTAAAAAATCATAAAAAGAAATGCTTATAACCCAGCAAACAACTAATACCAGAAGGGTTTGTTGGGTTATTTAAGGATTTTTGTGAAAAGATTTTTAATTAATCATACACTAAATAAGCAATTTTTTGACATAATTCTTTTTATACAAAAAAAAAAAAAAAAAACTAATTAAATGAAATTTGAGCCAGTTCGAATAAATTTGGTAATAATGAATTTTAATTTATTTTTAAATTAAATTAATTAAAATTTAATTTTATTTCAAATGAATTTGTCAAAGTGAATTGCAATTCTTTTCTAATTTATTTGAATTTGATTGAATTCGGTTTAATTCAAATAAATTATAAAAATCAATTAGAAGTTCATTACCAAATCATTAAATAAAATTTGAATTATATTTTCTTTGATCTTTGATCATTTAATATTTTAAGTTTAATAGGAGACATTTTCATTTTTCATTACTCCTAGATCCTGGTCTTGAATTAGAGTGATTGCAACTTATTTTTGATTTAATTCACTTAAATTGCAATTCGTTGTTCTGACTCATTTATAAATTCATCAATCAATCAATCCAAACAAATTGGAAAAAAGTTGCAATTCACTTTAACAAATGCATTTAAATTGGAAGCGAATTGCAACTTATTCTACAAAATCAATTGAATTGGAAGTGACTTTAAATTCATTTCTGCCTAATTCGTTTGAATTTATTCAAATTTTATTAAATTCTTCTTTGTTGTGAACAAATAATTTCAGAAGTTAGTTAATTTGTAAGGAATTAAAATCAAAAAATAATTCATTTACAGCTCTACTGTGTAGTTAAATTACTTTACTGGCTTTTTAAATTCAAACATTTTGTGTTGAAAATAAAATATTCTAAAATTTTTAATCATATTGAAATTAAAATTTTACCGTTATCGAATGCGTAGTTTTTTCCCTGGAGATAAACATATCTTTGAACTGGAACGACAGGAGTCTCACAGGGAGGAACTTTTAACATCAGAAAGAGAGAGAGAGAGAGAGAGAGAAAGAAAGAACTATTACAACAACAACAAATACAGTATTTTTTGCTTCGGCTATATTTTACCACCAAAAAAATAAAACTAAAGCCTAGAAATTTTTATTATTTTCGGAAAAATAAAGTCAAATATGAAACCCTTAATTTCCGATATGCTCAAAATAGAAAAAAATTATTTAATATCTCCCAATTAAAATGACAGAGAAAAAAAATTATCAAAAAAAAAAAAAAAAAAACGGTCAAATGTGGAATTTAATTTCCACACGCTGTGCGCAGTGTTACCGAATTGATCCATCACAAAAAAAAAAAAATCTCTTAGATTTCAAATATGTTAAACATTCGACTAATTTCATGTGATAAATAATTTTTAAAAATAGTATCACATGAATAAAAACCTAAAAGCCAGTAAAATTAATCTTTTTTAAAACTTTGCGAAAACTTATGTGAGAAACTGTACATCTGCATTTCTTATTTAGTTTTGTTTTTTTTATATTATTATTCTTTTATTAAGTTAATTGTATTTTAAGTCTGAAATAATTAAATTATAACGAAACGACATTAAATTTGCTTGCTTTTTAACTAGAAATAAACTTTATACACCGTCTTGGCGAGCCATAGATTTGTTCAGGTATCAAACAATTTCTTTTTTGAACTCGTGAATTTGATGCGTAAAGATCGATTTGACTTTCGTTGTCGAAATATTTGTAAGCAGCATAGGCTGCCGTTCACACTAAGCGATTTTTGTTGCGCTATTCTTAAGCTCGAGAGGAAAGAAGAAGACTGAAAAGGTATAAAGAATTGCGAGTACTTCAAAGCGAAAATTGCAAAAAGTCTCTTTTAATAAACGGCCACGAATGCAATTTCAAAAGAGAATACAATAACATTTTAGGTTTTTTTGCCGCATTCGTGATCGAGTAAAATTGTTCGTAATTTGTCTCTTTGGGTACAATGGCGATTGGTTGATTGAGTACCAGCTGTTTAAATTCCATTTGCTAACTCCTCAACGACCGAAAACAATTTATATATTTTTTCATTAAATGTTATTTTCAATGAATGCCATCTGTGTGACTAAACGTACAAATATTCACTCTGCTCGAAACGACCATAGGGACAAACAGAAGAACATGAACGAACAACAGACAGAGATATAACCGACTCAGCTACAGGCAAGGCAATACGATAACCGGGGAATGCATTAGCTTGGACAGTCTACAGATGACAATTGCCTTTTTTAATCGCAAGGTCGACAACTGAGCCAAACACTGCAAAAGCCATACGCTCTTGAAGCAAATGCTGAATTCGTCTTGGCTTCGAAAACATCGCTAGCTCGTACAAGACGCAGTGTCTTTAAACTCATTAATGAATAATCATAAACAAAATAATTCCCGCTAATAAAGTCTGAGTTTAAAAGATTTCGTAAACAAACTCTTTTAAACCTATTTTCTCTCCAAGGGCCATATTAATTTTAACTTAATGATACTTGGTAATACTTTTTAAACCTAAAAACACAACTTAATTTATTATTTTAAACTTGCTAATAATATTTGAATGTGTCGCATTGCTTGTATTTTAAAACTTTCATGTAATTTTAATTAATATTTAAATTAAACCTTAAAATAATTAAAAAAAAAATCATTCATATTGAATGAAAAGTATTTTGTTTTAATAAAAATTACTAAAATAAAGAAAAAAATTAAGAGTTTTTCTTATTTTTTTAACCTGAGTTTTTTTATTTGTGTTTCTTTTTTATTTTTGCCTGTTACTTTTAATAGCCTGCTTCTTCTACCTGTTATCAAGAAGATATTGAAGTTATGCTGTAAAATTTCTTTCGTTTTTCTGCAGTTATTAAAAAAAAAACACACACACACACACAAACCTTTTTAACACAAATAATTTTTTCGCCTTAAAATTTTTAAACGAAAATTCGAATTTCGAACGATAAGAAAAATACAAAAAAATTTTACAAAAAAATATAAAAAGACTAAAATTTGTATTTATGTAAAATTGTAAAAATAAAGTTTTTTTAAGAAATTAAATAACCTCACCGTTTGTATATACAAAATAAAATTAAGATTTTAATTAAGAAAATCAATATATAAATTAAAAAAATAATTTTAATAATTTAGTTAAGGAAATATTGTTGTTAAGCTTCAAAACGATTCACATTAAAATATTTTATATACGAAACAAAAATGTAAAAAAAAGAAACAAATAAAGTCTAATAAAACGAAGAAATGTTAGTTTAAAATTTTATGAAAATCGAAATTTTTTATTTATTGAAAAAATGCAACACTGCACAGTGTTTTTTTTTTTACAAAATTCAGTACCTCGTGAACTACACAAGATATCCTAAAGAAATTGTACAAAGGCAGAGGTGTTTCTCAGTAAATAAACGAACGGTCGGCCCTCTAGGAGGAAGGGGAGCTTCTGGGTAGGTCACCAAATTCGGGTACCTCGAACATATTTTTTTAAAATGTTAAGATTTTTAAATTTAATTAGACCTTAAAAATATTTATAAAAAATGTTTTTATATGTGCAGGTTTGGGTGAAAACTGGCTTACAATTTTTTTTTTTTTAATTTTGGCCGACATTAGTATTTTTGGCGTCGCACGGTGGTTCAGAATTAATTTTCATTGGCCAAAACCTATATTTTTTGTTGACACAGATTCTTAAAATTTTTATGTCACCAGAAAGAAAACAGATCAAAACTTAGGTAGCCGAAAAATTAGGTCAAAATATTCGCAGTAGTGGGCGTGGCATGC
Organism: Cistogaster globosa; assembly: GCA_937654795.1. Lineage (NCBI taxonomy): Eukaryota > Metazoa > Arthropoda > Insecta > Diptera > Tachinidae > Cistogaster > Cistogaster globosa. Next base: position 13,650,204 of record OW569407.1, read on the forward strand.
TGCTAAAGACAAAGAATTTATGTTAATTTAAAAATAAAATAAAAATTGTAATATTTGATCTCATATTAATTGCGATTTCTTAAAAACTGTTATCGATATTGAGCTGCGGTTTTTTTTTTGTTATGTTGGGTGAACTGTTGTTTTTAAGAAATGGTATATGCGCACCCTGTATAATTTGTAAATATGGTGTTATGTTTAAAATTGGAAACCTTCATATATTCGCAAAGTTTGAAGTTTAGTAGTATATAACTTCTAAAGGACAAAAAACCAAAACCACCCAAAGAAAGGCAAAAGTGTTCTCTTTAAGCCTATATATACTTTTGCACCCGCCCGGATCCGCCCGTAGAACACTTTTTCTATTTTAATGAAAATACTCAGCATTTTTACAAACAAATTTCTATTAAAACTGCTAGTAAATTTACTTTAGAAGTCATTCACTGCCAAAAGCACAAATTGCAGATAGCAAAACGTAAGGGGAAAGAGAGGAATCTAACTAAAAAGTTAATTTTATTCGAAAATTGAGAGTTTTAGTACACAAAACAATTTTTGGTAAAATTTCCTTAAAATCCAGTATAAGTTGTATATGACAAATTTTCCCATAGAAAACTTGTATAAACCGAATCAACTTAGGTAGTTAAACTTAGTTTTTTTGTGTTTAGGTAATCTACTTTAGGCTTAACACTTTTATGTGTAGTATAAGTCACAATAATTTGGAAATAAATTTTATTTCGGTACAAGTATTCGATTTAAAAAGGCAAATTTATTGTACGTTTTCCAAATCAGCTTAGGTAGTTGAACTTGGTTTTTGTCTTAAAAAATTTCATACAAAAGAAAAATACCTGAGCTAGTCTAAGTAATAATAGCTCTAATATTTTTTTGTGTGTACGTAATCTACTTTAAGTTTGACATTTCTTTATTGAGTATATAGGACAAAAATTTGGAAATAAATTTTACTGTCAGACAAGAATTCGATTTGAAAAGGTTGATAAATTTTTGGAAGTTATTTTTATAGAACTTCAACAAATACATCATTTTCAGCTTAATTAAAATATGGAAACTTTCAGCTATAATGAATTGACCGAAGAATATTTTTAAAACAAAAACAAAGAAGATGTTCTAAAACATATTGAAAGAAAATTGAACATAAATGCTATCAGCAGTGAAACGCAATTGGAAATAAAAAACAAAGTATCTGATTTCGTAAAAATATTGCAAAAACGCTACAAGGAAGTTCACTAAAGTAAAAGTAAATTTTACAAGCGATTTGAAAATTGGTTACAAGGTGAATATAGTATCCAGGTGATTTCAGAAACCACAAATAAGAAGAGTGGTGGAAGACCAGAAAAATCGCTAGACAACTGTAGCCATAGATCTAAGAGACGAAAACTTAAGAATATAAATGAAGAAATCGGATGTGGAAACATTAAAGATAGTTTTCTTTACAAGCTGCGATCACAAAAACAATTAACGAAAGTGGATATCATTTAAAAAGTCATTTCTGCTAGTCCGGTGAGAACAAAACGGATCCTTAAAAGCATTCCGACACCAAACCAGGAAAAACAGTTCACAAATGAGGAAGCGCTTGCATTATTTCTGGATTTAAAGTTAACAAAACAGCAGTATACTCAACTCAGATTACGTGCGATCGAAAAAGGCTCAAATTTATACCCGTCATATCATCACATAATTGCAGCTAAAAAGGAGTGTTATCCTCCAAAGGAATCTATTAAAATCACACCAATTTCGGCACAGGTACAACTGCAAGCTGTACTTGATCATACAGCCGAAAGGTTGCTAAAATCACTTAAAGTAAGTGAGTTGAAAAAATATGGAAACTGCAATTTAACTCTTTTTTGTAAATGGGGATGCGATGGGTCTTCTGGACAAAGACAATATAAACAATTTTTATGTGAGGATATTTCTGACACAGATATGTTCATGGTGTCATTTGTACCATTGCGATTGATAAAAAACTTAGAGGACTCGGAACCTTCGTCCAGCACAGTGAAAACAAGTTATATTTGGAAAAACCAAACTCCATCGTCTACAAAATACTGCAGACCAATAAAATTTGAATTTAAAAAGGAAACTCATGATACTATTAAGAATGAAGTAAGTGACATTAGAGCTCAAATTTCAACACTAAGACCATTAGAGTTAGAGATAGAGGAACAGGCTATTAAATTGAACTACCAATTATTACTATCTATGATAGACGGAAAAACTGCCCAGGTTTTGACTGATACAAAAGCTTCATCCAGCTGTATTATATGTAAAGCAACATCAAGTCAGTTAAACCAAGAACCGACAAAGTCGGAGGATAGTATTGATGCATTTGAATTTGGATTATCACCGCTACATACATGTGTTTTAAAATGATCTTCTGCAAGATATAAGCTAATATTGTAATATTCTGCTTGTCATAATTTGACATTACTATTAACTTTTTTATATATAAGCTATATTTAAGTCTTTTAGTTCATGAGTCTGTTTTGGATTATTTTCTTAGACTTGAATAAATAAAAAAAGATAGACGATGCAGCTCAGTCGTGGCATTAAATAAAGATAAAAATCACATGAACGTTAAAGAAGCGGAAAAATTACAAGAGAAATATTCTTAGGTAGACTCTATTCTACATATCAACGTATTGCAATATCACGTTGTTAGCAGAAAACTACGGCTGCCATTATTAAAAAATCTGAGGAGGGCAATATTTAATACCAAGTAGGGGGAACTAAGGAAAATCAGTGGCCAAATAAGGATATCACAGAGAGGTGCTTCAGATCAAAACAATGTGGGACAACAGAAAGGAGCGTGGCGGGCAGGATTCCTCCTAGAAAATAAGAGAATAGGATGACAGATAGAAAGATGCACTTCGGAATGAACAAGACCAGAAGATGGTCTTTTAATCATTAAAAGAAAAATGATAACTATACGACCTAGAGCTTAAGCAAGCAAAATCTGTGACACATAGGGACGCACTGCGGTCTGAAAAGAACCACAGATCATTTCCGGCAAATGAGCAGGTACTTGGGGTATATGGGACAGCTGACAGGGTAAAAAAGGAGTCTATCAAATAAACCATAATAGAAAAGAGACTGCCTGATAGGGATAGCTAAGCCAGTGAGTGAGGCTACCTGCGAGACAAAGGGGAAAGGACAAATTGGGAATAGGGAAGTTGATATTAATGAATCACTTAATCAACAGCAAGTAAAATATGTGAATTGAAACGAACAAAGTACTGTTAGATAAACAAGAAGGTGGAAACCAAGTCAAAACATTGACACTAGAAGCGGCATGTTAATAAAAAACCCCCAGAAATGGAAACCAATAATAGAATGACTTTTCAAAGAGAATTATCAATTTTGCTATTTAATAACACTCTTAACAATATTAGCAAGTTGCTGCTGATCGTTAATATAACAACTATTATATTTTCGCGTATTTAAAAATCTATCGTCAAAATAAGCGAACGATATACAAAACATGTTTATATATTTACATTCGAACATACATCATAAGCATAAACACAAAACTTTTAAATTCGAATGCAAAATAAACACTTTGTTTTTATTTTATTTTATTTAAATTAAGCATAAACACTAATTTAGTGAACATTTAAAATTTATAAATAAATTATGTTTAAGTTGACCAAATGAACCCCTAAGAAACGTAACAAATGTTACCAAGCGGCATCACTGACATGGACGTTAAGCAGGCGCCAGCTATGAGAAATTCTCACAAAGACTTCATCTGACAACTATTTTTTAAAAATTCCCTAAAATCATTGTCTCAAAATCGCCAAAACGAATTTTTGATAATTTTAGTACATAACAATAATTAATTTTTTTAATTAAATTTAATTTTTGTAAAAAAGATATAAATTTTCATTGAAACTGTTGAAATTTGCGGGAAAAAAATCGCCACAAAACATACATATGCCATTTATGTTTCATAAAAAAAACAATAATAATTAGTGATCAAATGAAAGGTCCATTCATAAAGGAGGAGATAAATAAATGTAGCACAAGATACTTGAACAGACTGAGTAATCATCCTAATTCGCTGGCTATTTCTTTACTCGATGAATCAGAAGAAGTAAAAAGATCAAAAAGGTTCAATGTACTTGACTTATCATATAGAAAATAACGTATAAATAAATAATGTATAAAGCTTTAAAAATTTAAGTGTAGAAATGTAAATATGTATTTATAAGTATTGTTGTTAATATTAAGCTTAATAACGCATGCAAAGTTTATTTTATCATGATTCTAAGTTTAATCAAACAATTTACTTAATGTTTTTTTAAATAAATTGTAAGTAAAGCAAAATATATAAAAAAATGAAAGGTAAAACGTTTACTAAAAACTAGTTAAAGTTTAAATAAATCAATAAAAAAAATGAGAACTGATTAAAAAAAAATAATACGTAATAATAATTTTACAGTTTTATAACATTTCTAATATGCTGCGCACTTCATTCTTACGACATTCGTCAATGTCCTCCTTTTTCGAATAGATTGTATGCGAATTTCATTTATTAGGAATTTCTTCAGAAGGTATAAAAGAATGTAGCATGTGCTGTCTGGATTCATAAAATTTATAATTCGTAATAAAGTATCAAAAAGTCATAATAAATACCTTTTCAACGCAGACGTTATGAGTTGGAATTACCAGCATATAACGTACGGCCAGAAAAAGTTCTTATTAATAGTATGTACCTACGGTACCTTTTAACTGTAAACCTTTGGCCAAAATTTATGTAAATTAATGAGAATATCATCATTAAAATAATATTTTTAATTTAAAAAAAGGGAAGTTTCACACTAACTTAATTCAGAGTCAAGGAGGCATGTGTTTGGCATATCAATGGATATGGTTATATTCTTTATAAGTTGTTCACAAGTATTCAAAACCGATGGCTTAAGCATTTTTGCGGAAAATAAAATTACACTAGAATACAGAATTTGATGCGCGTTGCCAGCGTCCGCATTGTCTTATTGAAATACTAAGTGTAAATTATTCATGCAGTGCATCGTAAATGCTGTTTTAACATTTTCCGCAGTTGCAATTGAAATAAAGGAAAAATGGTACGTATCGACAATAGTCTAGTTAATTAAATGCTCATCAAGACATGTTAATGTTATTAAAAATCGAAAAATACTTTATAAGTTGGCAAAAAATCGCCACGTCGTGAAATTAAATCTAAGTCGCTAAATTAGTTTGAACATCACCACGTTTGGCGAGAAATCGCCACTTCTGACATTCTTGCATAAGACATGGCAACGAATCTGTATCGCTACGGTGTTCCTATCCAATGGTAGAGGGCACCATTAAATAATAATGAAAAGTCGCAAATACGCTTTATGGTTTGTACTTAAAAAGTCAAGTGGTCCCATGGCATTGTGGTGAGAGCTTAAAGATTCAAGCCAAAGGGTGATGGTTCGGTTCTTGTAGGAAAAGCGTTTGCAGAATAATGTCGTCTGTAAGTGTTAGAGGTGGGAGGGGGGAGGGAGGGGAAAATAGAGAGTTTGTGATTTTTTTTAATTTTTTCTAAAATATAAAACGCATAAAATACTTTAAAAATGTGATCAGAAAAAATCGGTTTTAAGGCTCTAGGACCTCTAGTTTACGAGATAATTGAGTTTTAAAGTTTTCAATAGTAAAAAGCACTTTTTAGGTACAAAAAAAATTTTTTTTTTATTAATTCTTTTTCTATAATATAAAATGCAAAAAATACTTTAAAAATGTGATCAGAAAAAATCGGTTTTAAGGCTCTAGGACCTCTAGTTTACGAGATAATTGAGTTTTAAAGTTTTCAATAGTGAAAAGCACTTTTTAGGTACAAAAAAAATTTTTTTTTATTAATTCTTTTTCTATAATATAAAATGCAAAAAATACTTTAAAAATGTGATCAGAAAAAATCGGTTTTAAGGCTCTAGGACCTCTAGTTTACGAGATAATTGAGTTTTAAAGTTTTCAATAGTAAAAAGCACTTTTTAGGTACAAAAAAAATTTTTTTTTTTATTAATTCTTTTTCTATAATATAAAATGCAAAAAATACTTTAAAAATGTGATCAGAAAAAATCGGTTTTAAGGCTCTAGGACCTCTAGTTTACGAGATAATTGAGTTTTAAAGTTTTCAATAGTAAAAAGCAATTTTTAGGTACAAAAAAAAATTTTTTTTTTATTAATTCTTTTTCTATAATATAAAATGCAAAAAATACTTTAAAAATGTGATCAGAAAAAATCGGTTTTAAGGCTCTAGGACCTCTAGTTTACGAGATAATTGAGTTTTAAAGTTTTCAATAGTAAAAAGCACTTTTTAGGTACAAAAAAAATTTTTTTTTTATTAATTCTTTTTCTATAATATAAAATGCAAAAAATACTTTAAAAATGTGATCAGAAAAAATCGGTTTTAAGGCTCTAGGACCTCTAGTTTACGAGATAATTGAGTTTTAAAGTTTTCAATAGTGAAAAGCACTTTTTAGGTACAAAAAAAATTTTTTTTTATTAATTCTTTTTCTATAATATAAAATGCAAAAAATACTTTAAAAATGTGATCAGAAAAAATCGGTTTTAAGGCTCTAGGACCTCTAGTTTACGAGATAATTGAGTTTTAAAGTTTTCAATAGTAAAAAGCACTTTTTAGGTACAAAAAAAAATTTTTTTTTTATTAATTCTTTTTCTATAATATAAAATGCAAAAAATACTTTAAAAATGTGATCAGAAAAAATCGGTTTTAAGGCTCTAGGACCTCTAGTTTACGAGATAATTGAGTTTTAAAGTTTTCAATAGTAAAAAGCAATTTTTAGGTACAAAAAAAATTTTTTTTTTATTAATTCTTTTTCTATAATATAAAATGCAAAAAATACTTTAAAAATGTGATCAGAAAAAATCGGTTTTAAGGCTCTAGGACCTCTAGTTTACGAGATAATTGAGTTTGAAAGTTTTCAATAGTAAAAAGCACTTTTTAGGTACAAAAAAAATTTTTTTTTTATTAATTCTTTTTCTATAATATAAAATGCAAAAAATACTTTAAAAATGTGATCAGAAAAAATCGGTTTTAAGGCTCTAGGACCTCTAGTTTACGAGATAATTGAGTTTTAAAGTTTTCAATAGTAAAAAGCACTTTTTAGGTACAAAAAAAATTTTTTTTTATTAATTCTTTTTCTATAATATAAAATGCAAAAAATACTTTAAAAATGTGATCAGAAAAAATCGGTTTTAAGGCTCTAGGACCTCTAGTTTACGAGATAATTGAGTTTTAAAGTTTTCAATAGTAAAAAGCACTTTTTAGGTACAAAAAAAATTTTTTTTTTATTAATTCTTTTTCTATAATATAAAATGCAAAAAATACTTTAAAAATGTGATCAGAAAAAATCGGTTTTAAGGCTCTAGGACCTCTAGTTTACGAGATAATTGAGTTTGAAAGTTTTCAATAGTAAAAAGCAATTTTTAGGTACAAAAAAAATTTTTTTTTTATTAATTCTTTTTCTATAATATAAAATGCAAAAAATACTTTAAAAATGTGATCAGAAAAAATCGGTTTTAAGGCTCTAGGACCTCTAGTTTACGAGATAATTGAGTTTGAAAGTTTTCAATAGTAAAAAGCAATTTTTAGGTACAAAAAAAATTTTTTTTTTATTAATTCTTTTTCTATAATATAAAATGCAAAAAATACTTTAAAAATGTGATCAGAAAAAATCGGTTTTAAGGCTCTAGGACCTCTAGTTTACGAGATAATTGAGTTTGAAAGTTTTCAATAGTAAAAAGCAATTTTTAGGTACAAAAAAAATTTTTTTTTTATTAATTCTTTTTCTATAATATAAAATGCAAAAAATACTTTAAAAATGTGATCAGAAAAAATCGGTTTTAAGGCTCTAGGACCTCTAGTTTACGAGATAATTGAGTTTTAAAGTTTTCAATAGTAAAAAGCACTTTTTAGGTACAAAAAAAATTTTTTTTTTATTAATTCTTTTTCTATAATATAAAATGCAAAAAATACTTTAAAAATGTGATCAGAAAAAATCGGTTTTAAGGCTCTAGGACCTCTAGTTTACGAGATAATTGAGTTTTAAAGTTTTCAATAGTAAAAAGCACTTTTTAGGTACAAAAAAAATTTTTTTTTTATTAATTCTTTTTCTATAATATAAAATGCAAAAAATACTTTAAAAATGTGATCAGAAAAAATCGGTTTTAAGGCTCTAGGACCTCTAGTTTACGAGATAATTGAGTTTTAAAGTTTTCAATAGTGAAAAGCACTTTTTAGGTACAAAAAAAATTTTTTTTTATTAATTCTTTTTCTATAATATAAAATGCAAAAAATACTTTAAAAATGTGATCAGAAAAAATCGGTTTTAAGGCTCTAGGACCTCTAGTTTACGAGATAATTGAGTTTTAAAGTTTTCAATAGTAAAAAGCACTTTTTAGGTACAAAAAAAATTTTTTTTTTATTAATTCTTTTTCTATAATATAAAAAGCAAAAAATACTTTAAAAATGTGATCAGAAAAAATCGGTTTTAAGGCTCTAGGACCTCTAGTTTACGAGATAATTGAGTTTTAAAGTTTTCAATAGTAAAAAGCAATTTTTAGGTACAAAAAAAATTTTTTTTTTATTAATTCTTTTTCTATAATATAAAATGCAAAAAATACTTTAAAAATGTGATCAGAAAAAATCGGTTTTAAGGCTCTAGGACCTCTAGTTTACGAGATAATTGAGTTTGAAAGTTTTCAATAGTAAAAAGCACTTTTTAGGTACAAAAAAAATTTTTTTTTTATTAATTCTTTTTCTATAATATAAAATGCAAAAAATACTTTAAAAATGTGATCAGAAAAAATCGGTTTTAAGGCTCTAGGACCTCTAGTTTACGAGATAATTGAGTTTTAAAGTTTTCAATAGTAAAAAGCACTTTTTAGGTACAAAAAAAATTTTTTTTTATTAATTCTTTTTCTATAATATAAAATGCAAAAAATACTTTAAAAATGTGATCAGAAAAAATCGGTTTTAAGGCTCTAGGACCTCTAGTTTACGAGATAATTGAGTTTTAAAGTTTTCAATAGTAAAAAGCACTTTTTAGGTACAAAAAAAATTTTTTTTTTATTAATTCTTTTTCTATAATATAAAATGCAAAAAATACTTTAAAAATGTGATCAGAAAAAATCGGTTTTAAGGCTCTAGGACCTCTAGTTTACGAGATAATTGAGTTTGAAAGTTTTCAATAGTAAAAAGCAATTTTTAGGTACAAAAAAAATTTTTTTTTTATTAATTCTTTTTCTATAATATAAAATGCAAAAAATACTTTAAAAATGTGATCAGAAAAAATCGGTTTTAAGGCTCTAGGACCTCTAGTTTACGAGATAATTGAGTTTGAAAGTTTTCAATAGTAAAAAGCAATTTTTAGGTACAAAAAAATTTTTTTTTTTATTAATTCTTTTTCTATAATATAAAATGCAAAAAATACTTTAAAAATGTGATCAGAAAAAATCGGTTTTAAGGCTCTAGGACCTCTAGTTTACGAGATAATTGAGTTTGAAAGTTTTCAATAGTAAAAAGCAATTTTTAGGTACAAAAAAAATTTTTTTTTTATTAATTCTTTTTCTATAATATAAAATGCAAAAAATACTTTAAAAATGTGATCAGAAAAAATCGGTTTTAAGGCTCTAGGACCTCTAGTTTACGAGATAATTGAGTTTTAAAGTTTTCAATAGTAAAAAGCACTTTTTAGGTACAAAAAAAATTTTTTTTTATTAATTCTTTTTCTATAATATAAAATGCAAAAAATACTTTAAAAATGTGATCAGAAAAAATCGGTTTTAAGGCTCTAGGACCTCTAGTTTACGAGATAATTGAGTTTTAAAGTTTTCAATAGTAAAAAGCATTTTTTAGGTACAAAAAAAATTTTTTTTTTATTAATTCTTTTTCTATAATATAAAATGCAAAAAATACTTTAAAAATGTGATCAGAAAAAATCGGTTTTAAGGCTCTAGGACCTCTAGTTTACGAGATAATTGAGTTTTAAAGTTTTCAATAGTAAAAAGCACTTTTTAGGTACAAAAAAAATTTTTTTTTTATTAATTCTTTTTCTATAATATAAAATGCAAAAAATACTTTAAAAATGTGATCAGAAAAAATCGGTTTTAAGGCTCTAGGACCTCTAGTTTACGAGATAATTGAGTTTTAAAGTTTTCAATAGTGAAAAGCACTTTTTAGGTACAAAAAAAATTTTTTTTTATTAATTCTTTTTCTATAATATAAAATGCAAAAAATACTTTAAAAATGTGATCAGAAAAAATCGGTTTTAAGGCTCTAGGACCTCTAGTTTACGAGATAATTGAGTTTTAAAGTTTTCAATAGTAAAAAGCACTTTTTAGGTACAAAAAAAATTTTTTTTTTATTAATTCTTTTTCTATAATATAAAATGCAAAAAATACTTTAAAAATGTGATCAGAAAAAATCGGTTTTAAGGCTCTAGGACCTCTAGTTTACGAGATAATTGAGTTTTAAAGTTTTCAATAGTAAAAAGCAATTTTTAGGTACAAAAAAAATTTTTTTTTTATTAATTCTTTTTCTATAATATAAAATGCAAAAAATACTTTAAAAATGTGATCAGAAAAAATCGGTTTTAAGGCTCTAGGACCTCTAGTTTACGAGATAATTGAGTTTGAAAGTTTTCAATAGTAAAAAGCAATTTTTAGGTACAAAAAAAATTTTTTTTTTATTAATTCTTTTTCTATAATATAAAATGCAAAAAATACTTTAAAAATGTGATCAGAAAAAATCGGTTTTAAGGCTCTAGGACCTCTAGTTTACGAGATAATTGAGTTTGAAAGTTTTCAATAGTAAAAAGCAATTTTTAGGTACAAAAAAAATTTTTTTTTTATTAATTCTTTTTCTATAATATAAAATGCAAAAAATACTTTAAAAATGTGATCAGAAAAAATCGGTTTTAAGGCTCTAGGACCTCTAGTTTACGAGATAATTGAGTTTGAAAGTTTTCAATAGTAAAAAGCACTTTTTAGGTACAAAAAAAATTTTTTTTTTATTAATTCTTTTTCTATAATATAAAATGCAAAAAATACTTTAAAAATGTGATCAGAAAAAATCGGTTTTAAGGCTCTAGGACCTCTAGTTTACGAGATAATTGAGTTTGAAAGTTTTCAATAGTAAAAAGCACTTTTTAGGTACAAAAAAAATTTTTTTTTATTAATTCTTTTTCTATAATATAAAATGCAAAAAATACTTTAAAAATGTGATCAGAAAAAATCGGTTTTAAGGCTCTAGGACCTCTAGTTTACGAGATAATTGAGTTTTAAAGTTTTCAATAGTAAAAAGCACTTTTTAGGTACAAAAAAAAATTTTTTTTTATTAATTCTTTTTCTATAATATAAAATGCAAAAAATACTTTAAAAATGTGATCAGAAAAAATCGGTTTTAAGGCTCTAGGACCTCTAGTTTACGAGATAATTGAGTTTTAAAGTTTTCAATAGTAAAAAGCAATTTTTAGGTACAAAAAAAATTTTTTTTTTATTAATTCTTTTTCTATAATATAAAATGCAAAAAATACTTTAAAAATGTGATCAGAAAAAATCGGTTTTAAGGCTCTAGGACCTCTAGTTTACGAGATAATTGAGTTTGAAAGTTTTCAATAGTAAAAAGCAATTTTTAGGTACAAAAAAAAATTTTTTTTTATTAATTCTTTTTCTATAATATAAAATGCAAAAAATACTTTAAAAATGTGATCAGAAAAAATCGGTTTTAAGGCTCTAGGACCTCTAGTTTACGAGATAATTGAGTTTGAAAGTTTTCAATAGTAAAAAGCAATTTTTAGGTACAAAAAAAAATTTTTTTTTATTAATTCTTTTTCTATAATATAAAATGCAAAAAATACTTTAAAAATGTGATCAGAAAAAATCGGTTTTAAGGCTCTAGGACCTCTAGTTTACGAGATAATTGAGTTTGAAAGTTTTCAATAGTAAAAAGCAATTTTTAGGTACAAAAAAAATTTTTTTTTTATTAATTCTTTTTCTATAATATAAAATGCAAAAAATACTTTAAAAATGTGATCAGAAAAAATCGGTTTTAAGGCTCTAGGACCTCTAGTTTACGAGATAATTGAGTTTGAAAGTTTTCAATAGTAAAAAGCAATTTTTAGGTACAAAAAAAATTTTTTTTTTATTAATTCTTTTTCTATAATATAAAATGCAAAAAATACTTTAAAAATGTGATCAGAAAAAATCGGTTTTAAGGCTCTAGGACCTCTAGTTTACGAGATAATTGAGTTTTAAAGTTTTCAATAGTAAAAAGCACTTTTTAGGTACAAAAAAAATTTTTTTTTTATTAATTCTTTTTCTATAATATAAAATGCAAAAAATACTTTAAAAATGTGATCAGAAAAAATCGGTTTTAAGGCTCTAGGACCTCTAGTTTACGAGATAATTGAGTTTTAAAGTTTTCAATAGTAAAAAGCACTTTTTAGGTACAAAAAAAATTTTTTTTTATTAATTCTTTTTCTATAATATAAAATGCAAAAAATACTTTAAAAATGTGATCAGAAAAAATCGGTTTTAAGGCTCTAGGACCTCTAGTTTACGAGATAATTGAGTTTTAAAGTTTTCAATAGTAAAAAGCACTTTTTAGGTACAAAAAAAATTTTTTTTTTATTAATTCTTTTTCTATAATATAAAATGCAAAAAATACTTTAAAAATGTGATCAGAAAAAATCGGTTTTAAGGCTCTAGGACCTCTAGTTTACGAGATAATTGAGTTTTAAAGTTTTCAATAGTAAAAAGCACTTTTTAGGTACAAAAAAAATTTTTTTTTTATTAATTCTTTTTCTATAATATAAAATGCAAAAAATACTTTAAAAATGTGATCAGAAAAAATCGGTTTTAAGGCTCTAGGACCTCTAGTTTACGAGATAATTGAGTTTGAAAGTTTTCAATAGTAAAAAGCAATTTTTAGGTACAAAAAAAATTTTTTTTTTATTAATTCTTTTTCTATAATATAAAATGCAAAAAATACTTTAAAAATGTGATCAGAAAAAATCGGTTTTAAGGCTCTAGGACCTCTAGTTTACGAGATAATTGAGTTTGAAAAATTTCAATAGTAAAAAGCAATTTTTAGGTACAAAAAAAAATTTTTTTTTATTAATTCTTTTTCTATAATATAAAATGCAAAAAATACTTTAAAAATGTGATCAGAAAAAATCGGTTTTAAGGCTCTAGGACCTCTAGTTTACGAGATAATTGAGTTTGAAAGTTTTCAATAGTAAAAAGCAATTTTTAGGTACAAAAAAAATTTTTTTTTTATTAATTCTTTTTCTATAATATAAAATGCAAAAAATACTTTAAAAATGTGATCAGAAAAAATCGGTTTTAAGGCTCTAGGACCTCTAGTTTACGAGATAATTGAGTTTGAAAGTTTTCAATAGTAAAAAGCAATTTTTAGGTACAAAAAAAATTTTTTTTTTATTAATTCTTTTTCTATAATATAAAATGCAAAAAATACTTTAAAAATGTGATCAGAAAAAATCGGTTTTAAGGCTCTAGGAC
>OW569407.1:17263957-17592042 GCA_937654795.1 Cistogaster globosa
CTAAAATTATTTTCATACTTCAGCAAGTTATGCTTCCCATTATTTCGAATGAGGAATGTAATGAAAAATATGGTGAAGATCGTATCACAGAAAATATGTTGTGCGCTGGAGTACCCGAAGGTCAGAAAGATTCCTCTCAGGGCGATAGCGGAGGACCCTTTCATGTTCACAATGAAGATTTGGATACATTTCATTTAGCTGGTATTGTTTCATGGGGTGAGGGTTGTGCCAGGCCCAATAAGCCAGGTGTATACACACGTGTTACACAATACTTGGAGTGGATTGCAGAACATACAAGCGACTCGTGTCATTGTGAAATGCCCAGTAGTAAATTGGTGGATAATATTTATTGGGAGCAGTAGTGACGTTAAGAAATAAAAAATTTTGGAAATTTGTAATTGAAATATTTTCATTTTCGGATGTAAAGTCTGGAGGCTAGACTATGGCCTTCTTCTTTTATTTTTAACAACGATTTTTTTTATTTATGCGCAAGAGTGCAGTGTAGATAGTACTGTAGGGTGTAGATTAAAAGACTTTAGACTAGAGGACTAATAACTAAACGTTTGAAGACTAGACGACTACAGACTGGATGACTTTATAGAAACCTTATGTCTAACATATGTTTTAAAATGAAAACTTTTATCTAATATGAGTTTCTAATGAAAACTTATGTCTGTCACGGTTCTGTATGAAAACCTATGTCTGATATGAGTTGCTAAAAGGAATGTTTAAAATAAGTTTTTATAATAAAGCTTATGCCTGATATGAATTTCTAGATGAAAGCTTACGTCTGATATGATTTTAATTATGAAATATTAACATGAGTTTCTATGGAAAAGCTTAAATCTCACATAAGTTTCTATAATATAGGTTATGTATGACTTAAGTTTCTAAGAGAAGGAATATGTCTGGAAAACATATCTAATGTCAGTCTATGTCTGACCTGATTTCTTATATGAGTCTCTGTGGAAATGCTTATGTTTGACATGAATTTATATAGTAATTCTTATGTCTGATATATGTTTTGATAGGAAAATTTATGTCTGACATGTGTTTCTATAGAAAAGCTTATATCAGATATAAGCTTCTATAAGTCAACTTATGTTTCACATGAGTTTCGACAGAAAAGCATAAATAAATATGTATGTTTCTATAAGAAAGCTTATATCGAACAGGAGTTTCTATATGTCAATTTATGTCTCAAATTTGTTTCAATAGCTTAACTTATGTCTGACAGAAGTACCAATAGAAAAGCATAAGTCTGATATGTTTTTCTACATAAAAGCTTTGCTGTGACTAAAGTTTCATAAGAAAACCTAACGTCTGACGTGGGTTTTTACAGGAAAGCTTATGTTGGACCTAAGTTTATATAGGAAAAGTCATGTTTGATATGAGTTTCTAAAGGAAGGCTTACGTCTGACATGAGTCTTGATATGAAAGCATGAATTTTTATACAAATGCTTATGCTTGATATGAGCTTTTATATAAAAGCTTATCTCTGACACGAGTTTGTAGACACGTTCGAAATATATTTTTGAGGAGAAGCTTTGATGTGATATGCCTTTGGATAGAAAATTTTATGTTTGGAAGAAAATTGATATAAGTACTCTTGTCGGACATGATTTAAAACAGCAGGGGTCGTGTCGGACAAAATTTTTTAAAGGGTTTTGGCAGAAAATCTCATGACTGCAAAAGCTTGATAAAAGAAAAACATTTTAAAAATATGTCTGATGACTTTTAATACGATAGCTCTGTTTTTACCTAAATTTAGAAAGTAAATGTGTTTCCCAAAATTAATTTTTAGAAGTCCAGTTAATGCCTAATAAAACTTTGGATTGGAAATTTTACATACATAATGCTCGATGATGAAAAAGGTTATGTTTACAATATCAGTATTTTAAGGGCTGCTTGTATCCGACATGGTTTATGTAACTTTTGAGTTTCTATAGTAAAGCACAAACTCGGTCTAACCTTTTTATTAAATATAAAATTAAAAAGCTGTTATTATCAATTGTAATCGTTTTTATCGCAATTTCCTTCTAACTATCTTTAGTGTTCTTATGCTCAAGTGTTTAATTTTCAGTTTTATTTTAAATGGCTTTCCTTATCGTAAATAAAAAATCAAGTTTTTATTATACTTTCCCTTGACTTGAAATTCAGAGTCATCAGCAATTAAAACGAAATTACATGGTGATGACACATGTTTGATAACCGCAAATTTGTTATAATACAATAAGAGTGAATATCTCTACATCTCTTTGTATGTCTTTGAGAAAGAAAGGAAAATTTTTATTTTTTTTTTCGCTTTTTAGTATCCTGACATTTATATTTATGTGGTGGTCACTTGAGACAATGAAACCTCACACTTGGAATTTCGTAGTTGCTCACACTTTTTACAATTGTTCATTCAGTAGCTTTTAATGAAAGAAATGTTTTACAGTGGATCACAAAAAAACATTGTGATATGAGCGAAAGAGGTTTTTTTTTATAAAATTATGACCGAAAAACACTTGATATTTTATTTTTTTTTGACAATCGCAGTGAATTGATTTAAAAGATTAAAAAAATTACATGTTTTTTTTTCGTTTATTAAATTTTTTAAAACACTGTATTGCAATGTAATTTATATTTTCTTCTATTGTATAAAATTGTGTTGCCTGTGAGAGTGCGATGATTCTGTGTAACAATTATTCTCAGATAATGTCAAATGCCAGACTAACATATGATACACCATCTACCATATTGCCGCCAGAACTAAACTAAAAACTGCAATTCGATTGGACAGCAACAATAAAACTAAATGACCATAATTGCCCCTTCTCTATTAAAACTATTAAATTCAGTTAAAAAAAAAAGAGAATGGTTATTAAACAAGAAAAGACAAAAGTAATGGAATTTTTAAACAAAAGAAATTTCAACGAAAGAAATTTTTATTGTAAAGGGAATTAAGTGCAAGAATTTAACATTAAAAATTTTGCAGTTTAATGAAGAAAAAATATTCGTGGTAAATATACATTCTTCATAATATTTAATAAAAGTAAGTAATTAAATGGTTTAGTGAAAAATGCAAATTTTTTAAGTAATACCAGCCAACTGACTCACGATAAATGTGCATTGACTAATAATCATTGCAGACATGACATGTTTTCCAAAAATTATTCATTTTAGCAGACTTAAAATAAATTGTTAAATAAGAAAAACTTGCAGTAGACAAAATAGTAATTTAGAAATATTCACCACACCTGAACCTTTTTAAGACGAAAATCGTGTAAACTTATTTAATAAAAATAAAATGACATTATGAGAAGAGACCTACTTCATATGTTAACTGTCGAAACTTATATCAGATATTAACTTTCTTGCAAAAAGTTATGTCGGACGAGAGCTGTTGTCATAAGTCTCATATTAGATTTTTTATCGTTTAAACTTAGACAAGACACTAATTTCATTTTAATAGCCCAGGTCAGACATGAGCTGTTCTATCTGCAGAAATGTCAAACATTAGCTGTCTTAGTAAAATCAATGTTCAGCATAAGATGTACCTAAAAAATTCTTGCAAGAATAAACTTTTGTAAAGATATCAGTTGCTCTAATTAATGATGGGTTAAAGCAGCCCTTCAGATAATTATATTGGTGTAAGCTTTCTAACAGGAACCTGGTAATGTCGTGAGCTGTGCCATAGAAATCTATGTTGGAATAAATAAACTTTTACCTTAGAAGGCAGGAGCTGTCTCAACAGAACTTAAGTCATTTTAAATGTGCACATAAATTGTTTTGCAGACATTCAGGTCGGTTGTTACAACTTAAGCATATGTCCATAAAAAAAATTGTTCTAGAAGACATAATCTGTCCCTAACGAATTTATGTTAGAAGACTTGTGTTGTTTAATAGCAATCCATATAAAAATACATGAGATGATCTTCAGAATCTCACATGAGATATGTAATTAACTGTTGGTAGAAATGAAAGTAAAAGCCATGGACTGGATTATAGAAACTTCTGTCAGATATTATGAACTGTGCAAGATAAGATATGTTCTCAAAAGTGTGTTTCAGAGGTCATAATAGAAAACAGTTCTTTACAAAGTTAGTCATGCCAAAACACTTACACTGTCCTAAAGAAACTTATATAAGAAGACATCAGTTGCCGTATAGGAACTGAGATATTAGGACAATAGCTACCCAGAAGGATCTCATATTAAAAGACACAAGATGCCCGAAAAAAACTTATGTCTGATTTCCGATAGAAACTCATGTTATTAACTCATGATAAATGATATTAGCTCTGATAAAAAAACGCATGTCAGATGACATAAGGTTTTTTAAAGAAACTAGTATAAGAAGACATAAGACGTCGTAGAGAAACTATAATTAACAGACGTGAGCTACAATGAAGAAACTCATATTGGAAGATTTGAAATGCCTGATAGAACTTATGCCAGAAGACATAAAGTATTGCATAAGAATTTATATTAGATAACATGAGATATCTGATTAGAATTCATGTTAGATGAGAAAAGGAAAGAGATTACAAAACATGAAATCTTTTAAAGAAACTTTTCTTGGAAGACATAAGATATTTGAAGAGAATTAATGCTAGAAGACAACGTATAAGAATTTATATAAGATGATATGAGATGTCTGATGGAAACTCATGTTAGATGTTATGAGCTCTTTTATTCAAACTCATATCAAATGACATGAGTTGTTCCAAAGAAACTCATAAAAAATATTCAGTTGCCTCAAAGGAACTGAAATATTAACACGTGAGCTATTCGAAAGGAACTTATATTGAAGACATGAAACATCCAAAAATAACTAATATCAGAAGACATGAAGTGCATCAGATGACATAAGATATCTAATAGAAACTCATGTTAGATGATATTAGAGCTGTAACTCTCATATGAATAGAAATTTAATATCGTAGAGGAAATAAGAACTTATGACAGAAAACATCGTAAACATAAGAGTTTATAACTGATGACATAATATGTCCGATGGGAATCCATGTTAAATGACACGAGCTGTTACAAAGTAACTCTTATAAGAAGACATGAGATGTCCAAAAAACAAGAGCTATACTAAAAGAACGTTTGTATATTGGAAGTCATGAGCTATCCGAAAGAAAATTACTCCTGAAGACATGAAAGGCCGTATAGAAATTTATATCAAACGTCATGAGATATCAGATGCCCTGCTTAATCTCATAACAAAGAACAAAGACTTTAGCTGTGTTAGGTCATGTTAGAATACATGAATTTTTCCAAAAGGAAATAATGTCTAAAGAAAATATAGAAATAGAAACATAATCTATTGTAAAAGATATCATACTTTAACACGTTTGAACAAATATTAATTAATTTCTTTGAAAGTGTTATATTCTTTAAATTTTTAAATTTGATTTTTTTCTAATTTTTTAATTTTTTTTAATGCCAACTACAGGAGAACATAAGGAACCTAAGCATGCAACAATAATATTTATTACATGTGCGACTACACAAGTGTTAATCTAATATTATTGCAACATTTGTCAGACAAAGCTTTTGGTTGTTGCCACTGCAGTCACTCCTTAACATTTCTATGTTACACACGCAAACACATACATACATATACCCGACCATATTCTTATGCACTTTGCCGTACTCTACAAAACACTAAGAAATATTTAAAAATGCCTTTTATTTCAAATTAGTTTTTCATTTTCCTTTTTTTTCACAGAATTGTTAATAAAAGAAAACCGGTAAAAAAAAGAAAAAAATAAACAAAGAAAAATATTAAATAAAAGAAAACATCTTTTGTGTTATTAAAAGTAGTTGTGCTGTAAAACAACAATAAATAATAACTCAAAGAGTAGTTGTTTGTGTAATTGTATGTGTGTGTTTGTGAAAATCCTTATTTGAGTTCAGTAAAAGCATTAAATATGGATTACAGTGAAACGAAAACACATAAAGTAAAACAGCTGATAATCACTTTAACCTGGGAAATGTTAAATTTCCTTTAAAAGTTAATTATTTATAGAAATCATTTAGGGTCTTCGCCTGAGTCCGTTTTTTACATTCAGAAGAATAAAAGCTCTTTGGCCTACTGTACTCTATTGGATTATAAAAGTATATAAACAAGTATATTTTTGTTGTTTTTTTTCCTTAATACAAACATAAAACATTATTTGGTTATATATCCCTGTTATTTCTCTTTTAAAGACGGAGTTCTTTCATTCTATACAAACAGGATTAAATGCAAAGGCAAAAGCAAAAAAAAAAATATTTTAGAAATAAAATTACAGAGAGAATAGGAATTAAATAAAAATCTACATCAAAACTTCATTTATCATGTGAATATATTAAAATAGAAATAACGATGATAAAAACTAAAACTATTGAATTAAAAAAGAGATAAAAATGCGAAAGATGGCTTTAATATGTCTGTCTATTTTTAAATTTATTGCGAAGATTTCTTTTTCTCTTTTTTATTAATTCTTTTTTCCATAGAATTGCTAAGCCAGCTTGTTTCGACTTAAAGTTTCCTGGACTACAAACTGCAGACAATTATGTTGTCAATACAAATACATCAACTGCTAGAGATGGACTTAATTTTTTAATACAAATTCTTACTGTTGAGCAAATATCGCTTTAAAAAGATATTTTTATGTGGTGTTGTTAAGTGAGCTCATGTCATGGCATGGGGCATATTTGAATCAACTAAAACATAATGTGCCACAACATGTCATAACTTAAAGTAAGATAATTTTCTTACAGGACATGTGAAATATGATATATTAAATATAGCAACTTGTCAGGCCATTGATATGTTCATGTCTCTAATGAACACCGCAAAAATGTAACTTTGTATTTGTTTAGTTTAAAGAATACATTCGACGTTAGTGACCTGCCTAAGAATAATATTTTGTTTCTAATCATGTTTTGAAAATAAAATGAAAAAAAAAAATATTTTATGGCAGACATCGCTGTGTAAAAAAATGTTTTAACATGAACACGATATCGAAAAGTTTGATTCTGTAGAATTTATGTTTTAACAAGATGTCTTGTTAAGACCTCATGTTAATAAGGTTGCGACGTTACATGATATAATGTGACACAGATTTAAGCCTAAAATAGAGGTTTAATTCAAGTCCGCTGTGATCTGAAATTCACGTCTTTTATTCAGTTTATCATAAAACGGAGCAGAAGTGACATCAATTCTCCTTTCGATTCTTTTAGATACTTCATGTCATGATATTAAATTATAACGTAACTTTCTGTTAGTTAAGATCCTGATTTAGTTAGTTCTAGAGTTTTTTACGGTCAGTAGATTATGTTGCTTTTTATGTATGATGACCTAATAAGACATTTGAAATAAAACTATTGCTAGAGATCTTGCATCTTGCATGATAATTAGTGTCTTAATCTTAATTTAATGTTAGACATGCCTTTAAAGACAGTTAGATATTTTACAAAATGGCTGTAAAGTCTGTCATTAAATTTAGTTTCTTTTACTACAGGTCGTATCATGAAATAAAGTGTCATTTTTGCAAACTTTGACATTGTACATTTCAGTACTTGGAACCTAATAAGAAAAGTACGTGAAAGAATTTTTATTACTTGGGCACAGAAGCAGAATCACCAGCTTGAGAGATCTTTGAGAGGCAGCTACACTAAATAATTAACAAGGTGTCATATAAAAAAACTGCAACCATGTAGTAAAAGAAACTAATGTTTAGCATTTTAAAAACGTGAAAGAACAATCCAATCGATGGCGACAACGTCTCAAAAGTATGACACAACATCGAAAATCAAAGTAACCTTACTTTACATGCCTGATTATAAAGCAACTTAAATTCTTACATTTCGCATCGATGACCACACTAAAAATGAAAAAAAGTCACCAGGCGGTACTCGTATCTCTCTAGTTTCTCAAAAAAATCTTTCCGTAGAGGTAGAAAAGAAATCTCAAAATATTTTAAAAGAAGGATCTGAACCTTAACGATAACTTAAGAGGCATTACTTTATCCATTACCCTTTCTTTCTTAAACTAAGCAATAAACAACAATTTGCAGAGCAAACGAATGGGGCAAAAAATCATGATAGTTTTTTCAACCAGACAAACATCCTTCGAAAAATAATAAAACATTCTGTTAAATAGAGATATTCAAAATATCGAAATGAAGCTTAATATGGTACAACTGAGAGATAAGTTTACCTTCTTAAAAAATGCACTTAAGCCAAAATAAATTCTTTGCTTTTCCACTATTTGTGGTAAGAAAATGCTTAGACGCTATATTTAGAGGAGAGGAGATTTGTGTGAAAATTTAACCAGAAATAAAAGGCTGTTGTAATAAATTGATCCAGTTGAATCAGAGAAAATGAAACCAAATAATGTTTAAAAGAAACGGTTTGTATTTGGAACCAACACCCATAATATGTCAAACATATGTCAAACATTTCTGTCACTTTGATTACATTATGTCCACAGATGATGTTTTAAAGGATGCCGGATTTAAAATGCCTACAATTAATTTGGTGTTGAAAGAGTGGTTGCAGGAACAGTGCCTTTTTGTTTTAAAGCAGGCAATAAATGTATGAAAAATTTTATTCATTGCAGACTTTTATTTTTCACTGCTTAAGACATAAATGTTATTTTAGTATATTTTTTAAAAGAAGCGCGGTATATTTGTTTGGTGGTCATGTCTTGACATGGAATGATTTTAAACAGAGTTCATATCATTTAATGATATGGCATGAAATGATTCTTAGCGAAGATCAAACAAAATTGTGATGTAATTTTACACACAGCTAATGTCATGACATAATTTACCTCTAAATAGATTTTATGTCATGACATAAAATGGTATTAAATGTCGTCTTGATGAGTTATCGTTTTGTTCAGGCAAAAAATAATTTTTCCTTTGTTTCTAAATTTTGCCAATTGATGACCATCATTTGCTATGTCATGTTAAGGTTCAAATATTTGTTTGCACAACGATGTCTGTCATTAAGTGTCAATTTTATTTTATTTATGTCAATTTTTTAAAACGTTATCTTTTGCTAACTACAAAAAATACACTTTGCTTTTGAAAAAGTACTTATATTATTTGAAAGGCAAAAAATTATGCTCCATGAAATGGAAGAACTCAACGTTTTGCTTTTGTAACTACAAGTCCATGGCTCGTTTAAACGTTGTGTAAAATAAGCTCATGTCATAACATGATCGGTGTTAGTAATTTTGTACAACATTTCATTTAGTGAATTTTTAAATAGAACATACGTCACGACATGACGTAATTTCAAATAGATTCTATGTCGCAAAGTGACTTAAAATAGAGGAGATACCATGACATGGCCTTAATGTAAATAGATCCCTTGTCATAATATGACATAATCTTAAATAAAACTCATGTTGTTGTTTGGAACAATTTTCGTGAAACTTCAGTCTCGACATAATATGTCTTTTATGCCATGACACAATTTTAATAAAACATATATCAAGTTTAGTTGGGTATCATGGCATCTAAATGCATTTTTTATTACAACTCTAACATGAAAGTAGTTGTATTTTAAATGTACTTTCATTTATCACACATCTGATAACAGGAATCTTTATGCGCAACATATGTCATAACATAAATTATAATTTTTTATAGCTTATCTTTAGACATCAGGCTTGTGTTTAATTATTCAAGTTGTTCAATTAAGATTTATGTTATATTTTGGTTAAAATCGTTTATAAATAAATTTAATAAGTGATCACAAATTTCGTTTATTTAAGATCCAGGACGTCTTATCGAAGGTTTTTGAACTATAAATCGATTTTAAATAATTTAAAAATAAATGTAAACATTTTTTCCTAATTTAGAAAGTCCTGCAAAAAATTTGTATTGTTCTTAAAAAAAAGTGTTTTTAAACAATTAAAGTTTCTTTTTAAATCTATTCTCCTTTTCTTTTATATTTTCTGTTTTAGTATTTTTTTTAACCAACTTATGTTTCGTTGTGCGTCAATAACTTTTACAGACAATCAAAACTTTTTAAATATTCCATCAAATAGTTGTTGCTGTTTTTATTGTTTGAATATTTATTTTGTGTTATCTGGCCGTCCATACTTTTGATTGTTATTGAAAATCAAAAAACACAAAAAATCAAATACAAACGTTTATTATTAAAAACAACAAACAAAAGCAACCACGAAATAAGTTTAAGTTTTGTTGCCTGCTCTTCCTTTTATTTTTTATTTTTTTTTTGAATTGTGTAAAAACTCATTTTTATTATGTAATTTGGCTTAAAGGAAACTTTCTATTTCAACTACCCTTTTTTGTTAAGTTTTTATAGTTGACTGTTTGAGGGTTTCTACCGCTCTAAAGTTAATTTCTTTTTTCTGATCTAAAGGCAAATACTTCTATGCCCATCATTCATTGGTTTTGTTACACACGTTTTATTATTATAAACGTTTTTTTTTTATTCTGGACCTTGTTGGTGTTGTTGTATTTTAAAACATTATTGTTTAACAATTGACATTGAAATTTGAACGTGTATTGTAATGTATTCTTTTTACCATTCCTCAATTTTGCTTAAGGAATGGGTCGTTTTTTGTTTTCAGGGCTAATTGAAATTGCATTTTTAAGCAGTTATTTACCTTTTGTCTGACTTTTGACAATAACAGGAATTTGAACATTTGAAAAGAATGAGTTAAAACAGCAAAAAAGTCAAACTTATTCGACCAGAAGTGAGAAATTAATTTGTATTTTATATGCAATTTTTGTGGACAAAATACGTTCGATGTTGTGAAAAATAAAGAAAAAAAGCACAAAGCAATTCCAAATGGCCTTGGGGATTTTAAAGCAATGTCTGGCTTGTTCAAATGAAAATTATTGTGTTAAATTAAATTATTTATGGGCTAAAATAAATATTTGTACAAAAAAGGCGGTGGAATTTAAAAAATTTAATTATGGTTTTGAAAAAACAATTATTGTTGTTTTAATTAAAAAATTATTAAAAGGAAAACGAATATTGAAATGCAAGCAAAATTTAATATGTAAATGAAAAATAATAAATATTAAAAATAAATACGAAAAACACATTGGTTTAAGTTAAAAGTCTTCTTTTCAGTTTCATTTCATTCGGTGATTATTGCAAAAATGGAATAAAAAAGTTTTTCCTAAAAGGCTCTTAGTTGCAGGGATAACTTTCTCATTTAACTAAAAATTTTTTTCTTGGTTCCTATACGTAGAGTGATTTTTTGCACCTTTAAAAAGTTTATTTGTGTTCAGAATTAACATTAATCAAGTTTTTAATTAATACAATTATTTATTTAATCAAGAATCTTTTCCTCTTAATTAAATACAAAATAAGTTGTTTAATTACGAAAGAAGATCACTGGTTCAACCCCTGGCTGGGAATGAAATTAAAAAATTATTTGAGAGTTCTTTTAGTTTAATAAATAATTAATTAAGTCACAACTTTTTAAAATTTTACTCTGAAAAACCGTTAACTGGCGCAGCAACTATTTTCTTAGTAGAAGCCAGAAGTTAATGGGAATAAAAAATCAATCGTAATTATGAAAAATACTTCTCTATCAAACCAAAATAAAGTGGCATTCCAGCAACATGATGCTTGGCTTATGTTTTTTCATCAGAAGAATCTAATAATGCCCTGGTTTAAAATTTAAGGAACAGTTTAGCTTAAATTACATCCATTTACGTCTGTCTTATTAATTTCAATTGATTCCAAATTTAGTTTTTAAACTCCTGCTTCAATCAGTAATCTCTAAAAGTGAGACCAGAATTAGTCCTTGTTGTTAGCGAAACATCGCATAGAAAGTTAATTCTGCGAAAACTTAGAGGTGGATATTCATCGAGCACATGCTACGAACGCTTATCGTTCGTTTTACAGAATCTTCATAATGTGGTCTTCAACCGTGAAAAGATAAATTTTTCAGATGTGGCGTCTAAAAACGCTCTGCGTCATGGAAACAAGAAGAAACTTTCAGCTGCTTAACATTACTTAATCCAAAAATAGAACAGGCATTGAGAATGTTTCTTATGGGTGCAAGGTTCGTTTAGAAGTCTCACGATGTCCATGTCCACGACCATGCCATAACTTTACCTCTTGTGATGGTACGACCTTCTGCGCTGCTGGGTGTCTCTCTATGGGAATCGTCCAATAAGCGCTAGAGCTAAAGATTCTAGTAACAGTTTCAATATTTTCCTGTTTGGAACCATTTTGTTAAGCAAGACTTTTCCGCCCATTGGATTTTAAGACACTCTAGTGCTCATACTACGCTACAACTTTTAAATAAACCTTTCATCAATCTTACCACAGGATTAATAGAATGTGCTTACTAGTCTCCTCGGGATGCATAGTGATGCAGCAACTAGCAACTTTTAGTACATGATCAGCAGGATCGTGTTCTTACTCCTGGTTTAAAAAGACTATCTAAACCCTATTTAAGCTCGTGCTGTTGGTAGCATTCTGTTGTAATGCAGGAGCACAAAGGATGCAAGTGCCCTTTGTTTACACAGTCATCATGTTACTACATGAGCGTCCTCATCAAAAACCCGTACAGAAACAGTCGTACCATGGCACCAAAAATAGACACTTGTCGGATTTCAAAAATCCTTGTCTCGCAGTTTCAGGTGCCACTTTATAACCCAGAATCATTGGCGTGAATGAAACGGGATCTTCAAGAGAAAAAAGCCTCATAGGAGTTGCCACACTACAGTCATTGTCCAATCGTATAGTACCTTGATGACAAGATCCTTCTCAGAAATTATTAATATCATCATCTTCTCTACTGTATTTCCAGTCTACGCGTGGACAATACTTTTGCAGGGATCCCCCTTTTCAACGATGTAAAAGAGTATTTCTTGGAACTCAGGATATACGAAGTTTTGTTTCTATTCAATTCACTGTTTCTTATCACATCGTTCTACGACACCAAATAGTTCAGGGAAGCCTTTAAAATTAAAGAAAGAAATTTATTCAAATGCACTTTTTCTGATATCTGAAGGGGAAGTATAGCATCACTTCAAAAGGCCGACAAATTTAGGCGTCATTAAATATTGGAGTATACCGAAGTCAACTACTGTAGGAAAGTAATTTGTTTGAAGCGTTTGGGGACACCACACTGCTGAAATGAAGTCGCTGTTATTGGAAAAGCGGCTGAATAGTGGAAGGAAATATTTTACATTTTACTCATTCCTTTTTATAAAAATTATTGTATTGAATGAGTCCATAAATTTTATAAAGGACTTTATGCTACAGATATTCGGCGAATTATTTGTTCTTCTCGCACGCAATCTAAAGCGATTGTTGTGAAAGTATTTTTGTTGTTCAATTTGTTTACATTCAATTAACAATTTTTTATTTATTTATTGTATTTTTTTTTTAATACTTTTTTTAATTAATGATTTTATTATGATAATGTATTATTAAAATTTTTAAACAAAACATCTGCTTTTGCCTTCACCATATCTTGCGCTCAATTTATTTTTTAAGTTATGGAAGTGTATTTAGTGAAAATTTATGTGACAACACGTTCTTATTTTAAGATAGATTTTTAGAAAAGTATTTATATAACATGACAACATATTTTATTTTCAGTCTGAAGGGATATTCCATGTTTATGGAGGAACAGTGATTAAGAGACACATTTATTTGCAGTAAATTGAGAGTGGTTGTTTATAACTGTAATTAACTTTTTTAAATTTTGTATTTTTAAAATTAAGTTGTTGAAAAACAAAATTATAAGAAATTTAAAAATATTTTAGTACTTTTTACTACATTTCACTTTTGAAAGTTATAAAAATTGTATTGTGTTGAGAATTCAAGCTGAAATCATTTAATTAAAGCAAACTGTACTGCACTTTTTATTCCTTATCCTGACTAAGGTGCCGTTAGAAAGAAAATACGATTCTTAGCCGCAATCATGTATATTTTTATAAAGACCATAATATGGTTTCTGTAAACATACCACAACCATGTTTTGTCTCTGCGTGCACAAAAACTTTTAGGTAATTTTTGTTTTTTTAAGCATTTAAAGTTGATTGGCAGATCATAGTTTTATTAATTCTCAACTTATATGAAGAAGTAAAAGGACAGGAACATGAAGAGGGAAGAAAGGCATAAATGTAAAATAGAAGAAGTGGGAATTGTTGTTTTATTATCAATATAGGTGCTGCCTTTCCAGTGCCCCTGAATTCGCAATGATTTAAGACAACCGATTCGAAATTTACCATACTCTCATTGAGTCAAGTGTTACCATTAGCTTTTAATCTTGATTTTAGTGATTCCAGACTGTCGATAAGAAACAGTTGGCCTTCCTTCTCATTATTGAGTCTCTAGCAATTGATAGCATTTCTCTAAGGCACATCCATATTTAACAAGTTTCTGCTTGAGGTCCTGAGTCTTATGCCAGCCAGCGCCAGACATTCACATACTATGTGCGCTACCGTCTTATCCTGTTTTATGCAGAAGATGTAGTATTGCAGTTATCTAGCCTGAAGTAGTAGTTCTATTATATCTGAGCACCTAACGGCCTTCCTGCTAAGAACTATTAGACCCTGCTACTTGCTATAACAGAGACAGTCTTATTTTCTGTTTAGTATGCATTTAAGTACCTATTGATGGATAAAATACGATGGCGAGTTAATTAAACCACAAAAATTTCAAATACAAAGAAACGTGCTTGCAACTTCGCAAAACGGTCACCTGTTAAAACTTTTTGTTGGAATCATATTGGAAAATGTTATGTATTATATTATGATTGCCACGGTAAAGCTAGAAGGAAACACCTCTTAGAAGTAAATTCTAAAAGCCCTTAGGAAGCTCTTGAAGCATTTAGTGCTTCGAAAATTTACAAGCGCTAATTACAGGCTAATTTCAATTTGTACAGGATGAGAAAAAATCTATTCTTGAATTCGGCTTCAGCATAATAGCAAATTTCGTATGAATGTCCAGCTTAAGCTGGTATAACACAGAGTTCCGCAGATAGACAAATAATGCATGCACAACCAAATGTAAGAATTTTTCTTTCTTAAATATAATTTTTTCAATAAAAATAATTACACATTTTAATTTCAAGCGTTTTTGCATGAATCTTATTTAACAAATCAATAAATTAATAAAAAACCATTCTGTTAAGTCCTAAAACAAAATATTTTAAAAGCAAACATGATTTGCTTACTTTTTATCATACTTTATGGTTAAATCGATTATATTATTCTTAATAATTTATAAAACTTTTGTTGTGGTTGCTTTATCATGACTGAAAACAACTAAAATTTGTTCGTCGCAACCATACATTATTTTAGAGAACATAATATGGTTTTTGTGACCATATCGCAACCATACTTTTTATCTGCGTGCAGAAAAATCTTAAAAAACGTAATTTTTAATTTTTCCAGCAAATTTTTTTAACGATAAAAAAATTCCATTTTGTATTTTTGGTTGTTACAAAGCACTGTTCGTTTATATGCAAATGGCAAATTTCTTTGTTAAGACAAGTTGCAAAAACAATTGTTTTTAGTAGTCATGAGTTAAGTTAGTGATTTGACTAATTGCTTTGCAAATCTTAGGAAAAACTTTTGTAAAATTAATTAAAATCTTTAAGTCATGACATGAAATGGGTTTGTTTGCTCAAGCGTAATAACATGAAGAACTACAACAACAACAAACAATACAGACGATGATAGGAGAAAATAAATAAATAAAAGACATAATAAATTAAACAAGAAACAATGTTGTATTTTAAAACAATAACAAATATCAAAAAAAAAAAAAATATTAAACTGAGTTTAAATGAATTGTGAATCTAAGGATAAAGCAGAAAGTTGTTAACGACCTTCTACACTTTGAAATGTGGAGTAAATATAACTTAGAGCTGTATTCTCTTGACATTTCTAACATCTCATAATTCAAGTTATAACTTCTCTTGTATTTTTCTATTAAAAATACTTCCTGGTTTCCTGTTCTAAATGGGTACTTTAAATGCATAATGGAAAAATGCTATTTTAAAAATTGACAATTTTACTAGTTTAATAATACTAAATATATTAACAACAACAACAACGTTTATGCATAAATATTTTAACCAAAATCCATTTCATTTGCTCTTTATCATTCTCATGTTAAATATTGCATACATGATTTCTAACAAGCCAAATACCTTTGGTTCACAATTACAAAAGCTGAAGTTTGTTTGTGGGTCTGGCCAACAACAAAAAAAGTACCCAAACTAACCAACATCAAATTTGAACAGTAACAAGGTAACGAAACCGCCACACAAAACACACACAACATAGTCATACGCAGGTATATTTTGTATGTTCAAGTATTGGAAACAAAATGTATAACAAGAATAAAGAGCCAGGATGTTTGTAGTCTGTTAAACGGTTGCAACATGCCAGTTTAACAAGTTGTTAGTTATAAAACAGTTATGTTTTAAATATTAAAAATATTATAAGAAAATACCTATTTACAATGAAAAGTACGAATAAAACAAGGAATATTGACAAACATTTTGGACAACATAAATCGTAAGGCATTTTAAATTCGATATTCAACATTTTAAATATAAGCACATACTAAAAAGTAAAAGCTATCAATTTTAAACACAAAAAATATGATTTTAATATAATATGGTCACAGGAACCATAATAAATATGGTTGGGGTGAACAAATTATATTTAGGAAAATACAAAAATGGTCAATATAACAAGTTTTTGTTCAACATTAAATAATTATTAGACATAAAAATTGCAACATGGTTGGAGTCAACTAAATAATATTTTGCTTAAATTCTACACACAAACAAATTTCTATAACTGTCCAAAAATAATATAATATTTGTAACAATATTATAATTTATATAAACATTAGAAGGAATCAATTTCTTGGCTTTTTGTTAACGGTTCATTTTAAATAGTCACTAGTAATTTATTAAAATTAAAAAAATTAAAAAAATAATGAATGTAAAAAAAACAATTAATTTAAAAAAAAGTAAAATATAAAATTTAGTAAAACATCAAATATAAATACACGAAATTTTTTTAGGAAATCAAAAGATAAACAAACATATCTCTAAATAATTTTAATAAAATTTATTATTATATGATCCTACTTTATCATAATATGTTTATACTTTAAGCAATATGGTTATATTTAACAGTGTTGTTATTTTACTGCAGAACAACATGGTACCAATAACCATAGTATTTTCATTAGCTATAATAATTATATCACTTGACTCTAATCACATACGAGTAATTCAAACATAATAGAGCTGTGGCTATTGACGCTGTAAAACATTTTATTTTTATTTCATAGATGTTTACTTATTATCATCTTCACCCTCCTTTATTCCTACAACGCTGCATGCGAATCTTCCATTGCTCTAAACAGTGCTGGACGTCTCTTTCTGTCAGCACCTTCAGGACGCGTACCGCTTTCTCTTTCACAGCTCCAACAGGCTCAAATCTTGTTCCTCTTAATGCAGATTTCACCTTAGGAAACAGACAGAAGTCGCAAGGCGCAAGATCCGGCGAATAAGGCGGATGGTCTAACATTGGGATGCTGAATTTGAATACAAACCTCTTAGCAGACAATGCGGAATAAGCCGGCGCATTGTATTGGTGGAGAACCCATGACTTGTCCTTCCACAATTCAGGTCGTTGTTTCCTTATTTTTTCGCGAAGTTCGGCAAGAACGTGAAGGTAGTAATGTTGATTAATCGTTTGACCTTCAGGAACCCAGTAAAGGTACACAAGCCCATAAATATCGAAAAAAACAATCAACATTGCTTTGAATTTTGATTTACTCATTCGAGCTTTTTTGGCTCACTCAAACCACTCAAAAACACGTGCACGCGATAAACATTCATTGCCATACACTTCTTTCAATAAATTATAAGTTTCAGTAGCGATTTTTCCAAGTTTCAAATAAAATTTCACAACAATTCGTTGCTCTACTGGTACACTTCACATTTTTCCGGCGAAACAAAAAAAAACAACTCTAATGCGAACGAAGGTTACAGCTGTACTGATTTGTTTACAGAATTGAGAGGCACTACATTCGAAAGAGAAGGCTTCCCGATAACAGCTGTTGATTGCGGGCGTTTGGCGCATGCGCATTTCTTCTGTAATAGCGTCAGTCTCGTTATTTAATAGCCACACCTCGTGTAATACAAATTATATAAATTATGGTTACCTTAACCATGTTTTTTTTTGTTAAAATAATTATAGGACTCGGTAAAAGACAATATTATAGCTAAGATCCACGGTTGACTATTCTGCACAATCGTACGAACTATTTGCCACAAAATCTGAAGTCCTACTTGAAGGAATAACATACAAACCTATTTCTTCGCTCCAAGCATCAATGGTAGAGCTTATGCAGTATGTTAACATATCTTGTTTTTAAAGTGCCAGGGAATAAAAAGTAATCCGATGATCACTAGATTGTCATTATTTAAAAAAAGAAAAAGCACTTTTGAATAAAACAAAATTAAATATTAAAATCAGATTTATTATTTACAAAGCTTTAGGTTTTCTGCATTTTGCACGAATATGAGAATTTATTAAAGATAGCCGATCGCTTTTTCTTATTACCACACTGTTGCAAGAAGAAAGATGCAATTGTATATGCAAATCTGATCGTACAGGAACGATTATATAATGCAATTTTTTAAAAATTACTAAACCGGACAGGTCTGTTATAAAATATGTCACACATATTTTTTTGATACAACCAATTTTACTTTTTGAACACACATGACCTTTTTGACAGATCTAAAGACTAAATCACACATAACTAAATCGAACATAAATCGTTGACGACAATAGTGTCAAGACCAAAAGCCTCTGTATAATACAACGATGTTAAATAATAAAAAAGGGCAACGCAGGGCTTTCACAATAGTTAAGGTAAATAAAACACGGAGTACCTGTTTCTTGGGAGTTGGCAGATGACAGATTCTATGGAAGTGCGATTTCTATGTTTCTTCTTATATCGACGGTCGACAACGGACGTCTAGTAGCTTATATCTCTGCGAGGGTTGCTGACTAAATAAGTCGGGCGAATAGCATCATATTTCATGAGGGAAAAGCATATAGTCAGAAAGAAGCTTGATCCCTACAAATCGGATTCTGGATAACTTACTATCTACTTACATGTGTTACAATATCCAAGGACGCGCATTAATCGCGTCATAAAAAGACACTTTAAAAAGGAAGGAGAAGGAGTAAATTTCGGATATTGCATCGTAAAAGATGTTGGAGAAATTGGCAGGCTTGCCAGCCGGGGCATAGAAAATTGTGTTCCAGAAACAGCAGAAACTACAACTAATTTAGTATCAGGGCGACTTGCTTGCAATTCTCATTTCAACTGTTTATTTTTTCTCATAAAAAACTTACTGAGTGCGACAGATTACTTGGGCTAAAGTAAAGTACAACCTCTTTATTTTAATAGCAAAGGTATAAGAAAAAAGAAGAAAATAGCGCGATTAAGATTAAGCAAAACAAAGTTGCCTTAAAAATTTAGTTAATAAAAAGCGCCAACAATATAGAGATACAGATATAAATATAGTCAGCCTTTGAGAAGTTAGTTGAACAAATGATGGAAGCTTATGAAAAATGATTTAGACACAGCATTTATCCAGTAAATAACGAAGGTAAAAGTAAAATAAGTGAAATCACTGGAGGCGAACCTTCTTTGAATCCTAAAAATCTCTTTTCGTTAGTCTGAAGAAGTGTGTAGCAAAAACTTTCACTACATCTTACGAAGGGATTAATTCTACTAATTAATGTAGACCAGCTTTTTAGGTAACACTGTGCCAAGGAAAACGTGATCAAGATTAATGTCAGTACCTAGCCGTGTGGCCATAACCTGACGGTGGTCTTATCATTGAGTGAAATACAAAGCGTTGACTAGCGCCCCCTGCAGGCGTAGCCAACAGAGTTGTATTTTTAAGAACATGTTTTGCAGGACCATGTTCTTCCCCTTGCTTGAGGGTTGGAAACTATCAAACCCCGTCAGTTTAGAGTGCAAAAACACACTTATTCGGCACAGCACCTTCCTTGTGGACACCGATCTTACCAACAGCCACCACGTGTACCCTGTACCCCGAATTGATCTCAAAAATAAGCAGCTACAAAAATGGGCGGCTCTCTGTATGGGCTACCGGTTCCTGTATCTTTAAGGCCACTTGTCAACCCTTCGACACGTACCCAACTTGTCTATCCAGATATCGTGCCTGGACACCGGGTGACTTTTTCCCCCTATACCCCGAGAGCACTTGTACCTGAGCCTAGGTTAGCTCGACTAGATTTGTAGTACCTCCGGGGGGCCTATCCCAAGGAATCAAGGAATAGAGATTCTGACCAACAAAAGCAAAGAAGATATATGTTGCTCCGCCTTGTTCCTCAGCATGAGAACTTTTGTAGTAGCCACTCTAAGAGAAATCTATTTTTCGAATTTAGAAGGAATAGTTAAAATCTTTTAAAATATATTTAGAATCTCGATTTGTCAATTATTAATCTCATTTGAAGAACCACCATGTTTATCCTTTTGCGTTTTCAGTATGTAAAAGGAAGAACGCCACGCAGACTGTCAAGTGCTTAATTTTAAGCTTCTTTTCTCATTTTGCACCTATTTGTTTTAAATAAATTCCCTTTAAACCTTTATTATTTCGTAAGTTTCTTTCACTTGACTCAAACTTTTCTTTTTGTAGAAAGTACCACTTCACTCCATAAATATTTGAAGAAAAAACAAATACAAATATAGACACAAAAACATGATGCGTCAGAGTTGGCTGTAAGGTGTAAAAGCTGAAGCACCAGCGTTATCAAAACAATATAAGCCATATAAGCAGACAGACCAGCCATAACATAAAGGGTTTTTCTTAAGCCCCATAGAACTTTAAATTGTAAAATATAAAACAAAAAATTAAATTGTAATTAAAGATTTTTTTATACGAAAGATAAGAAAATGTTATTTATATTTAAAAATGATACCGGGAATACAGCTACTGCAGCTGCTCAACACGAAGCGCATTCTGGTCGTCCAATTTTGGGTAAATTTTTTTAATTCTGCTGGCCGTATGTCAGGAATAACACGAAAAACGTTGGCCTCTAAAGCGTCAAATTTTTCTAGTTTATCAGCTAAAACCAGTGACTTTACGTAGCCCCACAAAAAATAATCGAGAGGTCCAGCTACATTTCTTGAAATAAACTTTTCGGCAAATTTTGATTTCAATAACTCGATGGTTGCAGTCGACGTATGGTACGTAGCGCCGGATTAATGTCATCCATATTTTTAAACATAAATCATTAGTCATGGTGAGGTAACAATCTCCATTGACCGTAACGTGAGATCTGGCCTCATTTTTGAAGAAATAATGTCCAATGATGCCACCAGCGTAGCGTGTAAACCACACACGCTAGATCTTATACGGGTGTAGGCCAAGATCTTTGACCGACGACAAATCGATAAATTTGGATCTTCTTTCACACTTTCATTTACAGCTGCGATATTCGCTTCAATACGCAAATTACTTCGACGTGCTAGTGTTATTGCATCCTCTAGAGCAACGGTTCTCAGATGGGGGTCCGTAGCAACCATCCAAGGCGTCCGCATGAAGAACCGTAAAAACAGTGTTTTCAAAAATAATAAAAGTCTTATTTTGAACTTGGGCTTCAGAGAGGTCCGTGAAAAAAAATTAGTTTACTAGGGGTCTGTGAGCAGGAATTTGATGAGTTCGAGGGACGTCTTGCTCAGACGGACAATTATGAGCACCATAAAAATCACGCAGTCTTCTATAAGTTGCTCAAACTGATGACTGAATCTTAAAGTAAACTTGAATGATTTGATAGCATTGTTGAAGAGTAAACATATTCTTAATAAGAGTTACTTAAAATAATAGAAAAATTTTCTATCAAAATTAAATTTGAAGTGTAAATTTCTATAATTTAAAGTTATATCGGTCTTAAAAAAAACACCCGATGTTTGCAACAGTAAAAACTAAAGAAGAACACGTATGGTAAGTGAAAACTACGAATGAATTTTACAACTGCACTCAACAACACACATACAAATACATACATGTAAATACTGATACAGTAACTAATATTTACTCTAAGACGAGTGGGAAGTTGTGTGGTTATGTGTGTGACGCAAGGTCCTATAAAATCAAGTCTACGTAAATGTCTAACTTTTCATTTATACATACGTACATACGTAAAGACAGATGTGTAAACATACATGAACACTTGTATTTATATTGCTTACGTAAGTGTGTGTGTGTGTGTGTGTGTGTGTGTTTTACAGCCACTTGTGTTAAAATAAATGTTGTACATTTTGTGCAATTACTTTTGAAAAAATTTAAATTTTCCAAGTTCTACAACATCTTAACCCAACTAAACAAAAATAACATTTCGGACAACCAACCAGTCAATATAAATGGTTACAAACTGGATCGTCACTATTAAAAAGAACTAAGAAAAATAAATAAATTCTGAAAAATTAAATGATTTAAAGGAAAATGCCCTCTGAAACATTCCTGCTACACAATAAATGGCATGACAATACATCAGGCAACGATGGGGACATTTCGCCCAATTAGTGTCACAGTTTTGTTTAGGAGACTGATTTTTAAAATAAACTGCCAGCATCTGTGTTTAAGAAAACATCATCAGTTGTGCCACTTGTGAGAGAGGTAAGCGTTAGAACTCAGTCGCGTCTCAAGTAAGTTTCGCAATAGAATCTTATATAAAAATATTTTTGAAAAATGAAGGAAATATTTAATTATTTTTTTTTTTAGTTTTAATATTTTTTGTCCTTTGAAGCCTTTTTTGCAAAATAGTGTTTATATTTCTTAGAATACTCTCGCTTTCTTTTTCGGATACCGTACACAAAACTTAAATACGTAACCCTATTATTTTCGTTCAATGTCTGTCTGTCCGCTTGCACACTTTTTAGCTCTAAAACTCTGAAAGGTAGACTTTTGAGTTTTTTACAGAAGATGTAACAGAAACCGCTATAACAAGACATAATAAAAATTAAAGAGTGTTCCGAAAATGTTGGGATATTATTAAAAATTTTGTTATTTTTTAAGCTGTCTTAAGCAAAGACACGCCAGATTTGCACAGTGTCAGTAAAATGATAAAAAAATAAAACTTTCAAATAAAGGGTGTCCTAATATTAGCGTGGTTTTACTTATATAACTTTAGTTTTTTAACCGTAGTAGGCTGACATTTAGAATTCACACAAAGTTTGTACAAACATGTTTGCTTAAAAAAATTGTAAACAATGAGCTTAGAAATTAAAGGGTGTTATTAAAAGAACAAGAATATGACGAACATGGCCATATCTTTTATATCATTATAGGCAGACGCTTGAAATTTGTGTTGAGGATGTACACAGGATGAACTGATACTTCTGTTATAAGACTAAGATTAATTAAGACAGATTGTAAAGAAGTAAAGGGTAACCCGATAGTAATATGATTTTCACATTTATTTTTTGAACCGTTATAGGCTGAGACTATAAATTCATGCACCGTATGCATTGCTACTTCGCCATAAAACCAAGTATAAAAAATTTTATTTAAAAGGTGTTCCAATAGTAACGTCATTTTCACACGGCCTTATTTTAAAATTACTCAAAATAGATTTTATTATGTTTGCTGTGACAAGTGAAAAAAATTAAAATTATAAATTAAAGGGTGACCCATAATTACGGAAACTCACATTTGGCGGATTTATTATTTTAATAATTTTCTAAACTTTTTTATTTAGTCTTTTGAAAGTAATTTTTTTAATTTGTATTTTTCCGTTTTCCTTAGTTTTTTCAACTCATTTTGATTTTTTTTTTAACTTTAGCTTACTTTAAGTTTTTATTTAAGGTGAGATTTTTTTTAATTTTCGTTTGTTAGTGCAATTAGATTTGTTTTAATTTAACAGTTTTGAAGAATGGATGGCAACTTCAACCTATTAAAGTGTTATTTGTTTTCATATGAAATTTTTATTCAATTTTTATTTCTAACTAATTAAATAATTAATTGTATTAATTATACATTTAGTTAAAACAAAACAAAAATATTTTTGAATTGAAAAATTAATTCAATCAATTAAAAATTTAATTTAATTTCTATTTCAAAACAAATAAAAGTAAAAATTGATACAAAAATATTTTTCCGTAAAATAAAAAATAAATTTTATAAAATTTGGTCGTTCAATTGGAAAGCATAGATTTAATATCAGTAGTCGACATATGGACCCCTCATATTTTTGCGGAATACAGTTTTAATGTTCGCGAGCAGGAATAAAAAATCTTTTTTTAAAAACCTGCAAATAATTAAATGAATTATAACAATTAAAACTACCAACCGCTCCTTTTGTAAAAGGCTGTGTACGCAGTATGAGAAATTTTCTTCTTATTTTTAGTTTCATAAAATCTAAAATTTATTCTTTTTATTCTTTTTTAACTGATTAATATGCATTGAATTTTTTTTTAACTTAAAAACCATTAATAAACAAAAACTATTAATCATTAATTTAAGTGCCATCGTCATCATAAACATCTTTGGCTTCGTCACAGTTTTGTAAAAATCGAAAAAGAATTCCAAACTTTTTTTGTTTTTTTGTTTTTGATTTAAACTTCATTTAGAAAAAAACTTAAAGCTGTTGTCTCCTCAATATTGCTAACACTGGCATTTCATTTTCGTTGTAAAAGTTATTTAAACTGGTGTCCATAACTCATCACAAATTTTATAGTCGCCTGAGGTCATTTTCATTGATGCGTTAAGACTGACTACAAAAAACAAGATTTATTCTTAATGATTGATCGTAAAAGCAGTTTATTCTTTACTTAGATCAAGTCAAGTCAAAGTGTTGTCACTACAATACTCAAGGCATGATATGCAAAATTATTTCAGGAAATAACAGTTGAGTAACATAAAATCAGAAATTAGCATGGTGCTGGTAAAAGTCGACCCTAAGTAATTCTTTTAATCTAAATTGAGAAAACAAATGTAATAAAAGTGTTGGCCACTATTTAAAAGGTCACAAATCCTCGAAAGTTTAAAAAAAGATAAAGAAAATAATTGAATAGAAATAAAAAGCCAAAGAAAAAGGCTTTATAAGTAATCATTTTTTAATTTCCTCATTGTCACTTCAGCAGTGACCATAAGGTGACACTGAACACCGAAATGAAATAATATTGAAAGATTAAAAAAATCGGGTGCGTTGGGAAACTAAAGCAAAAGGCATCTTAACTGTAAGCAAAAACATCACAATTTACTCACAAAGCGATCCGCATTGTTCCTTAAATTGCAAAAAGTGCGACAAAATTTAATTAGAGCACTCTTAAACATTGACTTCTTCAATGATAAACAAATTTAATTTTTAACGCCTGAGAGCAGGCATGAGCTAAGTCCCTTTTATGATTCAAAAAGATGAAAAAAATTGTCCTATAATTTAATCGGCATAAAGATCTATGCCCAATATAAATTTTGTAACAATCGGTTTATCCGCTTAAGTGTGATCGAGTAACAAACATTAATATAATTTTTATATATTTAAAACAATGTGACATTTATTTATCTAAAGTTAACGAAACGTGAATGCTTTTTAATACAATGTACTGAAAACGTATAATTCAAAATAAAAGAGTCGGTCAGCGAACAGGGTTATTTTATTAAAATACTCTGTAACTTCACGCCGACAAAAACTTTTAAAAAATATATTAAAAAAAAAAAGCATCTTTAACATTCTTTTCAACTAAATGGACCTGTTTATTCTGATCTTTAATAACTAAATTTACTTTCTTAGCGTTACGCCATGTCCTTGTATCCTCACCACTTTTGTAGAGTACACTCATGTCGTAACTAAAATATCACATATGCTAATGAAAAATATGCTAAAGTCATTTAAACTTGATAAAGTGTTCATAGTTCATAAATGCAGCTGCATTTTAAATGAATTTGTGAAGAGACTGGAAATAATTTTTCTTCAATTTTTTTCTTGAACATCAGATTATTAATGGAATTTTAATTAAAGCGATAGCTGCAGTTAGAACGATTTTTATTGTATCAGTGCTATAGCGGCAGGAAAAGGATATTTAATCTTCATAGTTTTATATTTTTCTGTTTTTTGTTATTTAAAATAAGTTTTTGTCAATGTTGTCTTAGTTTCGTTTCTAACCCATTTCTTTTTTAAATTTTCAATACTCATAAATCTTTTGACCATTTTTATTGTGGTTTTGATTGTAACATTTTATCTACAAAATTATTACATCATAATTTTTACACGCTTTAACTGTGATTTTCTTATCGTTTGTGAAAGATTTTTTCTATTTCCTTTGCAGTAATTTTATCTTGAATATGATTGTCATATTTCCCATTTGTTTTTTTTTCTGGGCGAATTTAAGGCAACCCAGCAAACTTTTTTTATTTATTATTTTTTACTTAAATTTATATTTGAATAGAATAATTATTTCTTTAAAAAATTGTTCATACAGTTCGGATCTAAGTTTATCTACTTTGGTGACCAACCCACAAACACATTTCCATGTATTTTCTTAAATCTAAGACACCTTTTTTTAAAGTTAAGCTGAGAATATTTTGAATTTATTCATTATAAGTATCACAGAAACAAGTCTTGTCATCTGTTTAAAATTTTCTTGTTATTGGATTGAAAATTAATTAAATATTTTAATTGATTCAACTATAATTAACAGATTATTCAATTAATTAATTATTTAGAAATTTTTATATTTATTTTTTTAATAAAATATGTAGTTGCGTTTATTAAAATTTTAATTAAACAATAATAAAAAAAAATAAATAAAATAAAACTTTGCATAAAGCAAAAACTGTTCTGGGTCTGTATGGTTTTTGCTTTCCTGCGAAAGACGTTTTGACTAAAATCAAAGTTAAAAAACGCCTCTATCAAAAAGCAGAAAAGAGATTAAAACTAAATTTCACCTAGTAAAAGTGTTATATGTTTTTAAAATATAATAAATAAAAATTAAATTTATTCAATTATTTGTTTTTTAGAAAAATGTTTTTACCATTTTTAATTAAATACACATTTGGTTTAGTAAATTATTTACATAGAAAATGATGTATTTTTTTCAATTAAATATGTAATGGAGTTAATTAAAAATTTAATTAAGTTTGAATCTAAAAACAAATTAAGTCTTAAATAGATACAAAAACTTTTTTCTGTGTACTTAAAACCTCTCACTATTAAGGAGTTGTATGATGTTAGTTTAGGCAACCGTTCTGAAATCTGCACATTTTGTTTTAATTCAACTTCTATTTTGCTAAACTTATTTATGGAAATTATATTTGATTATTTAAAGGGCAGGAGACCTAATTGAATTAGAGTTCAAGAAGCTCAAGTTAGTTGATTCAAAGTTTGATTGCTGAAGATTCGAAATGTCTGTTATAAATAGTAGTCCTTTTATTTTCCATCTAATTTATCGTAAGTGTCCCTGGTCTTCTTTCAATCGCCCCTATGACCAAGTGTTAAAGTGTTAATTAAAAACAACTTCTTTTATTCAGAAAAATATTAAAATTTATTTTATAGTTTACGAGTTATAGAAACAGATATTTTACAAAACCGTACATGTGAATAGAAAAAACATCAGCAGGTCATGAGTTCAATCCCCATCGGCGGTATGAATGTTTTAAAAACAAAAAAATTTTTTCTTGGACAAAATGTCTAAAAGGGGTAATAAATGAAATACAGCAGTACAAAATTTACAGAGTGCAGAAAAGCCGTTGCAGTTAAGGCGCGTGCATGTTAGAGCAAGATTAAAATTGGCCAAGGCACCTGTGGAATTAAACAGGAAATAGCCTTTGTTTGCAAGGAGAGTAACAATGTAACAGCTCTGTGTTAAAGTCGTGGTTGTGTGTTGGAAAAAAAGCCTGGTTGGTAGAGAAGAGCTAGGGCGTAGTGTGGTCTAGATGGCTGCACGTGTTAAGAGCGCATGTATTCTAAACACGAGATCAAGATATTCCAGTTTCCTCGGAAAACCAGTGTGATAGAGCGTGTTGGACTGCGTAAGTTAGTAAAACCGCATGTTTAGTAAGTAAGTAATCGTAAGAAGAAATACACCAAAAGCCATAATAAAAAGAAATACTGATTTATTCATAAATTAAAAAAAAAAGGAATTGAAATGTATTTTAGGACAAATTTGTATTAAAATTTTGTCACAAAACTCCTTTCAAACCTACTTAATTTTTTCTTGTGAATATGGCAGATAATGTGTAAAATGGAACTGAGTCAACGGGAAAAGAAGGAGATCAAAATTTTTAAGCTCTTCTCTTTTATCATTGTCAGCTTTCTACTATTTTTATTCTTTAGTAAAATGTGGAAGAATTTAATTACCCACAGTATGTGCAGAATCAGTGATTGTTCCAACCTCAGTATCAGGAGCCCTTAAATTATCCAGTCTATTTCAGTGCCTATCTTATAAAATAATATTTTTTGTCCTATTAAACAACCGTTTATAAGGGTTATTACTTGTTCTATTACGTAAATTAATACTTATTATAAGTGGTAGTACCACGCCCACATTTCTTATCTCTGCCTTATTTTAACACAAGTAACAAAAAAAAAAAAAAAGTAACAAAATTATTTTTTTGAACATTAAAAATTCCTTGATTTTATAGTTTTTGAATAATGCTATAGTCAATGTTAACTTTGTTGTGGAGCTGCCACGCCCACAATACAAAATTTATTCATTTCTAGCTTGACTGTGCTCAGCAATAACAAAATTTTCTATATAGAAACTCTTGGCTTATTATATTTCAACAATAAAAACTACTAACTTTAAATTAAAGGCGCCACGCCCTCTTGTACAGTCCTACTTTTATAATCTTCTACTACGCACATTAATATTACGTTTATTTACACCGATTATTGAGGTCATCACTAATTTAGTTCTCTAGCTAAATGTTATATTTTATGGGCAATGCCACGCCTTTTAATAATATTTCGATTCGTCAATTTTTTTAAGTAAGAATACTCCTCTCTAACATTAAGTTATGTTATTGGTGTAGTCTTTTAGTTAAAGTAGTTAAGTAGCCACGCCCATTGACCTGATCTCTTAGTTTTTTTTTTGTTACCACGTGCTGATATAATGTAGCCATTTAAGTATGTTTTAAGAACTTTAAGGAATAAATTTCTTAAGACACATAATTTTTACTTTGTATGACCTTGGTTACGCTCACTGTGGTGACACCGCCCATTTTCGTTTCAGCTACGCACCTCTTATGCAAAATTGTAAACTCTGTTTCTTAGAAATTTATTAATAAAAGTTTATTAATATTTACTAATTGAAAAAAGTGCCACGCCCACTTCTTGAATTATATATTGCGATGACATTATTTCTCCCGCTGATGGAATAAAAATTTGAATTTTTCTCCATTTCGTGTTATGTTTTCGAAATCCGTGAAAGTCAAATTGCACAAAATCCTTTAAAAAATTGTTTGCTGATTAATATTTTTCTTAAAGTTTTCCTTTACCTACTCGCAATATTAAATTAGTTCTGGTCTTCAAAAAACGATAAGTATAACAACAAATTTTAATTTCACGCTTGACGCCCTCATTTCCATTTTTCTAGATTTTACATTATTTTTGCATCATTTCATACACTTTTTGTTGCTACAACCAACAACTTTTTATTTTCTCGTTGACAAAATTTCTAAATGTAGCGTGGCCAATAAATTTTCTTTTTTCTTCTTCTTTTTCTTCCCCTGCCATTTAAAAAAAAGTTATTGCTCAAGAAAACATCTATTTGATAAAGAAATTTGTGTTTATTTTTTTTCCTTTAGAAATCTAAATGTTTAACATGTTAACAAGCGTGTTTTCTTCCTTTTTTTGAATTTTAAACAGAACCCTTTTTACACATGGAATTCAAAAAATTTATGTCAGCTTTATTTAAGTTGTA
The DNA here is from genome assembly GCA_937654795.1 of Cistogaster globosa. Lineage (NCBI taxonomy): Eukaryota > Metazoa > Arthropoda > Insecta > Diptera > Tachinidae > Cistogaster > Cistogaster globosa. The sequence goes on from OW569407.1 coordinate 17,293,899, forward strand.
ATGAAATAGATAGAAGAAATTGATTCATAAATTTTATATCAAAATTGCTTGTCAATATACCAAAAAATATTTTTAAAGGAATATAAATAAATCTTTAAGCATTAATTTGCTTTTTTTAAGGACAATGGAAATATGAATTGGGGACAAAGAAAAATTTTTTTTGCTTCAATGATTTCCTTATACAATATTTAAAAAAGTTTATGGATATTCACCACCCTCCTCTTTAATTTTTTTTACACTCTTGTCAAACAAGTTTTTTCTTACGGTATTGAGACTCTTAATTTGGTGTAAGTCACTCTGTAAACAAGAATTAAAATACACATGGAGATTTAAATATTCAAAAGCCGTGAAAAACCATAATTTGCTTAAGGTTTGATATGTCTAAATACTATAGTCATGGAAAGCTTTTATATGATCGGTCTAGTCGTTTAGAAAATACAGATTTAAAAATTTTTTTTTTACCAAATATCCCACTGTGAAATGGTAGTGAATTTTTTGCTGTTGACAAGAAATTAAAAAAGGATTTTGCCTACAAAAAAAAAAAAAAAGGAATTTAAGTCATTAGAAAATAAATACACAGTGTATTATAACGGAGGAAGCACATCTGAATTCGTTTTCGCTTACATTGCTCACCAGTAATTATCACCGAAAATTTCTTCGTATGGGAATTGAAGCAGCGAAACGTTTTGTGGCCTTAACTACAGACCAGAATAGATTTGATGGTTGGTGCGTTATAAGTCAGACACTTTTGAGGGTCGTACCATAAAATTAGAAACATAGCGAGAAGCAAAATTTTCTCGTAGGCAGGCTAGAATGGCAGATTTATAAAATCTTCCTAAAAGGCAAATGATGTGTTCAGTGATAGTTGAAATTTCCTTACTTCCTTGATAAAAAAAATTACTACTTTAGATATCATTTAAATAAAATGACAATCAGGGAAGGCATAGCTTAAAGGTTACGCATAGAACATGCTGAGGAAGCAGTATAAATAGCTTAGAAATTTCCACAATCAGGTAGCAATATAATAGGAATGAAGACCAGCAGCACGTTGGTTTTGAATGCCGTGAGTGATATCTCTATTAATCAAGTACTATTAATTGTAGTGGTCTCTGTTACAAAAAGAAAAGTTTAGAATGGTCGACCGACGTTTGAAAATAACTTGTCTAGAGTAAATTCCTGTTTGGTTTCATTGTCACAAGACTTAGATAAAAGAGTAAAGTTTTATAGAACTTATAAAAAGGTTAACTGACAAACGAACTATCACATTGCGCTCACTTTTTAATATTTCTTTTCAGTATAATCTGGGAAATAATCATGAATAGATTTATGTTTAAGCAATATTACTAAATTATCCTTTGAAAATAACGGGTGTTTTTTTAAACCTCATAGAACTTTATATTATAAAAAATAACGCTAAAAATTGAATTTTGATGAAAAATTTTTCTTATTATTTTCAGTAAACTGTGGCAAATCATTATGAATAGACTTACGCTTGAACAACACTATCAAATCATTCAAGTTTACTTTGAAAATCACTCATCAATTCGAGCAACTTAAAGACGACTTCGTGTTTTTTGTGGTGAACATAATCGTCCGTCTGAGCAAGCCATCCGTCGAACTGTGAATAAATTTCGTACCACACACTCTCTAGAGGATGCAATAACACCAGAACGTCAAAGAAATGTGCGTACAAAAGAGAATATCGCTGCTGTAAACGAAAGTGTAGAAGAAGATCCCAAATTTATCGATTCGTAGTCAGTCGCGGGAATTCGTGATCTGCTCGTCTACTACGTGGAAAATTTTGCACAAAGATCTTGGCCTGCACCCGTATAAGATCCAACTAGTGCAGGAATTAAAGCCACGAGACCATTATATGTGTCATTCTTTGGCCTATTGAGCTCTAGGACGGTTAGTAACTGACCCGTTGTTTTATCGCCAAATTGTGTTCAGCGATGAGGCTCATTTTGGGTTTAACCCTACTGACTCCATTGCATTCAGAAAAATGTACCTATTGGTAAGGCTTACACGCTACGCTGGTGGCATCATCGGTCCTTATTTTTTCAAAATTATGCCGGATCTCTTGTTACGAACAATGGAGATTGTGACCGCACCATGATTAATAATTTTTTGTTTGAAAATATAAACGACATTGATCCGGACGAAATGTGGTTTCAGCAAAATTGCGCTACGTACCATATGGCGACCGCAACCATCGAATTATTGAAATCAAAATTTGGCGATAAGTTGATTGGTCGTGCGATTTGATACATCTTGATTATTTCCTGTAGGGCTTCGTGAATTCACTGGCCTACGCTAATAAACCAACAACAATTATCATTTTGGAGGCCAACATTGTTCGTGTTATTAGTGATATACGGCCAACAGTGACATAAGATTTGACGTCCAGAGTGTGCTTCGTCATGAGCAGTTGTGGTGGTCATATTCTCAGAATCATTTTAAAAATTCTTCATTACAATTAAATATTTTGTTTTTCTTTTCAATTTAAAGTTCTATGGGGCTTAAAAAAACACCCTTTATGTTATGGCTGGTGTATCCGCTTGTCTGGATGACTAGGTTTAGTTAAGTCTGATGCTCCAAATTTATGGAAAATACTGCAGAAATATCGCACAATGTGGGATGTATATCTTACGAAATAAGCTTGCGTACGACATAATTTTATCTTAAAGAACAAGAGTTAATGGTCGATTGGTCGAGTAAATAAAAGTTATTTGTTAGGCAATACCTTTCGTCTTTAAAAATAGCTGTCGGTATTTTCAATGTCAGAAAATTAAAATTTTACAGGATGAAATCACTGTATCCTTTTTTGCATAACCTGATCAGGCGCCAGTCTAATAACTTATACAATTTAGAATCTATTAAAGTAAGTTCAAATTTAAGTAATTACGATACAAATTCTTGTCATAGTGTCTCTTAATAATCAAGATCTAAAAGTCTTCTTCTGCATCACTTAATCACTTAATGGGAAGACATTAAATAAAATTTTGTTGTGTTCTTGTTCATAATAAATTTCTCTTAATTCCCATATGAATTTCAATGGAACTTTTTTCTTATTTAAACTCCTAATGGCCATCATTAAACAATCTCATCCTCTGCTGCTTTTGTTTTTATAACGTTTTTGGTTAAAAATAATTGATATGACTAAATAAAGACAAAGGAAATATTTCAAGGTTTTGAGACGAGTGTTTGCTTTTTTAATCATAACATGTCACCAGCCAACAACCCCATTTTTCCTTTCTATTCAACAACATTTTAAATTTCAATAAAACGTTTAAGGTAAAGGGGTGACTTTTTCGTTCAAAGAGGACGGGTTATTTGCATTTAACACAAGATTTACATTGTAATGGTTGCTTGTATTTTTTTTTTTTTTTTTACAAAAAGTATGATTTTACAGTTGCTGTTGATTAATCTCGGCACATAAAAAACAAACCATTTTAAGTTAATGAGTCTTGTTGAGGGTGTGTTTGCTGGGTGGTTGATTGGTGGGGGGATTCAAGTAAGTGGTATCAAAGCATTTAGATTAATTGAAAAACATTTTTTTCTTGTGATTTAATGATGTATATTAAATTGCAAGATATTATTTTTTATGTTTGTTTTTGCATGATAATTTCGAGTTCTAAGTCAATGTTTGTCAAAAAATTTTAATGTTTATTTTTGTTGAAAAAGGGTTGTTTTGTGTTGGGCACTAAAAAAAACAGAAGATTTTAATTTAATAGAAACTTTTACAGCTACTGAATATAAAAAATCATTTCGAAGAGGTCGTTTGCATTAAGCAAGTTCACAAAGAAATGATCTTAAAATATTCTTTCAAAGCCTTCTTCTTCGAATCCAAAGATACATTGCTTTCAATTATATATTTTCCTCTTATTATATCCACTAGAAGTAATAAAGATAGCACCTTCGTTTTTTACTTATCAGGATATTCGCGATTCATGATATCAAGCGCCAATACCCGTAAGGTGTTTGATAATTCTGTGAAGGGGTTCCTTATGTCCTCAAGTGAATTTACTATGCTCAGATTTGAACGCAATCTAAACTCGTCGATACATCAGATCTTAACCTTAATAAAAAAGAATGGCAACTGCATAGATTATCTCAGCTAAATAAAAGTGAATGAAATGGCATGAACTATAAGAATCCGGAATCTTAGAAAAAAATATCTAGAAAATCTTAACACAACTTCACAATCGGATGAACATTGTAATGGGTTGAGATTTATTCCATTTTTTCTAAGAGTGCGTATTATGAGTTTTGCTTCGATGGTTCTGTGAACATCAATGGAAAGGAAGTTTAATCTTATATTTTTATGGAAGTTTCCTTGAATATGCCACCTTGGTATAAGTAGGAAATCAATGTGTTGATGTATTGAATATTCTTAACAATTTTAATTTGGATAAAAGACAGAACTTCTTTTGAAATATGAGCCCATTTTTGTGATCAAACATTTGCAACTGATAACTAAGTTGAACAGAAATCTCCAACAAGATATTTGAAAGGCTGATTCTAGGATAGGTATTTTCGACCGAGACTGGTTGCTGTAAGGACAGACCTTATGTAGGAAGAATAACACTAAGACTCTTTGAAGAATAATCCAAAGCTGAAATCTGCTTTCGTCTTCCGGATCGTTACACAGTAATTTTGGCTGGATCGGAAACTGTTTCATTCGGATTACATTAATGTTAAAGTGCATTATATTGAATTACATTAAGGTAGTCGCCGTATTGACGAAAGGGAACTTAAGACGACAACGAATATTGTAGTGAAAGACTGTCCAGGACATTGTGAAATGGTCATACATTGATAGACATTACTAAAATGCTTTAACCACATTAAATACAAGCACATTTAATTTTTTTTATTGGGACAAGCATTTTGGGAATGACCACTAGACATGCAATGCATTGTGCCAGAACTAGGAAATTAGATTATCGGAATGAGGATACTGAGAGTAGTGCTTGATTCCATTTAAATTCTTGGACATTAAGAGTGACAGGAAAGACATGTACAGGAAGCTGGGTCCTCATACGAACTATTAGTCTAAAAGAATTCTTTAACCAATCGACCAAAAGCGGATGCTGGATAGGGTTTGTCATGTCTCATTTCAAATAATCTGGCTGCCACAAAAACGAAATGAGAAATTTTCGGTCATCATTACTGAGATGAACTTGATTTTTAGTATTTTTTTTCTTACAAAAAATATTGTTTTTAATAATCGAAAGACAGAAGCAAGGCTAGTTCGTATATGGAAAAACGAAAGAAGTGAATAGAAGAGAAAAAGTCAAATGGCTTTTGGAGACTGACTTTTCGACGCAAGTGTCAAATCATCATTATTGTACAAGATTCTTAAGCATCATCTAACATTTTGGTTAATTATAGTCACCAGCCATAAATAAAGAAGGATAAGGACTAAAAAACTGATAACGAGAATAAAAGAAGAAAAGAACGCACCTCGCAAAAATTCGTATATTTTACCCACAGAGAAGCCTAAGAGTTAAAGCCACGGCTCTGCAGAAAAGCATAACATGGAACTTTTATTTTTAAGCTGGAATAAAACAAATTTTGAAATAAAATATAAGCACATTTTTCAACGATAGAAAAGATGGAACTTCTTTGTTTACGCTTCCCAACTGGAATAAATGGAATAACGACGCCATCCAAAGATCTATTTTAAATTTAGACTTTCCTCTTTGCCTTTTCTAATTTACATCTTACTTTTTTGTACTGTACACATGAAAACTATAAGGTCTTTAAAAAAATGCTTTAATTTTTTTCTATAAATGTTTTTCTTTTATAAATCCTTTTAGTTCACTGACCCATAATACTAAAAAATATATTATGCGAAATGTTCACATAAAAATCTAAATAATGTGCGAAACTTAACCTTAAAAGAATTATATTTTATTCTACTCTATTCTACACTAACTCTAAAAAATATATCTGGCTGAAGGCCAAAGTTGTCAAAAAAGAGAAAAAAAATTGTAAAAATTTTAAGCAGTAAAAAAAGGAGGCTGCATTTTATGGCAAAATGTTAATGAACCTTATTTTAAAATCACAATTTTTCTCTCTTTTTAGTTTTAATATCACAGTGTATTTTATTGTAAAAGGAAATGCAATTGAGCTTAAAATATTTTTTTATGATTTTACATTTTTGGCTGGTGAAATGGAATGACGACGCATAAAACTGGCGTCAACTTTATTAACTGTGCAATGCAAAATTTTATTTAGAGTTAAAAGCATGTTAAAAAATGTAATTCATTTTTAATAGTTTTAGTAATGATGGTTTTTAAAAGGCATAGTACCAATTTGATTTACAGTTAAAAAAAAAAAAAAGAAATAAAAATTAAAGGGTTAAATTTTTACTAAAAAGTATTTCAATATTCTTAACAGCAGGTGTAAGCCAGCTTGTGAAATATTTTTTATTATCACAATGATTCAGCTATTTAAAACATTGTCCAAGAAATAAAGCTTAGAACAAACGATTTTTAATGATCAAATCATAATTGGTTTTTTATTTTAATTCTTTTTCAGATTTCATAATTCTAGAATAGTTTTGAAATATCAAAAATAAAAAATCACAAACAATAGAAAATAAATTAAAAAAAAATATACTTTTTGTAATATTTATTATAATGTAAATATAATATAATATAGTAAATTGGACTTAAATATTTAATTTTTTTATTCACTTCTTTTTTATATTTTTTTGTCTATCTTAACTTAAACAATTTTTGTGTTGTGTGACGCCTTCCGTCTTTTTTTTTCAAAGCTGCTTTAAAGTGAAATACCAACGGATAAAAACGTTTTGTATGCCAAATGTAATATAAAAATTGTTTTAGAAAATCTTTAACAATGCAGTCAAATTGATCACATACGCAACATGTGCAAAAATGCAGAGAAGAAAAAAATTTATATTGATAAAAATAAAACTTTAAAAAATTTCAATACTTCTTGCCCAAAAAAAAAAAAAAAAACAGACTTAAAATTATGATTTAATGTTATGGCATATATATTTTTGATCAAATTATTTACTGGAGCGGTTTGTTTAATTGGATGATGAAAAAAATATTCTGCCGCTTCAGAATTTGTAATGATTTCACTTACTACCAATAGCCTTTATTCTAGACTTTAGTGATTCCAGACTGTAGACTGGTAATCGTCCTCTTCCTTCTCATCACTGAGTCCCTGGCAATTGATAGCATTTTTCCATGACCAAAATTCTCCCATTACATCCACATTAAACAATTTCTGTTAGCCAGTGCCGGACATTCACACCCTATTTGCGTGGCCAAATTATGCTTGAAATTTTCTAAAACCTGTCCCTAACGCATTTATCCAGCTTGAAGTTCTTTTATTATACCTGAGTACTTTACTGGCTTTTCTTTTTTGAGCACAATACGAACCTCTCTACATGTAGTAGAAGCTCTACATCTTTCCAGATTTAGTAAGTTCACCGTTTGTAGGAACTTCGTAGACAGATAGATAATTAGTTAACCACAAGCAATAGAACTATGCATATTTAAAGGAAGTTTTGTTATTGTTTCTGTACACTTAAGGAATTTTCGGTCAGTAATATTTTGTGACGTAATTTTATACACCGGCTTCTAGAGGTTCTTGAGGTTAATTAAACATAATGTGGCCGTCATCATTATTTAGTTGTTATTCAGTGTTTGTTTAGTTGTGTTTCTTATTTTTAATTTTTGTTCTGTGTTAGTTGTTTCTGTTTTGTAGTAGTGAACTTTGTTATAAAGTTTTTGATTTGTTAACAGACACAAACAATAGAGCATTTCGTTTAACTTTCTAAGTGACATTTTATTATTATTATTTTTTTTTTTTTTTGACAAACAAAGTATCTTTGAAAAGTATAAAATTTTTTAGTTTAAAAACAATCTTCCAAGCTTTAAATTTTTAAGTGCTGCTAACTAGTTAATGAAACACTAGAATATCGCGATTTTAAGATGTGTTTTTTCGCAGAATGAACAGAATATAATATTAATAAAAAATGTGAACAAATATTTTTGTTATCTTCTATTTCTTCTTCTGAAATAATTAGTTTTAATATTTAAGTCTTAGATTAAGAAAATCCTAGATTAAAAACGTGTGTGTTCTTACGGCTAAAGGTGGTCTTTAGATGGCCTTAACTTTTTCAACTAAAGGTCATCTATTTTAAGCCACTTTGCTTTTATTTTTAACTACCAGTCTAATCTTAATGATATTATTTTGTTGCGACTTTGTTTAAAGAATTTTCTTCTTAAAAACTTTTTCCACACATGAACCAGTAAAATTAAAAAAAAAAGATTTATGAAAACTGTTCTTATCAGGTGCGTTGTTTGATTGGTTTCTTATTTTTTAATAAGATTTTGTTGAATAATTTTTACTTGTTACTCTAAAACACAACTAAAAATAAGATCAAAAAAATAGTCATTATATTATTTTTATTTTTTTATTGTTGAAAAAAATAAACAGTTGCATAAAATTTCCAACTGGAAATTTACATTCTTTTAAAAACAAATAGTTTTTTTTTATTCCTAAAACAAACAACAACAAAATTTTGTTCACATTTATTTTGAATTCTAAGCTGGAACAATAGTCATTTAAAACAGAAAAAATAAATATTACTAAAAGAAGTTGTGGCAATATTTTGTAAAAATAAATAAAAAGAAATGTATTTTCTTTCATGTGGAGTTCCGCAATGTTTAAAAAAAAATAAATTTTTCCTTTTACTTTTTTTAAAATAAATTCTTTAAATTCATAAAATGCCAAATGATTGAAATTTTTTATAAAAAAAATTTTCCTTAATAACAACTAAAAAACTAATTTTTCAAATATAAACATTTAAACCTATATTTTCTTTACTGGCCTTCTTGAGTATTTATTCATTTAAAATTGAGATTTATTGTTTGCACCTTAAAAAACATCAAAATTTTTAAGGCACGAACTATGCAAAACATGTTGCTTGTTTCAAGTAAAGGAAAAAAAGAATTGTTGTTGATACATTCACTACAAATTTACGAAGGTTAAGGCTGTGTGTCTTTTGCAAGAATATGTAAGGAACTCTAGGGATAGAGGACGAAGAGAAATTAAAATAATGAACTATTAATTCGTTTAACTTTAATTTATCATTATTTTAATTTATAAATATTTATTATCAGCTCCCAGTAACTTTTTTCTATATTTCAGCTGCCAATAAGAGTTAAACTTATGATCTTCTAAATTCCCAAACACAATTATAACAGTTGCTATACGTTTGAAAGCTAACTTTCGTCTTTATTCTATTCACAGGCAAACATCACACTTTGTTAGTAGTAAACTTTTTTTCTTTATTCTATCGACACGTAAATGCCACACAATATTTTAATTCACTATACACGCGTTAACAACAGCGACACTGTGAACATTAAATTAACCTAATTTTTATAACAAAATATTACTAAATTACTAAAAAAATATTATGGTTAATATTAATATAACTATGGTTAGATTAAAGTATGATTTTATAATGTTCAACAATAAAATGGTTCCAAAAACAATATTATTTAATTTTAGTAATCTGCCCTCATATTATTTTCAATATGTTTTTTCGGGTAAACAATTTGTTGAGATAACTTCCGGTATTTTTAAGCGACTTAAAAAAAGGAGGAGGTTATCAATTCGACTAAATATTGCTTTTTTATGTTTGTGCCTACAGAACTTAGCGAGCCAACTTTGATTTTTTTTTATTTATTTAGATTACGCTTACAGATTTGTCCCGTTTTGAAAACAGTTGATATTCTTAAAAATTAAAGGGTGTCCCCATACAACATTTATGTTTTTAAACCGTAAAGCGCACTTCTTAAAAAAATGCATGTTTTGCTCCCAATAGCAAAAAGTAATACAAAAATATATTTTAAAAATTTTAGGTTGTCCCCATAGGTGACATAAATTGACTTATACGCGCCTCTCTTTTAATCCCTTATAGACAAACGCTTGAAAATTGGACAGGATACCGATAATTATGACCGTTATAATAACAAGTATAAACATTCAAAATTATAAATAAAAGGGTGTCCCAATAAATAATGTAATTTGATATGTGTGGCCAAACTTTTAAACTGTTGCAGCCAAATAGTTGAAATTTACATAGAACCTTTATTGCTAAGTCCGCTATTACAACAAAAATAAAATTTCCATTTGGAAATTAATGGGTGTCCCAATACTTGATGCAAGTTGATGTATGTGGCCAAGCTTTTGATCCATTTTGGACATTCCGCTATAACAACACGTATAAAATTTGAATTTAGATATTAAAGAGTGTTTCCACATTCGAAATAAATTAAACTATATGGCCCTATCGTTTAAACCGTTGTATACAAACATTTAAAAATTAAACAGAATGTTTACTTATTTGTCTGGTATATTAAGAAGTATAAATATTTAAAATGATTAATTATAGGGTGTTACATAAGTTGCTGTTATTTGATGTATAGGACCCAACTGTTGAACAGTTGTAGACAGTTGATTGAAATTATGAGCGTTATTGCTATAACAATAAGCAAACTTGATATTAGAAATTAAAGGGTGTCCCTATAACTAATGTAATTTTACCTATATGGCACAAAATAAGACAGAATGTCCATTTCTATATCAAGTATAATAACAAGTATAAATATTTAAAATAACACATTTAAGGGTGCCCTTATGATTGTAATTTAATGTATATGGCCAATTTCTTGAACAGTTAAAGACTAACGATTTGAATTTTGTTTTACTGTGTCAGCAATAAAAAGTGTAAAAAATTATCTGCAGGATTATCTAAAACGATTTTTGCTTTTAAAAATACTTTTAGGAAAAAAAAAAAAAATAAAAAAATGAATATCGCAGCTTCCTCAGCTATGAAGACTGTCTCAGTTGGGAAAATAAATTTAAACAGGGAGAAAATTGTTAACTTAAAAACCTCTTTTAGGGTAGATGCATTAAAAAAACACTCAATATTTAGTTAAGTTAAATTAAACAGATTCCAGTTAGAGATTGAACTTGGTAATAATTATTGGTTGAACACATGACTTCAGGTTCTATTTAATTTTGAGTTTTCCTTATCTTCATATTTCTAAGTTCAAATATAACCTCTAGTAATGTATTTTAGTTGAAAAAACTTTAATCAATTCAAAAGCTAAGTTTAACTGTTTTTGGAAGCACTAACTTAAAACAAATGAGACTTTTGTGAACGTGTTATAGTTTTTCTTGTTACATTATCAATAAATTACAAAAGTGTGGCGTATGATTTATATTTATTTGAAAAAATTTCACTCATACGCTGAGGTAGACAATTTAAAAGATTTTAATTTAGAAAATGTTTAAACTTAACGGATTAGGAATATTATTTTAAATAAATAAATTTTCGTATAAGCTTGATTGTGTAAACATAAGAAACTAAATTTAAACTCTACATAACACAGTGGGACCAAAAAAGTGTGAGATAGACTCACGCACTTTACTATTATGTACGTATTATTTATAAAATATAAACCAGAGTTATCCAAGTATATGAGATTTTAATTTTAGTATTTATTTTATTTCTTTTTGGATTATTTCTAGTCTTCGAAAAATATTTCTATCAAAGGCAAAGGCTATTTATTTGAACAGGAAATATATTCCAAAATAAACAACAAATCACGACTGATGGTGTAGAATATTAAAATCAAACACAACAATATATTGAACAGTATTTAAAAAAGTAAAATAAAAGCCATCAAAACAAAAATAAAATATTTCAAAAATAACAACACACCAAAATATACTTGTTTCCTTGCAAAACAAAAATTAAGAGAACAAAAACAAAAAATGTATTAAAAAAAGTTCACAAAAGTACCACTATAAAGCCATCAAATAGTGTTAAAAATACTAAATAAATAAAACTAAAAAATAAACAATAAACAAAATTGCATTTGAAAACAATCTATTGGAATTGTATAACAGCACTTAAATCATTTTCGAGAAGGCCATTTTATATGCAGTCGAAAAAAAAAACAATACAACAAATACAAAATTATTTTACAATACAAAAACAAAAACTGAATGCTTTAACAAGCAACTTGAAAAATAAATTTATCGTTCAGTTTAATTAAAAAAAGTTGTACAAGGAATAAAAGGAGGCAAGAAAACTGCAAATAAAGAGTGACAGAAAACAACAAAATGGTATAATTACTTTAAATAAAAACAACATCAATAGCGGCAGTAAACACGTTTGGTCACAAAGGCAATGACTCCAAAAGTTTTTTAATTATTCTTTTCAATTTCCTTTCATTAATAAAATAATATTTTTAATACAAAAAATTTTGTTGTTCCGTAACTTCTTGTATATTTTTTTTTACAGAAAAAGACACGGCTATTGAAAATTATATTGAGTTTTTTATGTTTCATTTTTTAAATTTTTATTTTTATAGTCCTTAGAAATAACATACTTTTTCTATTTTCTGTAGAAGGCAAGGAATAGAGCCGACTGTGAATACAATTATATAGTTATCGGCTGCGACTATAGTAGTCTGCTATTGTAGTTGGCTCTAACAATAGTCGTCTATAGCCATCTGTGACTATAGTCGTCTGTGATTATAGTCGTCTCTGACTATAGTCCTCTGTGACTGTAGTCGTCTGTGATTATAGTCGTCTGTGACTAAAGTCGTTTGTGACTATGGTCGTCTGTGACTATAGTCGTATGTGACTATATTTGTCTGTGACTATGATCGTCTCTGCCTATAGTCCTCTGTGACTGTAGTCGTCTGTCATTATGGTCATCTGTGACTGTAGTCGTCTGTGATTATAGTCATCGGCTGTGACTATAGCAGTCTACTATTGTAGTTGGCTCTAACAATAGTCGTCTATAGCCATCTGTAACTATAGTCGTCTGTGATTATAATCGTCTCTGACTATAGTCTTCTGTGACTGTAGCCGTCTGTGATTATAGTCATCTGTGGCTATAGTCATCTGTGACTATAGTCATCTGTGACTATAGTCATCTGTGACTATAGTCATTTGTGACTATAGTCATCTGTGACTATAGTCATCTGTGACTATAGTCATCTGTGACTATAGTCATCTGTGACTATAGTCATCTGTGACTATAGTCATCTGTGACTATAGTCATCTGTGACTATAGTCATCTGTGACTATAGTCATCTGTGACTATAGTCATCTGTGACTATAGTCATCTGTGACTATAGTCGTCTGTAAATATAGTCGTCTGTCACTATTGTCGTCTGTGACTACAGTCGTCTGACACTATAGTTGTCTGTGACTATATTCGTCTGTGACTATAGTCGTTTGTGACTATAATCGTCTGTGACTATAATCGTCTGTGACTATAATCGTCTGTGACTATAATCGTCTGTGACTATAGTCGTCTGTGGCTATAGTCGTCTGTGAGTAAGGTCGTTTGTGACTATATTCGTCTGTGACTATATTCGTCTGTGACTATAATCGTCTGTGACTATAGTCGTCTGAGAGTATAGTTGTCTGTGACTAAAGTCGTTTGTGACTGTATTCGTCTGTGACTATAATCGTCTGTGACTATAATCGCCTGTGACTATAATACACTTTGTTGGCTAAATATAACTATAATCATTTAATACAACTATATTCTAGAGACGTTTTCAATGCTTAGATCATTAGCCTGATCAAAGGGTACATTCTGCTGTTAAAATAAAGCGATTTATAATTTTATTTTACCATTTTATTATCAAGATCAATTAAACCTTTAAAACCTTTCTTTTGTTTTTTGCTTAAGAATATTTAAATTTTCTGTGCTCGAATTAGCTATTTGCACGTATGCATGCAAGTGCATGAGTGTTTAAGTGTGTGCGTGCATGTTGATAATGCTTTTGAATAGTTATGGGTTTCATTTTATTAGCATATTACCGTACTTTAATGCAAGTATTTGTAATGATTTCAAATATGCATAACATGTGCTAAACGTGACTAAAATGAATTTCTTCAATAAAATTCAACACACTAAAAAGCCAATAATATTCTATGTATGTTTTGGTAGTAGAGTGCATGCATGCATACATATGTGTCAGTGAGTAAGTATTATGAAAAAATTTACATGTTTTTTTTTCTTTTCTTCTTTTTGGCAACAAACCAAAGGTAGAGATTTCAAAATTAAATAAAACACCCAAACGTATGATGATTATTGAATTAGAAGTTTTAAATTACTTAAACGTACATTAGAACGTATCGTAATTTGTGTCAATGAATAAAATATAATAAAATGGAAAACAAAGAAAATGAAGAAAATTAAAATGTAAATGAAAAACTATAATAGTTAAACTAGATTTTTAAAAGAAAGCAGTTTGAGGTAGTTAAAATTTCTGATAAATAATTTAAAAAATAGTGTATTTAATTTTTAGAAATAAAAGAGTATTATTAAGGGTTTTTGTAATTTGTAAGATGTAATAGCCGATAGAAAAATCAATATTGAGCCGGATGCTTTAAAAAATATATAGAGAAAAACAGGTTTCACTTCACGAAAAGAAAAGCGATTACAAATTTTTACCTGCATCAAAACAATAGACCGAGAAGAGATCATTAAGTGGAATCATTATTAGTTCTCCAACTGTCAACATTAAAGATGTCACAACATAATGACATTTGATACCAATCGCATAATTTCAGCCCTGTATATCGACCGATTGACTGCAGGCTTTTTATTATATTTTGTATGCAAAGTGTAAAAACGTAACCCTACTGTTTTCCCTGCAACTCCCTTTTAGCGGTTTGTTCAATTATTTGTATTCTATATATTTCTCTTTTTATAAGCTCAATAGCTAGACATCTTAAATTTGCAAAAAAGGTTGCATTGTTACAAGCGATATATTAACAAGCATTTAACTGAAGTTCAAAATTAAAGGGTGACGCAAAAAAAGATTTTTTACATGAATTGTCTTATCTTTAGGACTATTGCAACCAGAAATTTTAAGTTTGTAAAGAGTACGTAGTAAAAAAATTGAATAAAACCTAAAGGTTGTCCCAATATTGAAGTTATATTTACAAAAAAAATCTTATCTTTTAAGTCGTTATAAGGAGGCATTTGAAAACTACTTGGAGAATAAATTATACAAATTATATAAATTAAATTTTAAAGAGCGTCCCCAAAGAGACTTTATCTTCAAGAAGATATTTTTATACTCCAAGCCGCTATTTGCTATAGAAAAATAAATTTTTAAATTAAAGCGCGACTCATAAGTGATACGAAACTCTCCATATGAGAATCCAACTCGCAGCTTAGATTTTTAGATTTCTTTATGTCACTTCGTGTCCACTTTATGTCATGCTCGTGTCTACCCATAAATTTAAAGGACTTTATAAAATTGTTGATGTTAAATTTGTGATTGTTTATTGGTTTGTGATATAATTTTAATTGCTCATTTTCAATGTTTCATTTCTTAATCTATTTTTAATTTCACGCTAAAAATTAAAAAAGAAAATATAATATTTTTCTATTTATTTCTTATGAATTGAAATGTTTAATTCATTAGTTTTCAGTTATTTCATGTTCATTTTGGGTTTGCGTTTTTTTTCTTCTTCTTCATGCAATTATATTTTAATTACGTGTTGGCATGCCATTTCTTGTGGCACGCATGTCCCTGCTGAATTTGTAATTTTTTTTTTCTAAAACTCAAGACATTTGCCACTTCTTTTATTAAATACAGTGGGTGAAAAATACTAGACAAAAAAATTTGTAAAAAAAACTTTTTTTAACCAAATATTTTCTGTCTTAAGAAATGAAAGATTTAAAACTGTGTATAGACTTTTCTTTTTCTGTGGCTGAAGAAAAAAATATTTATTTTTTTTGATAGTCGCTGTATTTACTTCAACCTTAATTTATTTATAAGTACTCTCACTAACACCTTGTTTCATTTTTAACACGAAAAATTCATAATTTAATAACGAAATACTTTTTTTCTTTTTATTTTCGCAAAGGAAAATTTGATATAATTTTGGTGGAGAGGGAATTTAAAGTTCTAGACATTTTTTTATGTTTTATATGTGATAATTGGCTTTAACTATAAATAAAGGGTTTTAAATTTGAGCAAAATTTTTTTCTTACATTGCAAAACATAGAAACTAAATTAAACAAAGAAATATTTTCCTAAAATCAAAGGAACTTGCTTTTTCTACACATATATTAAAACATTAACGGGGTGATTTTTGTACGTCAGATATTTTTTAAAAATGTTGATGTTTGTGCAGATAGTGATCGATAGTAGAATAAAAAAATCCATCTTTAGAGTTTTTGCCTGTTTGTATGTTTGTGTTCGAATCACATACAAGTCGCTGTATGAATTTAAATAAAATTTTGGAAGGAGGTTTGGAGGAGAAGGTTTGTGGTAAAAATATGTCATTTCATAGAGAAACTAGGGGAACAAATGTGAAAGCACCCAATTTTACCTGTATAAATAATGTTACAACAGTTGTTGGTACATTTTATTTTTGTAGATGGAAAATTGTTGACACTGTTTACAGAACTCTACAACAAATGTTTGAAGACACATTTTTCAAAATTTTGACTTAAAGAAAATTATAAAATATACGCGGACGAAGTCGTGGGCACTGCTAGTAAAAAATATTTTGCTTTTCAATATTTGATTTTAGTGAATTAAAGCAAGCAAATAAAACTCTAATTTTGACAAACAAAATCCCGAAATTTCTTTATCATAAAGCGAAAATCTCCTATTAGAAATTTTTTTAGATTTTTGACGATAAAACGAAATATTTTTGACGACTACTAAAGGCATATAAAGGTTCTTGAAAACAGTACCATTTTCCTAATTTTGATATCTAAGTTTTGTTCTATTTTTGGGAAAGCCACAAAAATGCCTTTCACAAATTTTTAACAAAAAAAAAAAAAAAAAAAAAAAAAAAAAAAAAAAAAAAAAAAACTGATGAAGAATATTTGTTTTTTTTTAATAAGATTAATGGTGAAATTTTTTGAAAAAAAAAAAATTGAAAAAAAAAAATATTAGGCAGGCAGCCGTGTTGCGACAGCCCACTTGGGTCCATAAATTGGTCCAGTTGTGTTTGAAAATAAAAAATACGGAAGTAAAGAAATATATAAAAAATTTATCACTTTTATAAATTTTAAATTGAATATTTTTTGATCTCTTAAAAATATTTCGTTGACTAAAAATTTTATAGCAACTTTTTCAAAATTATATTTAATATTTTGAAAGAAAAACTGCATTGAATTCTTAACAAATTCACAATTTTAAATTTTCAAATGCAAGTAATTTGTGAAATGCAGACGAGATTTTTATGCATCATTCTTGCTGTTAAGGACCTCTGCTTTTTAATGTGTAACATTTTATTTTAGTCCAAAGAAAGATCAAACGAGTTTTTAATGTTACAAAAATAAAAGGATTAAAAGGTTTCAAGTCAAAACTTAAACTCCAATACTCCTCTGCTTCTTGTAAAATTGCAGGAAAGTCAATCTAAATAAAAATATAATCAATGTCTGCGTTTACACTTAGCATCTCTGCTCTTTAATATTTATTCACAATAAGCAAATATTTCACTTTATAAAAAATGATATTCAAGCTTAAAACCAACTCAGTTCATAAAGATATATGGAAATATAAATTGCATGTGTTCATTACAAATACGCTGGTTTAAATAATTTTGTTGACAACTTATACAACATGCAAGTGTGTAGTGTGTGAGAGCTGTATATGTGTGCGTTAAATGTAATAAAATGAAATACGATGTGATGTCCTTAACATTAATAAACTGAACAAATTTACATTTACACAAAAATGCTAGTGAATACTTATGTACACTAATACACATAAACATATGCACTAAATGTAAGACTATCAGTATCACAGAATCTGCATACAAATCATGTCATTTGATCGAAGAGAGTAGAAACATTAAATATGTTTTACAGTGCTTGTGGGAATACAAGAAGGAGTATAGTAACATATTTAGATCCTACAGTTCAGTAAAATAATAAAATAGTCATCACTTGTAAGTAAGAAGAAGTCCAACAGACTCTTTCGTACTAATCCTGTCTAACGTTTTTGTATTGCAACGATCCAACTACACATTCAATGACGTTTTTTATAGGTATTTTTTAAATCCCATAGGTAATTCTTCACTGCCTTTTTGACATTTATGATCGGCATACTCTGACAAGTCATCATGAATAGCTTGACGCTTGAACAACGAACGCTACAAAATTATCAATATTTACTCTAAGAATCAGTTGCTAATTCGCTCAAATTATAGAGGCAAAAAGATGTTCAGAATTATGACTCATTTTTGGTTAAAAAATATAGCGCAACAGAATCTAAATGCTCCATCGTGTCGAAAATAGTCCAAAGTTGAGTGCAGTTCAATCATGCCACGTGACTTCATTGGACCTTTTTTCTTTAAACAGTTTGCCCGAATGCAAAATCCGGGCAAGAAACCTTCGTCTTATTGAAACTAAACTTTTTCCAAAACTTTATTTCAAGAAATTTCCCTGTCAATTCGCTTAAAAGATCGCGTGATCTGACAACTCTCGACTATTTTAACTCCCTGGAGGCTTTGTTTGTATTATTCATACCATACAGCGAGCAAAGATCGAAAAAGTAGCACTTCAATAGAAGTAAAAAAGTGCTTCATGAAGAGCAGTCGCGTTGGCCATATGACCGAAATCATATTTAAATGTTAACGAAGCGTATTGGTTTTGTAAGTGAAAAAATTTTTTGGAATAAATTAATTTCCTTGTTTTATTTGTTTTACAATTTCACAGTTAATAAATAACTCGACTAAAAGTATAAAAATTGAATTTATTACATGGATCATTTTACTCTACTTTTAATATCATAAAAAGCATTTTCTATGACTTTCGTAAATATTTTTCTAATTATCATAAATTTGTTTAAAATAAATTGTGACCCTCTAATAAATACTGCAAATGACAAGTGAAATTGCTAAAGGCGTTAATGGCCTGATGTGTAGGGTGCATATAAATTTTTGGTTGCTTTTAAATTTGTAGTTTATTTAACAGGGTTTTTGCACATATTTGTTGTTGTTGGCTAACATATTTATAAGTGACACAGAATATGAACGTAATAAGTTAATTTATGGAACAGTGAAAAGAGTACATTTTTTGTAGTTGAAAGTTTTGTTTATAAAATCTTTTATTGTATTGCTGCCCTACATAAAACAGAAAATATATTATGAAGAATAAAACAGTTTATAAAAACTATTTTATTTAATTTTATTTATTATTAAATTTGCATCTTCATTAATCAGATTTTTCCACTGCGTTTAATATTAAAGAAAAAATTGTTCTGAAAGGACATATGAATATGAGTTAGAATAAAAAAAGAAATTGAAAAAAAGAATATAAAAAATATTTTTTATAAGTTTTATTACACAACATATCTGATTTTTATGTAATAACCTCTTAAAAGAAAAATAGACGTTATTTCACAGTGGAGCAAAATCAAAATATTTTGTAAAAACCTCAGCGATTTGCTAGGTCAGTTGGGCTTAAGTTTTGAAGTTAGGTACCATCCAATTTATAGGGGCGGCACTACGTGGTCTCAAGCTTAGGCACCTTGCACCCTCAGTTTTTTCTACTTTCATTTGTTCCGTTTAATAATCGGTCCTATTCTCTTTGGCGTTGTAGTTGTTATATGTAGCAATCTAATTTCGTTGACGATCTTATCATTGCTTCGTTCCTATATTCATGTTCTTGAAATAGATTGACACAGAGAAGAGTCTTTATCAAAAACAAAATGTAAAATTTTGGCAATTTTGTTAATTTCTAAAAAGGTTGTTATTAGTTTTGTAAAATTGAAAAAATGGCGAGTATTGAATTTATTTTTCAAGCTCAAGGGACGATGATGAAAGATTAGATATCAATATACAAACATCGGAGGATTCATAACGATATTCAATAAAATTTAAAATATTGCAGACAATTATATATTTATAATAAAAAAGAGTTTGCCTCAACTTTTATTGTATTCCTTAAAATTTATTATTTCATTTAATTGATGCCGATAAGAGAAAACTAATTTTGATAATTTATTTGCATTTCTAGCAATTCAAGCTTTTTATTCCTTTTCAGAATCGAAATGCAAAAGTTCTTTTTCCTTGCTTGTTTGTTTCATATATTTTCAGGTTTTTCTCATCTATTGCCTACCTCTCTTTCTGATAACAAGAAACTTCCTTGAAATATCTCTAATTGATTTTAGGTGACTACATTGTTTCTGTTGGCATTCGGTTTGTTTCCTCAAAAACTTTCCTTTTCAGAGGACTTAGCGTTGGATTGTACGCTTGTTGAAACGGTGGCTGCATTGCTTGTGTATAATTCAGAGGAATTAGTCGTATCTACATTTTTATCATCTTCTAAAAATACATTGATTCTTCATAGTCTGCGAAATATAATATGTTTCCTTCTAGATTGCTTTGTTCTTCAAACTGTAGTAAGTTTTATACCGCTTCTTCGAATAGTGGCAATGAAACTCGTTTATAGCAGTCTTCCTTTGTTGTTTTGGATTCAGTTTTATTTTCTACCTTGAATTTTAAGTACTTTCATACCTCTTTAATTTTATATAAAAGAAAATGTATTAATCCCTTCTGTAATTTCACTCAAAAGATAATTAAAGTTTAAAGGGTTTATGCCCTTTCGAAAACCCTAAGCGTAAGTGTTCTTTTTTGATTTCAGAAACTAAAACCTCGAACTTTCTTGATATGCTCATTTTGATTTCAAATTTATTTTATTATGGTCTTTTGAAAGTCGTTGTTAATAATTATAAAGAAAATAAGCTGTTTTATTGTTGTTACTATCTTCGCTTCAAAATGGAGGTTAACGATATATTTATGACAAATATCGATAAAGACAACTGTGATGCCACATTGTCGTTTTTGTTTCGTTTTCAAACTACAACGCCAACGGAAATAGGGCCGAATAATATATTGTGGCCTGGCACAATAATAACATGGTAAAGTGTTAATATAATTATGTCGAATAGACTGATATTTTAGTCGAATATAATCTTTTACAAAAGTATGAATAAAATTCGATGTAATACAAGTTGTTAATAGAAACATTCTTTTCCATTTACTTATTGTTTATATTTTAAATGATGAAACCACACATTCGGTTAAAATTGTTATATCATGTAACAATAAATTGTTGAAAAGTTACGATACACAACTGTTGTGAAATCAGTAAAGTAAAAATACTCTTAAATGGATAATAATATGCGTGTTGTTATTCGAAAAAGAAAAAGAACTATGTCATCATATTTAATACATTTACAAACCACAATATGTCACATTTACAGCAGAAATGCACAAACACTACAAAAATATAATCAAAATAGTAACAAACTAACATTTAAACATACCGACCAAGTGTCACAATACATTTATAAACATAGAATCTGTTTATTTTATATATATTTTTGTACTTAAACATGACATGTGGCTGACATCTATCATTAGACAAAGAGCACGAGTTACAAACCACAAAAAGTTTGGTCAATATAAGCGAATACAATGAGTAGCACATGTGGCAAACATTTCAACAAATATACAAATGTTCGAAAAAAAAAATTATAAATGATTATGTAAAAGTGTTTAGGACATGTGTATTAGTTCATATTTATTTGTGTTAGTTTTCGTGCTAAATGAAAAACAGAAATTATGAAAGCTTTAAAAATTTTCCGTTAAATACACCAGGATTAAAATTTACTGCAGTGTATCATCGTCATGTAAGTGGTATGTTTATGTCTAACTTTCAGAGTTTGCAAATATGTGAGTTGGTTAATTTTATCAGTATTAGTGGTTGGTAGCTTTTATGCTCAAACAATATTTATATTTCTTTTATTTTACATATGCGTGTAGAATATTTCTTTATGTTTAATGTTAAAAATCATCGCAATGCTTTTATTATAATCAAAATATTATAAATTAATACTTTCATATTTTTTGACATCTTTGCTAACAACATACGTTAATATAGCATGTGAGTTTAAGCTTAAAAATTATTAATTATATAGAAGATTAAGAAAATAAATGAAAGTGTAAAGAAAATATGTATTTTTGAAAAAAGCAATGAAAGCAGTTTGAGGAAAAATTTTATGTATTCTATATATGACTATAGTCGTCTGTGCCTATAGTCGGCTGAGACTATATGATTTTTTTCCCTGCTCCATTTTTTAAGTGACACTTACCTCAAAAACTAAAAAAATAACGTTAAGTTGTTTTTTTGAGAAATAAAATAGCTTTAAAATCCAAACGCATCAAGATATAAAAAATTTTAAAATTCAATTGGTAAAGGAGCTTTTAATCAAATGGTTGAAAAATGATTAAAAAATAATTCTTCCTAAAATAAACCGAATTCAAAATAGACAAACATAAAATCATATTTCTATAATGAATAATTAATAATTATTTTATATTCGAAAAAGATTGCGTCGAGAATGCAGATTATGCAAGAAAATTCAGGCCCTTTATTTTTTACACTTTTTATTGCTGACAAATTAAAACAAAATTTGCTTAAACTCTAAGCGTTTGTCTACAACTGTTAAAAATTGGTCACATTCATCAAATTATAACTACAAGGACCCCCTTTAATTTCTTACCCTACAGACTCCATTGCATGCAGAAACATGCACCGTTTGCTGTGGTTTGCACGCTGGTGCCATCATCGGACGTTATATTTTCAAAAATGTAACCGGATCTCACGTTACGGTCAATGGAGATTGCTACCGCACAATGATTAAGGATTTTTTGACATTGATGCGGACAAATGTGAGTTAAACAAGATGGCGCTACGTGCCATACTGCGACCGCAACTATCGAGTTATTGAAATCAAAATTTGGCGATAAGTTGACTTTGACAAATGGACCTGTCAATTGGCCTGCAAGGTCGTGCTTTTTGAAGTCAGTGGCTTATGTTGATAAAACAGCAACAATTGACACTTACGAGCCCAATATTGTTCGTGTTATTCGTGACATAAAGCCAGCAATACAGAATGCGCTTTGTCATGAGCAGTCACGGTGGCCATATGCCCAAAATTATTTTTAAATATTTATGCCATGTTGTGATCTTTCTTTATTACAATTTAATTCTTTCTGTTATTTTTTACAATCTCAAGTTCTATCGGGCTTAAAAAAACACCCTTCTATATAGGTAGAAAGAGTTTTTTGATAAATGTGGCAACTTTATCTAGGCGTGAAAGAAATATAAAATTACAATTAATATTAATTATACGCCCGCTTTCATATTATTAAAAACAGCTTTTACTTTATAATAAAGAAAAACCGAATCAAATAAATGGCTTTCACAACACGTTTCAATATATGCGATTGCATAAAATAACTTTATAGCATTTGCTAGAGCGTAAACTTGTTTAATTAAAAATCTCAATAAAATTCTAAACAGCACGTAGTTTTGTGAAAATCAACTTCCTTTCACAACTTTTATATTATTCAATCATTAAACCTACAAGAAAGTTTGCATTTAAAGTTGTTCATTTTGTTTTGTGTTTTGTTTTTGTTAAAAAGAATAAAATCTTTCTTAATCAAATACTAAAAGTATCTTTATAAAACGAACTGTATTAAAAACTAAATAAAATTTTTAAACTAAAAAACACAAAAAATAAGCAAAGAAATCATTAACATTAAGAAGTGTATAAAGAAACCTTCAAGAAAAAAATGCAATCTAATTTTTGCTTTACAACTTTATCTCGCTGGCTTAAACGCAGCTAAGAAAATTTTTTAAATAAAATCTATACCAAAGAAAGAACATATAAACAAATTTCTTCATTCACAAAAAATTAAGTAATCTTTGAAATTCTTTTTATGTTTTCTTCATTCATGTTCATTTTATTCAATTACACCTTTGGGTGTTGTAATTTCAGTTGGCTGTTGTTGAAAAAAAAATAAGTTTTTTAGAGACATCAAAAATACAGCAGCTTCTTAGAGAAAACCGTTAACACGACATACTCGAAGGGAGCAAATAAACAGGCACAAAA
Organism: Cistogaster globosa; assembly: GCA_937654795.1. Taxonomy (NCBI): domain Eukaryota; kingdom Metazoa; phylum Arthropoda; class Insecta; order Diptera; family Tachinidae; genus Cistogaster; species Cistogaster globosa. The sequence continues at coordinate 17,317,928 of OW569407.1, forward strand.
AATTAAAAAAAAAAAATACTCTGTGGCAAAGAAAGAGCGAGCAGCAGGGTATAAAACAGCAGCAACTTTTTATATAATCAAACAACGCAAATGGAAATTTTAAGTTACAATTACGTGAACTTCAGAATTCCTAAAAATGGTTTAAAAATTTACAAAGTAGGATTTTTGGTAATATTTTGGTTTTCCGATTATAAATCTAATTTCAATTTCATCGTAATAAAAATAAATTTAACAGTTTACAACAAATTTTATTTCTTTTAATGTATCTGGTTCAAAGTTGCCATTTCGAAGGCTTCAGGTTTAAGTTGTAATAGAAATATTGGTTTCGTACTTTGTAGGTTTTTAATCGTGCCTTTATAGAGATATTTTGAAAATTATGTTGCAAGCAAAAAAAAAAAAAAAAAATAAATAAAATTGATCAAAAACCGCTAATTCCTCAATACCCAAAAAATTTATGAAAATCCCCATAAATAAGATTTTTGGAATCTTAAGCCCCAATTGATATTTGTGTATTTTTATATAAAAAATTTAAATGTTAAGATACGAGGGCTGCTCTTTATATTTCTGGCCTAATAGTGAAAATGCGAATATTTATAATCAAAAATGATTTTATTGTTTTTCAAAGTATTCTCCAGCATCACTTTTGCATGCGCTCAAACCAGTTGTCGAAGCACTTTTTCCACTCCGATTGAGACACCTCTAAAACATGGTTTTTGAACACTTCAACAGCTTCTTCTGGCGACGAAAATCGTTGACCACTCATTTTTTTCTTGATGTGCGGAAACAAGAAGAAGTCATTAGGTGCCAAGTCAGGGCTGTACGCAGATGATCCATTAATTCGACGTTTTGGCCGGTCAAAAACGCTCTGGTTTAAGCCGATGTGTGAGAGCTCGCATTGTCATAGTGAACAATGATTCGTCTTCTCTTGTTGGTTTTTCGAATTTCTCCGATGACTTCAGGCAAACAAATTGTAGTGTACCACTCAGAAGTGACCGTCCTACGTTGCTCAAGCGGAACAGTCGCCACATGACCAGTTTTGCAGAAGAAACAGGCGACCATTTGCTTCGAAGTGCTTCTTCCACGAACAACTTTCGTTGGATTTTGCTCGTCTTTGAAGACCCACATGGTCGATTGTTGTTTCGTTTCGGGCTCATACGCATAGATCCATGATTCGTCACCTGTGACGATCTTATAAACGTCTTTTGAAGCACCGCAATCGTATTTTTGCAACATTTCTTTGCACCAATCGACACGAGCCTTTTTTTGAGCGACTTTCAAATTGTGCGGGATTCAACGAGCACAAACCTTTTTTATAGCCAGGTGTTCATGCAGTATCGAATGTATGCTGGTGGAAGAAATATCCACGGATGTCTCTATCTCTCGGTATGTCGCACGTTGATCTTGCATTATGAGTTCACGCACGGCATCAATGTTCTCTGGCACAACAGCCGTTTTTGGACGACCTTCACGGAATTCGTCTTTAAGCAAGCTTCGGCCACGATTAAATTCATTGTACCAATTTTTCACAGTGCCATAGGATGGTGCTTCATCGCCATACAAAGATTTAAGTTCATCAATGCACTCTTGTCGTGATAATTCAAGTCGAAAGTTGTGAAAAATGATGGCACGAAAATGTTCACGAGTTAATTACATTTTTTTCTATATTAATTTTTTCAAGTCACTGTAAACAACACAAATAATGGTCGTACGTCAAAACGTTTTGAGTACGATTATGCTTAAAAATGACAAACTTTCCAATGGAAATGTCAGATTGCACTTGGCAGCACTCAGTGTTGCCAGGCCAGAGATATATATAGCAGCCCTCGTACATTAATATGAGCCCCATATTACCAGAAAGGTTCTAAAAATTCCCAATGAATGATTTTTTGTTTGTATTTTGCTTTGGCCTTCTGGATTTTATTTGAGCTAGAGGAAAAATTCAAATTCTATTGCATTAACAATTTTAGCTCTTTTATTGCGTGAGAGCAAAGCTTTTTTTTATGTTAACATTTCAATAAAATATATATCGCTGTTTCAGCAGCTTAAGATTCTAGTTGTAATACAAGTATTTAACCCGTTCTCTAAAAATACTTGTGCGTATTGTTAATTAAAATAATTGAAATTTATGTTGCAAGTGAAAAATAGAAGAATTTAGAATAATCCTTCGATTCCCAAAATATTTCTGAAAATCTCCAAAAATGGGATTTTTCGATTTTTATAACCCAATTGAAAGTTATGTGTGCGGTGTTAATTTTATATGTTTAAATTTAAAGTGCTGGCATTTTGTTCCACCATCAAATAATGCAAATCTAAAGATGCAATAATATGAATCCTATAAAAAGATTTTTTATTTTTTCTGGCTTACTGACTTTAATTCGAGAAAATTAAAATTCATTCCTTTTAAACATTTTATTTCTTTTAATACTTGAGAGAAAATCTGTTTTAAGGTTGTCGTTTTGTTAAAATATAAAGCGCCTTTTCGGCAGCTTAAGATTTAGTTTAAACACAAATAATGAATTTTTATCTAAAAATAGAAAAATTAAGGATGGAATGACGCTAGTCCCTTGATTCCCAACAAAATTTAGAAAATCCCCAAAAATACGATTTTTCACTATCTTTTCCCAATTGATAGTTTTGTGTGCCATGTTAATTTTACATGGTTTTGTTATACATCCAAATAACGCAAATGAAAATGTTAGGATATAGTAAAAAGAACGCCACGTTATCAAAAAGGTTTTAAAAATTTCTTAAAAGGCATTTATTTTTATTTCTTTGCTTTCTGACTATAAATTGAACTTGAGGAAAAATTTTAATTCTTTCGTAATGAAAATAACTTTTAATTACCTACAACAAACTTTTATTTTTCCGAGCATTAGTTATAAAATTGCCATTCCGGGGCTTTCAGTTTCTAGTTGTAACACAAATATTGAACTTTTATTCTATAAGTTTTTAGGATCGGAAACTCTAATCCCTCGATTCCCACATTTTTTTATAAATCACAAATAATAATATTTTTTTAATCCCTAATCAATGGTTTTTTTATAAGACTTTATATGGCTTTCGAACTGGCAAAATAAACATTACTAAACTGACGCTTTTAATTCCTAAGTGTGAATGGCAATTTGATATACGATATTCACGCAGGATTTGGTAGACTACAGCTGACTGCCGCTTGTTAATACATTTTTTTTTTAAATTTATCTAAAGTAAATGCTCTTTTATTGTTCTTCACTTTGATTCCAATTTAATAAAAACTGAAAATATACAAAAGAAAACCCTAATGTTTGTCTGATGATGAAAAAATTGCTGTTTCGTAGCAAAAACTCGTAAAAACATCGAAATCAGCTTCTTAAACAGCTACTTTTTCTTCGTTAACGCTGCCACAGTTGTTTTTATTTTTCTTAATGCTTAAATACATTAGAAGTTGATAACAACAAAAATTGAAATGAAAACGCACTAATACACCTTCTTAAACACACACACATTTGCACACGAAAGGTTACACAAAGGTAGAGTAAAATAAGCTGGTTTTTATTTAGCATTTCGTTACAAATGACTGAATGGTTTGGCTTTTTTGACTTTGAGTCATACGTTCTATTGCTTGTACAAGATTTTTTTTTTTACGAAGAAAATAAGCTTAATGTAGAGAAATGTAATGGGTTTTGTTAATTTGTTTTGCTGTCTTATATTTTCGCAAAAGTCGTTGAATTTTTATTTATTTTTTCTTTAACTGGAAATAGCAGTGGTTTAAAGTTGATGATGTACAGTGTGATTTAAGTAATGATCCCAAAATGTGTGTTAATATATTCTCTTTGCTAATATAGTTTTATATGAAATTACATAGTGAAAATAAAATAAATAAATATTTAAGCAACTGAGCTGTTCTTAGTTAGTTTCATGATCGTATTTTTTTTAAATATAGTTTTGTACATTTTATAATTAATTAAGAAAATTTTATTTAACATTTTTAGTTAAGAATTTGTTTAGACAAATTTTTATAAAAGTTTTTAGTAAATATTTTAGTGAAACATAACTGTGAAAACTAAATAAAACATTTTTACTTGTAAATCGTTGGTTTAAAAAATTTTTGAATATTTAGAAAAATTTTCGCGAATATTTTTTCATAAATAGTTTGTATAAAATTTCGTTAAATATTTTTTTGGCACAATAATTTTATAATTTTTATGATTTTTCTACCTAAAAATTTTTATGAAATTTTTAGCGAAACACTTTTATAATTTTTTTGCGAAACATTTTTATGAATTTTTTTTATCAAATAATTCCTATGATATTTTTACCGAAATATTTTCTAAAAATTTGTATTAAATTTTTTAGTAAAAAATTTCTGTAAATATTTTTGCGAAAATATTCTATAAAATTTTATTTACAAAACATTTTCATGAAATTTTTTAGCGAAACATTTTCATGAAATTTTTTAGCGAAACATTTTCATGAAATTTGTAACTAAACATTTTTATTATTTTTTAGCGAAACATTTTTAATAAAATTTTTAAGTGAAACATTTTTAATAATATTTTTAAGCGAAACACTATGAATTTCTATTGCGAAAAATGTGTAAAATATTTTTTATTAAAAAATTTTTGTGAATGTTTTTGGCGAAACAATTTCGTGAAATGTTATTAACAAAACATTTTTATGATTTTTTTTAGCGAAAGATTTCTTACGCCGCATATTTATGGAATTGTATAATGAAATATTTTTTTTTAATTTTTGGCGAAACATTTTTATGAAATTATTAGCGAAAATTTTTCATGATAGAGAAACATATTGAATTTTTGTGACCTTTTTTTAGCGAAACATTTTTATAAAATTTTTTAGCGAAACATTTATAATTTTGTTGTACTAGAAGATTTCTATGACCTTTTTGGGAAACATTTTTATAAAATGTTTTAGCAAAACTTTTTTTAAATCGTTAAGCAAAACAATTTTATTTAATTATTTATCAAAATAACTTTATGAAATTTTTTAAAAAGACATTAATATGAAATTTTTGGCGCAATATTTTAATGAAATTTTTTAGTATCACAATTTTATAAGTTTTTTAGCCAAACATTTTTATAAAATTTTTTAACGAAACTTTTTATAAATTTTTTTAAACAAAACATTTTATAACTTTTTAGCAAAATAACATAATGTAATTAAAAAAATAATTTTAATGAAAGTTCTTAGTGGAACATTTTTTATAGGGAAATTTTTAACAAAACATTTTTACAACATTTTTTAACGAAAGTTTTTCATGAAATTTTTTAACAAAACATTTTATATGCTTTTTAGCGAAAATTTATCAAAAAAATTTTTAAAGAAACATTCTTATATTTTTTTAACAAAACATTTTAATGAAATTTTTAAGCGAAAAAAATTTATTTATATGTGATTTAAGTAGGTTGAGCTTTATACTTTATTTTACTGAATCTAATCCATTCGACTCGACTATCTTACACGACGTTAATATATTAACAATTATTTTTTTTTTTAAATTTTACATTCTTTTGTAAAAAGACCCACTGTTACATTTTTGAGGGTACTTTATATTTTCCTCACATTTAATTTATTCAAGCAAATATTGAAAAAATATGAAAACTAAAGTACGAAAGTCTTAATATCAAAGAAAAGAAATGCAGGTTTCTTAGAAAATTATTTTAAAAATAAAAATAAGCAGCTTGAATCCCAAACGGGGTTCATTTTATTTCTTTTTTTTTTCTTGTATATTGACTGTTTTCTGTTAAGTTGCTTATGGCTGTGTTGTCTATTATCATTTTGTTAATAAACATGTTGGCAAACAATTTCTTTAAAATATTCATAAATATAATAAATATAATGAACAGCAAAATGAAATGATACTTGTGAAATTACAAAAAAAAAAAAAAAAAAAAAAAAAAATAGAAAAAATAGAAACAAAAATACAAAATGAAATGAAAGAATCTTGAGTTAATTTGTCTAAAAGCTGTTGTGCAATAATTTTTTTAAATAGAACTTGAAGGTCGATTGACTTTAATATTTAAAACAGATTTTAAGAAGAGAAATTTAATTAATGTGATTGGTATAAGAGGTTTTTCTTTATGTGTTTTCTTAAAAGGAATAAAACGTCAGAAAAAACATCTGCTTTTAATATTTGGACTTTTTTTTAGTTATTATAAAAAGCATTTGGACAAAAAAAATTTTGACTCAACTTGATAAGATTCAAGTTGGGTCGTATAAAATTAGTTAGATTATCGTGCAAATTGTTTTTCTATATTTATTTCCATATTTTTCAATCAAATGAATTTGTAGTTTTTGCCCGCATTAAATAGTCGAACCTTTGCTGCAAAGTAACTCAAGTCTTGCTCAGTCAAAGTCTGTGAACGAAAAGAGAGCTGGCCTTTAGATTAAACATTTGATTTTAGATTTTTATGCGAAATGTTTGTTTTAACCTCTGATAATATGCCTGCACTTAATACATAATAAAATATATTTCAGTTTAGAACTACCGGAAAAAAAGTATTCTCGTTTGTTAAACCATGCTAATTTCTCTTAGTGATCTAAATTTTGTCAAAATGAGTTTGACCGTGTAGGCGTGATTAAGCAACAAACAAACAAATGCAAAAATATTTCATATTAATATAATATAAATAGGATTATTTTCTATAATTATGAATATTTATATATTTCTTAAGACTATTTTTCAAATGAAATCTCTTCTTCTTTTTTTGTGTCCTTTTTATTTCTTTCCTTTTAATGTTGTTTGTCAATTTTTTTCTTGTGTTTATTCCTAGAGATTGTATTGAAATATATTGCTTGTTTTTGTTAGCATTATTTATGCTTTCTTTTTATGATGTTTTTTTTTGTTCTGTTAAAGTCTATTAATTTTACTTTTTTTATATTGTTGACATTATTTGCTTCATTAATCTTTGTAGTCCTTAGGAAAATGTTACATTTTATAGCCTTTTAATAAATAAATGTCTTGTTAAATTATTTAATTTTTTATAGGATATTTGACATTAAGTAGAAAGAAATTTCTCTATTTTGCAGTTTAAAGTAAAAGAAGAAAAAAAAAAACAAACTGCCAGGCCTACGATGTCGCAATCGTTCGTTCGTTCGCATAATTACATTTTAAACAAAAACAATTTTTTAGAATTTGTTTTTGTTTTGAATGTATTTGTGCGAACGAACGAACGATTGCGACATCGTGGGCCTGGCAGAAAAACAGTAAAAAATCAAACTAGAGACTTCATGATGAGTTCAAGAAAATATCAGTCGACAGTCTGATATTTCTAAAGTCTGAAATAAAGGCTGGCAGTAGCAAGTACCTCAATAATAGTAAGATTGCCGTAAAATACAAATCAGTTGCCTGTAATCATGGAGGATGGCTGGGGGTAGCAAAATGACCCATATAGGAAGCGTTCCGCTTCAAAACCCCTCCCTTACATTAAAACAAAACTAAACACTTTCCTTTAATCAAAGAAAGTGCAATATAAAATAATATCTATGAAAGCCTTGATTTATGTACATAAAGGGTAAGTTCAAATTAACGAGAGGTTTGAAATATTGATTGATGGAAATTTTTTTTATAAGACATATATCAAATTTATTTAATGTTTATAAATATGGCAGTTAATATAGAATGAGTTTTAAAAAAACCTTTTCAAAAAATACCTTTAAGAAAAAGTACTTTCAAAGCAATCCATCTTTAAAAGTATATTTATAAATAGTTATATCCTTTAACAAAATACCTCTTTAAAAATGCTTCTATTTTAAATGTTTCTTATTAAAGAGCTAAGTTTTTAAAAGTACCTTTTAGAAAAAGTATTTTTTATAAAAGTACCTTCTATAAAAAGCACCTTAAAAAGTCCCTTTAGTAAAAGTTATCTATATTCTAAAGCACTTATCGTAGAAAGTTTTTTTTTATAAAAAAAAAGTTTTTCAAGAAAGTACTTTTTTCGAAAAATATAATATAAAGCAACACCCAGAATTTTTGTTATAGTAAAAAGTCTTTTAAGATTAGCATCCTTTTTATAAGCGGCTATTATAAAAACAAAGTTGAATAAATATTTTTTTTTATTATTTGTGCTTTTTAAAAGTGGAACATTTTATAAAAAGAACCTTATTTTTGAAAGGCATGTTAATAAAAGTACGTTTTCTAAAAATATAATTTTTTTATAAAGATCTATATTCTTAACGTGAGTTAAAAGATACTCTTTATATTAATTAGTTTTTTTTAAGTTCTTTTATGATAGACATCTTTTTGGAATTACTGTTTTAAAAGTACCTGTAAAAATACGTTATGTAAAAAGTACCTTTTATGCGAGTTAACCTTGCATAAAAAATGTCCTTTTCATTAAAGTTTATATAAAATAAGCACAAAAATACTTTTTTAAAGTACTTTTTTGGAAATTCCTTTAACCCTTTTTTTTTTAGCTAACAGCTTGCAATTAATCTTTGCGAATTGTTTAAACTTGAACACAAACTTTTAACAAATGATAACTTTTTTTTCAAAAATTTAAGAGGTGCAACATTATTGTCTAATTAATGTACGATAATAAATTGTGAAAAGAAGTTTTATTTAAACTCATAAAAATAATTTATTTAAATAATAAAACTTTACTTTCGCTGAGAATTACAACAATTGACTTAATTGCCAAAAATGCAACTGGCACACTTTGAATTGAAAATGGCAAGTAGTTAATAATCGACAAAAACACCCAGTATTTACAAATATAACAAAAGCAATTAAATCTTAATGTGAAATATTTTAAATTTCGCAGCAATATTCAAAACAGCCACAGTTAAGCAATAATACGGACAAGGTTGCTTTTCAACATAAAATCCTCACGCATACAAAAATACTAAAGCAAGTAAAACGACGTCATTATTAATTAACAAAACAAGAAATGAAAAAACGAACAAGTGAAGGAGAAGTCTTCATAGCGAATAAAAGAAAAGAACAAAATTATAGCATGAGAATAATTGTTAAAAAACAATGCTTTTTCTTTTAACACTCGTGTTAATCTTTCGAAAAATATTCATTGCTGCCTGAAAAGTGTGTCAGTAATTTAGAAGAGAAATTAGCTAAATGAAAATTACTTCAATTTAAACTTAAAATTCATTGTAATCAAAAACATACGCAAAACAGCAAAAGGGTTGCACAATAAACACTTAACTTAACTACACTGTCATAATTCAAAGTGAAATAAGTATGAAATTCTGTTTGGTTTGGTGCGAGTATGAAATGAGCGTATAAATTGAAATGAGTGTAATTTTAAAATGCCAAGTTTGTATATTTTCCTATGCAGAATAACTATAAAAAAGAAAACAACCAAAAGCCACTACCCTTTTCAAGTTTTTTTCGTCTAATTTTACACAACTTAAATTGTGTGCGTAAAAACAAACATCACATCACAAATACGTAAATACTTGCAAAAATATAAAGTTAAGAAGTAAAAGTTTAATTTTTCTCAAAAGATTTAATATTTACGATATAGTAAAGCAGGACTAAAAATAACGTAGATTTGATTTTTATATCTTCTATTGATGTTTTAGTTTTACTTGAATTAAAGGAGCAACATTGAAAAAAAATATTTTTTTAATGAAAATTATTTAAAAATTCTAGTAACGCACTATGGGACAGGAAAGGTTGCTAGTATTTATGTGCGAAAAATTGCATGTTAAAGAAAATCTATTGTAGGTTGTAATTATTTTGAAGGTTGCCAGACTTTATAATATCTTAATAGTTATAGCGGTCTTTTGGAAAGTGTGGCCCTGTCAATTGTCTCAGCTGCACATTGAAGCTTTAATTTAAATTTTAAAAAAGAAGAATATAGAAGATGCAGAACTCACAATGACTTAAAAATTGTCTGGCAACTCTAATTGTTTGCAAACTGTTTTATTAGTTTTAATTAATAAAAGGTAAAAATAAAAAAGTCGGATTTGTTATGGGCGTTTACTGTCATAGTAGCAAACATGGGCAGCAGATAACGTTTGAGAACAGCGATTTTTCGGTAGGCGGGTGGGAAGAAAAAACTGAAGCACATCCTATAAAAGTGTACCAGATTAATATGAATCCTTCTGGTATTGAACAAGAGTTCTGTTTTAGTTATAATATGGATAATATATAGTACCTCAAGGGAGACCATGTGTGTCTTAAAGTTCTTAAGTATCAGAGTTGAGTTAAAAGTATAATTGTGTAGGGATACAATAAAATATTATGCTGTTTGAAGTAATGTTTCTAATTACCTCAGCAATTATTAGACCGCTGGGTGAGGCGTAGAAGATTTTGTAAATTTCATTTCACCTCTATAGTTTTTTGTTGCTATGAAAGAAAACAGCGAAGTAGATCACAGCCATAATTCTATACCAACTGATGAGCCCTACTAACAAATATTGCTGAAACTTGTTGTACGTTAGCTATTTTTACCATCAGAGACGTGAACATTCTTAATGGATCCCCAAAACCTTTCTAACTATTTTAGGTTCAAGACATAATTATGGTTAAATTTTTATTAAAAGTAAAATTAGAACGAAAAATTTTAAAGAAACAAAACAGTTTAATTAATTTTATGTTGACTAATTCAACTCATGAAGACATTAAAATACATTAAGTTAAGATTGGGTCACCCGAAATAAAATCAGATGAAGTAAATTTTGTTCTACATTACAAATTATTAAAAGAAAAAAATTAACAGTCGTTTTAATAAAAAATCGTTTAAAACAAATGAAAGTTAGCAATTGACAAATTAGAAAGCTGCCAAGTACAACCTTAGAGTCATAGACGAAGAGTTAAGTACTATACATGGGTCACCCTATAATATATAATCTTATTTTTGCTGTTGTTGTTGTTGAAGATTGAAGTTGAAGACGTTCTTTGATTCCTATTAGGAGTCAAAAGGTAAAATTTCTGCAAGACTCAGATTTTCGATGAGGACACCCTTTAATGAAAAATTTTATTTTTTTTACTTGTTTTCTTTAATCGAGCACACACTCTGTGTAAAAATCAGCCTTTTGTGCTTTAAAAACACCTCTTGATTGGGGCAGCCTGTAGTACTGAACCTACAATGTTTTTACAGAGAATTTCAAGTGTCTGACAGATTTGAAAAAACTCACCCATATAAATAAAAAATCCTAGGTTTTAAGTACACCCTTTTCTTTTTAAGTTCAATTTTGTACTGGCCGTAGTTATACACTTTCCTTGATATTAAGCATTTCCTGTTACATAAAAACAAAGGCCTGTAATAGACAGATAAATGGACAGGCAGGCTTGTCGACATTTTAGGGATTTTAATAAGGTGTCATTCAAATATTTAAATAAGAATCCCTAAAAGAATAAATTTGTTTAAATTGCTTTAAGTGAAAAAGGAATAAAATTAAAAGAAAAATCAAAAAAAGAACTCTGAAATAATTTTCTATAAAACCAAACAAAAAAAAAAAAAAATAAATAAATAAAATTTTTTTAAATCATGATTAAAAAAAAACGTGGAATTTCAAAATTAAAGAGTTTAATTCACCCAAAACATAAAAAATCACTAAAATTGAAAGAAAATTTTAAAGGCGCCCAACAGTGTTTATTTAATAAAAATTTGAAAAATTTTAAATTTACAATAAAAATGCTCCACTAGTAAGTTTTTAAATTCATACATTTTTGAAATGAATACTAAAATAATTGAATTGATTTTTTTTTGTTTCGAAAATATTTTTCCAAATTTTATATTTTTTAAAATTTCTTATTTTTTATTTATAAATGTTTTTTCTCAAGATCTTCAAAAAAAATTTTTTAATACATTTTTAATTTTCTTAAACCACTGTACCCTTATCAATTCCATTTTTATTTTCTTTTTTGCTTATTTTAATTGTTCTTTTAATTTCTTTATTGCTGCTTATTGTGTTGAGCTGTCGAGAGTATAAATTAAATAATTGTTTGTTTGGATGAGTGTATTAGTTCGAAAACTTAAAGCAGCTTTAAGAACTTAAAATAATTTCCAATTTTCTTCTTCAAAAGACCAAGAAACAGGAGAGGAATTTTGTTGTCTTAAAAAGCAAAAAGCAACAAAAGGATGTAACAGCAGTTAAAACAGCACAATTTCTCTTTTATAGTTTCGCAACGTTCACCAATGTTGAAATGTTTGAATGGCATTTGGGTTGTTGCTGTTGCTTGTTTTCAAAAAGGCGACAACAAGTAGTTTGTTTTTATGTTGGCGTAAATATTTTGTTGCAAGTTTACTCTTTTATAACTTCACCCAGCGCCACTTCTAAGAGCAAAAGAAAATAAGTTTGTAAAGAAATGCATGTGTGTCTGTATGTATGCTTCAGAGTAGAGCAGTGCATAAGATCGTGGCCAGTATTAAAGTAAGCTCCTTAATTTGTTAGTTTGTTTTAATAATTTTGAACTTTCAAGTAATAATATTTTTTTTTTAATATGCACAGAACAAGTTATAGAGGTATTGAAGAGGTTTTGCGCCAGCACAAACGACAAAGTTTGAAATTGGCTTAAAATATATTGTAAATATTTTAAAATTATTAAAAAAAAGATAGTAATCAAACTGGAATACAAAATACCTATTTTTTAATATTTTTCTGTCTATCCGTTTGTCAGTTAATGTTCACGTTGCGTAAAAGCTGCTGGGTTGATTTGATAAAATTTTTGGTGGAGGTCCCTTAGAACATTGACTAAAATATAGGATACTTTTTGTTTCGTAAAAATAAGTTATTTCGTAAAGAAAATAGAGATCAAAATGTGAAGTCACGCATTTTTATAAATATAATGGTACTAAAACAGGAAGCAAATTTTATTTTCATAGATGGAAAATTTTGAACTATGTTTTCCAGTCTCTACAATAAATATTAAAAAAAAATTTTTGTTTAATTAAAAGAATATTATAAATGACACAAGGACAAACAATCGTGGGCACTGTTAGAACTGAATAAGTAATAAAATAAATAATAAAAAAAAATTATTTTAATAAATTTTTTTTTTTAATTTAAAAGATTGTTTTTGAAAAAAAATTTCCAGCCGATTTATTAAATTTTTTTTTCATTTTTTAAAATGTGTTAATCAGCAAAATAGGCCTCAAATAAAAATTATTTTTAGTTAAAAAAAAAAAAAAAATAAATAAAATTTAAAAAAAAACGAGAATAATAAATTAAAATAATAAATTAAAAAAATATGCTATTTTTTATCCCGATTAAATTATTAAGTCACCGATATTGATTACTAAGGGTGAAAGCATGTCTCGATTGCCATTTCGCTTCCGCTTAGTTATCTCTTTAGGAACCTTCTCACAAATATTTTAAATAAACTAAACATTGTTGTCCAAACAATAAACTAAAGATAAAAATGATGACAACAATGAGTTTTATTTTTCTTTACTCACTGTTAACGGCTGACTTTTTTCGGCTCTTTTATACATTTAAAAGTTTATGAAAAAATTTATCACAAAACACCACGATAATTAAGTTTTGTTTTATGAGCGGTCACTTGCAAATTATTAAATTAAAATAAGCCTCAGGATTAATTTTTAAAACTTTTCATGCCATTTTTTAAACCGATAAAATTATTAGCTCACCCATTTTGCTTATTGAGGCGAAGGCACGCCTTGAACTTAGCAGTACAGACTCTTTCAACCGTTTGTCTACAACTGTTCAAAAGTATGGCAATATATGACGAATTAAATGACCTATTTGGGCACCTTTTAACTTGTTATTAAAACGGTCATAGTAACGGAAATTTTTAAAGTTTACGTCACCTACAGGGACAAACTTTAATTTCTGCATTGAGTTTTGCTACTGTGAGCTGTAGCAATACGCAGTTATTTAAAGTTTGAAATGATCCCACTTACGGTTCATAATACACGAAAAAAAAATACTGGTATGTTGTATGGGGACACCCTTTAATCCTTAGTATTATTAACGGAATAAAAAGGACCATCTTTTAGCACATCTATTGAAGTAAAGAAAAAAAATTTTAAATCGTTTCAGAAATGACTGAATTATACGGATACAAACACAAATATAAAAAAAAAAAAAAAAAAAAAACATCTAGACGAATTGATAATTTTTCATCTACTGAAAAAAATGGTTTTTAAAAAAGATGACTAAAAACTCTAACCTAATTATTAATATCAAATTTTTAACCTCAAAAGTAATTCTCCGTGCATACAATAGAACTTTGACGGCACTTGATGTAATTCTAGTATTTCCTTTTTCTCTGGAGTTGTTTTAATGATGAGTTTTCCTAAACCTCGGAAGCAGATATTTAAATTAGCTTTTTAATAAAATTTATTGAAAAACGACGTCGTAGTGAGCCATGATAGGTGGGCACTAAATACCACAAATTTTTCTGTCCACTTCGTTGAATGATACAAATTTAGTAGCTGCATTTCTTTGTGTTTAAAGAAACATTCTTTAGTGTTTTCAAACTCTTTGTAGTGGTCTCGTACTTTGTATCTTCTATTTATTGTCAAATAAGACATTAATGTAAACACTTTGTTTTATATAGTGACTAAAAAAAAAAAAGTTCATACTTTTAACATTCCAACAATATAAAGAAAATATTAAAGAAAATATTCCTGGTATTTTGAAAGGGTTATTTATCAGTCAGCAGTGGAATAAAGTATGACACATAAAAATGTCCTGCAGACAGCTTTAAAAAAAACTTCGCACAGACAAAGGAAATTTTATTTAGTTCATTGACCAATCTCACTATAACTATTGTTTTATATCATAAAAATGAAAAAGGATTCCTATGCACAAATTAATTTTGTTTTGGAAAATAATAACGAAGATTTATGCCACAAGAATTTAAGTGTTACAAAATGGCAACAGGATATATATAAATTTTTTCAACAATTGTATGGAACGTATTACTAACCCAGTTTATTTTTACTTTATTTAAGATATTAGTGAAATGAATCTGTCTTCTCAATTTTCCCTACCTTTTTTTTTGTTTTTGTGTGAATGTAGAAAAACGAATTTTTGTAAATCCTGACAACTCAATATTTTTAACTTATAAAAAAGAAAAGTAATAAATAAAAGGAATATTTAACGAAAACATGTAAGACAGCTATAACTTATGCTCGCAGTAGTATAAAGGGTATTCCAAATAATACATTAGATTTGAAATAAATAATTGTAGAATTGTAGAATGCATGAAACAGGTTGAGTTTGTTGCAGTATTTTTTTGTTATTTATTTAGAAGAAATATGAGTAAGTGAATTCCTTGCATGAGTTTTTTTTAATAGTATTGAATTTTTTAATTATTTAATTGCTCTTTAAGTAGCTTTATTTCAATTATTATAACGTCGATTAAATAATGTGCTATTTCGGCACTGCTTTTCAAATTATTGTATTAAAAGCACTCATTTTATGAGTTATTTTTATATAAAAGGGTTCCTTTGGTGTCACGTTACTTTTTATTTATTGCTTCATCTTATTTCTTTTTCCGCGTCCTTTATTTTGCAGCACTGGTTGGCTTCTTGCACACCGTGATTCCAGTAAGACTAGGGCAATGCCCTGTTAACCCGGTGACCTCAACTCGTGATCTCTTTCTTTACTAAACATGCCCCTTTTAACTAACTTAGTTAAGACTGTCATACATTATTCTTCATTGTAAAATTTAGAACACGATTTTCCTGTTTCACTTTAAAGGCGCCTTAATCATCTCAGCTTAATCATCCATTTTACAAGATTTTTTTTATTTTTAATAGAGGTTCCGTCAGATTTAACTGAGGGTTTCCAATCATTCGCGCTTTTAAGCAACTTATCCACCGTGGCTGCTTAACAAGAATTATTTATTTCCTTACTCCTGGTTCTGTTGGGGTTTGAACCTATGTCTCGTCTGTTTAAAAAATGCATAGAAACTTTTATAAACGCAGGCATCATAGCTGTTCAACTTTTTGCTTTATTAAGTGTTTTCCATCTGTCTACTCTTTTAAGTGGTAAGAATAACAACATATTTAACTTTTCTAAGCACACACACATAATTTAGCTTTCTTAAGGGACAACAAAAATATTTGTTTTTTGGCTTTGTTGTTACAAATATATAGAGGGATACAAATCTTATTTTCATTTTTAATATCTACAATAAAAATATAAAAAATGTAAAATTTGTCTGATGGTACTCGAAAAAGTCAGTGTCTTTACGTATTTTACTAGATGTTTTACCTCGATTATTAGTAAAAGTGTTTTCTGTACGGGATCATATTAAAAAATTTAAAAATAAAAAAATATTAAACAAATAATAATAATTTTTTGCAAAAATGGATTTTTTTAAGCTCTTAAATTGCTAATTGTTTTCACTTATTTTTTTATTTTCGGTTTTTATTGATATTTCAAATTTTTTAATACAACTACAAATTCTTGAAAAATTGTAACTTTAAGTAAAATATTCGTAAAATATTTTTATGAAATATTTTTTGGTAAATTTTTAATCGTTTAGTAAAATTTTTGCTAAACTAAAGTTTTTTTTTTTTTTGCTAAATTGTCAGTTTTTAATGAAATTTCTAATTTTTTATTTAAATTTTTTTTTATTTGCTAGCAAAGTTTAATAATTTTGGTGAAGATGTAATATTTTGGTTAATTTAGATGATTCATGATATTAAATTTATCTGGTCATTTATAGTTTTTATTTGGAATTGCACTTTTTAATACAGCAAAGTATATAACAAGAGTAGCTAAAAAAATCACAATTAAATCTAAAAAACGTAAGGAAAATGCTCTTCTTTTCTTAAACATTGCGGAGATCATCATTTTTGAACCGATCTTATGAAATTTCATTAAAACCGAAAAATAAAGGTTATTATTTTTGATTTTTTTTTTTTTTGATTTAAGCTCTTTCCTTCAATGAGTTTATTTTTTTTTTGTTTGTGGTTAATTTATTGCTCTCTGTGTAATTAATCACAATAAATAATGAATGAACTTAAGCCTCATTGAAAATTAATAATTCATTAAAACCAAAAATTAATAAAACTTCTTAAAACTGAATGAGAATTAAATTAAAAGTCTATTGCAAAAGACTAAAGCTCTTCTGTGCAATAAATCTTTTAAAAAGCTTTAAGCTAGATTTGAGTACTAAAAGTCAACTCAGAGTACAGTCGTTAGTTAATTGTCTCTTTTCTAAATATCGAATGCGGCAATGTGAACGATTAACATAAAATATAAAAGCGTTATTTCCTTTATGGCTCTAAAATTTTTTGGTGACAAAAAATCTATACAAATTCAAATTTAACAATAATTTTGGAACATTCTTTTATTTTGATACATCTTTGCCTTGATTTTTTTTGCTTTATTTCTTACACATTCACATTTCCTTACACTTGGTTGGCACATTTATCTTCATCAATTTTCCTTGTGTAAGATTATAGCAATTAAGCTGTTAATTAACATTCAGAAAAAACAAAAAATAAGATTGTATTGCCACAAGATAAAAAAGGAATAAGAAATTAAGAAGAGCTGAAGTAGTACTCACAGTTGAAGGAAAAACAGTATAAGATTTTTAAAAAGAATTTATACTTAAGACTAAAATATTAAAGAAGTTTTTTTGCAGATTTTAATTTTTAGATGGTTTGTGGTGCGTTTCTAAAACCAAAACAAAAAATATCGATAAAAGGAAAAATCACTTTTTACTTTTTTAACCGACTTCAAAAAAAGAAGGAGGTTACCAATTTGTGCCCACACATCTCAATTATTTCTAAACCGATTTTTAAATTTTTTTTGGAATTTAAAAGGTTATGCTTACAAATTGGTTCCGTTTTATAAACATTTCATAATCTTAAAAATTAAAGGGTGTCCCCATACAACAAAATTAAATCTAAAAATTAAATGGTGTCCCCATAGGTGACGTAAACTGACTTATATGCGCCTATCTTTTGAAACGTTATAGGAAAACGCTTGAAAATTGGACAAGATGTCGATTACTGTGACCGTTATAAACATTCACAATTATACATTAAAGGGTGTCCCGAAAGAGAATATCATTTGATGTATGTGGCCAAACATTTGAACTGTTATAAAAAAACAGCTGAAATTTCCAAAGAACTTTTGTTACTAAGTCCAATGTAACAATAAGTATAAAATTTGAATTTAGAAATTAAAGGGTCTTCCCATGTATATGGCTCTATCGTTTGAACCGTTATATACAAACACTTGAAAATTAAACAGAATGTCCACTAATTTCTCTAGTATTTAAAATAGTATAAATATTTAAACTTATAAATTATAGGGTGTTACAATAGTTGCTGTTATTTTATGTACATGACCAAACTGTTGAACAGTTGCAGACAGTTTATTGAAATTTGCATAAAACCTTTATTGCTTAGTCCGCTATAACAAGTAGCAAACTTGAAGTTGAAAATTATAGGGTGTCCCTAAAACTAATGTTATGTGACCTATATGGCCCTATCTTTTAACCCTTACAGACAAACTCTTAAAAATAAGACAGAATATCCATTTTTATTTCAATTATAAAAACAAGTATAAATATTTAAAATTAGAAATTAAAGGGTGCCCTAATAGTTGTAATTTGATATATATGGCCAATCTTTTAAACAGTTATAGACTTACAGTTAGAATTTTAGCAAATTTTGTTTTACTGTGTCACCACATAACTGCTAAATTTTCTTGTTTAATCTGCATTTATATTTTGTTCTACGACATATAAAAAATTCTGACTCAATCTTTGTCGAATTAATTGTAAAGGGTCATCCAAATGTGACGCCTGGATGTCAGCGCTATACAATTTTTACATGTGACATCTTTTTAAATGACATAAGCCATTTTGTTTTATTAGAAGATAGTACAGTTTTAACCATGGACAGGTACATATTGCAACAAAGTTAAAAATACCTATCGCAAAATTCGTTATTTTTTTGGTGTAAATAATCGGCCAAATCAATCTTCAATTCAAAGATTAGTGAAAAAATTCGAAGAAAGTGGTTGTGTTACTGATAAACCAAAAAGTGGAAGACCAAAAACTGTACGCACAAATAAAAATATTGCTGCTGTTGGTGAAAGTGTTGAAAATGAACCGACAACATCAATTTGGCGTCGTTCGCAAGAATTGGGCATATCTTATGGCTCCTTATGGAGGATTTTGCATAAAGATTTGCATTTACATGCTTATAAAATTCAATTAACCCATGAATTGAAAGAAAGAGACCATTTACTATGTCGTAATTTCGCTAGTTGGATTATTGAACAACGAACAACAGATCCATTGTTTTCAAGCAAAATGTTGTTTAGTGACGCAGCGCATTTCAGAATGGATGGATTCGTCAATAAGCAAAATTGTAGTATCTGGGGCGATGAAAATCCTCGTGTTATTTATGAAAAATCTTAACGCCCACAAAAAGTTACTGTTTGGTGTGCATTTTGGGCAAATGGAATCATTGGGCCATTTTTCTTCAAAGATGATGCTGGAAATGCTGTTACTGTGAATGCTGAGCGATACCAATCAATGGTGAGAGACTTTTCCTATTTCCAGCAAGACGATGCTTCATGTCACACAACTCGAGAAAACATTACGCTTTTGCGATCAAAATTTCCTCAACGTGTAATTTCACGAAATGCAGATTTCAATTGGCCTCCAAGGTCATGTGATCTAACACCATTAGATTCTTTTGTGGGGTTTTTTGCAAAGTCGAGTGTATGCTAACAAGCCACAAACAATTAATGATCTAAAGAAAAACATTCAAGTTGCAATTCGTGAAATAACACCAGCAACATGTCGGAAAGTCATTAAAAATTTCGATATTCGGATTGATGTCTGCAGACGCAGTCATGGTGGACATTTGAGTGATATTCTATTCCACTTATAATTGTAATGGATCATACTTTTAATAAAAAAAAAAACAGCTTAAAAAAATTGCAAATAGTTTGTGTTTTATTTCAGGTCGGTTTTTTTTAAATAATTATTTACTTTAAAAATTTGTTATTTGAACAAAATTAAAATATGACATTGTGTAGAGGTTATACGGAGTTTTGTTTGTGAAAATTCGACTTTAACCTGCCAGTATGGACAGGAAAGACTTTCGTAGGAATTCTTTTTTCACACACAAACTATTTATTTGAAATAACAACGAATCCTTCTTGAACAAGAGAAAAACCTATTTTATGCTAAAACAAGAGTCCTGTATAATCCCACGTATTATATTTCCTGTAATTAAATTCTCAAATTCCCTTACTTTTCTTAATATCTGGCCACTTTACAATTAATTTTAGCAAGAGTTTTGTTCAGTTATATTGCAAAACTAGAAATTAATTCAAAAGTACGAATGAAGTTAAACAAGATGGTGTTGTTTTTTAAATGTTGTTAAAGCTGGTAGAAGACAACAACTATATTTTTAACCTAAAAAAGGTAGCGGCAAGAGCATTAGCACAACTAACTAAAGAACCAATTTAGCTACCAAAAGCAACAACAATAACACAATTAGGAGTAATGTTACACAAGACGATGTTCAGGCAGACATTCAGTCAGTCAGTTAGTCAGTCATTCATTTGGTATATTTTACTTTCATACAAATACATCAACTCGTAATGTTTTTTTTTTTTTTGAACTGGTTGAATTGTAGTAAATCACAATGTCGTTGAGCTTAAATTGATTGTCACCAAAATCAAGATAAAGCCCTTTTAACGATGCTAAGACTTAAGTTGTTGTTTTTTTTTTTCTTTATTATATCTTGTATTTATTTTTTTTTCTTTTATTTTGGTTTAAATATCTGAATAAAAGCAGAAAAACGTTAAAATAAAAACGCACGTAAGAATGGTAAAATGGTAATAAAATTTATGCCTTCTATTATCACTACAATTCATCGCTGAGTTGTCTGTTTTTTTCTGTTTTATATAAACAATTTTTTTTTTGGAACGGAATTAAACTAACAAACGAATGAAACGAAACATTCATTAAAAAATCTCTTTTTCTGTTCATTTGCCACTACGATGTTTATTTATATTTTGTTTTTTTTTGAACTTCTAGGCGCAGCTCCTGCAAGAAGAAAAGTGGCGGTAGTAGAGGTGGTTTTTCTTTGTCGTTTAATTTAAGAGATTTTAATGAGTTGATTAGCATGAAAATTGAGTGACAGTGATTAAAGTAGATTAGATGATGATGTTTAATAAATTGGATTTTTTTTTTACTTCTAAATATTTTTAATATAAAAATTGGTATTGTTTTGTTTTATGTAGTAGACTAAAATTCCTTAATGTTAGGAGCTTAAATTAAGATAAATGATATAAATTTAGTGTTTTTTTATTATTACCTTATTTCTTATTTAAATTGTAAATTTTAAAATTATCGACTTTAAAAAAGAAGGAAATTATCAATTCATCTGTATGCTGCTTTGTGTAGGTTTGTGCCTGACAGAACTCAGTCATTTCAAAACCGATTTTATTTAGTTTTTATTTGAAAGATTGTAATTCATTCGTATTCATAACTCTAAAAATCAAAGAAAAGGGCACCACTCTAAAATAAAAAAAAATGAATATAATTTTAGCTGTGAATAGCGAAAAGTGATAAAAAATTAATCCAAAAAGGGTGATCACATAAGTGCCATAAATTGATCTATATGGTCTTATCGCCCAAACCTAAATAGAAAAAAGCTTGAAATTTGGAAAGAATGTTGATTACTATAACCGTTGTAATAAGAAGTGTAAATATTAAAAATTATGGGTTAAAGAGTGCACCAATAGTTCATTTAAATTGATGTATATTCAATAGTATTGAAGAATTGCAAAGAAATTTGTAGTTTTAGTTTTTTTTTTATTGAAGAGCCAAAATTAATTTTTTGACCCGTTAAAAGTTTCTTTAACATTGTAAGAGTCAATACTAAATTGAAGGAATAATGACGGTTAAGAGCTGATAACTGCGCTAATGATATCTAACTATTATCTGACCACTCTAATGAAGAAATAAGTTGTTTGTAGACTGTGTCTGTACAGTGAATTAAAATGATGTATATCTTTTCTAATTTCTCGCCTTTTAATTAGAATTCGATTTATTGGCAAATCTTCGATATTCGAAGAATTTTTGTGATTTTTTTTTTATTTATTTCTATTTTATTTTAAAGTAAAATTTTTTTAATATTTTTAATTTTATCAAATTTTATAATCTTATATTGTTAGTCGAGCTGTTTTCGGTTTATATGCAAATTAATATTTTTAATTCGGCTTAAGTTCACGCATTGTAATTTTTCAATTTACTAAAAATTCATATATCTTTTTTAATTTCTTATTGTGTTTATTTTTTAGAAAACAGTTTGATTAATAATAAAATGTAAAAATTTGTAAAGTATTTAAATTACACGCAAGTTACCGCGCACATTTGATCCTTCATTGCTGAACAGCAAGTTTGAAATTATAAATTTTGGGTTAAACGCCATTTTATTTTTTTTTTTTAAATTGATTTTTTTTGTCGAAAATACCATTTTAAAACAAAATAACAATTTTGTTAAAATTAAATTAAAATTTTTTATATCCTTCATCATAGGTGTAAAAGTGAATATATAAGTTTGTCATTCCGGTTTTAACAATATCCATTTCTTACCCAATATAGTAAATATATTCTAGGAATTTATGCATAGCGAAGGCGATTGAATTATGTCGTTCTATCATCATGTCAATCTGTCCGTTTGTCGGGTTGTGTTTGTGTTGAAGCTAACTTTGCCGGAGCACTAGATGAGCCAGAGTAAATTTAAATATGCCAATTGATCAGACATAGTTTTGAAAATTTAGCTATTAAAAATCAGCAAGATCGAGGCACGGACCAAAATATTACGAACGCCCATATTTTTTCAAATTATGGGCTTCTTAACTTTTCATAGCAAAGTAAGATTGTGCATGATTCTTTTAAGATATATATATGGGCATTGTAATTTTTTTTAATGTTACTCCATATATATATATATATATATGTATATTTGTTTAACTTTTGTTTGTATTCCTGCAGTTCGTTGTGAGTAAAATTGGAAAATTGTAGAGCTTACTCCTGATGCAGCAACCTTTTCATTTACTAAGTTGGAACAACCTTAACAAAGACTTACAATTTTGAAAAAGAAAGCTGTTTTTTGAACAGAAACACATCTTATGGTAGACCAGAGTTTCTTATGCAGATATTTTTTTTAATTTTTTAATGAAAAATTTGCATGATAAAAGGTATTTAAGATTCGAATATAGCACTCCCTTTGTGGGGAAGTTTCTTGGTTTTCCTTTTTTTTTAATTATTTATTTATTTTAATTTATACTTCGTGATGAAATTAAGTTTTTTTTGATGAATATTAAATTCTACTTAATAATTAAAATTTTTGCCGCAATATCTGTTTTTTATTTGTCCTTTTATTACTTATCCTAATTATTAAAACATACTTTTCTTTTTTATTAATTTTTTTTTTTTAATTTTGGTTTATTATAAATTTTAAAGGTTGAATTTATATTTTGTTTTAAAAAAATATCTTGGTTCATTTTAATTTATTAATTTGCCTGTGCACGAGCATAAAATAAAAATATACTATCGTAGTGTTGTTGTGATATTTTAGTTTTCATCATCTTTTAACTGTATAAATGAGCTGGAAAAAGTCAGCCGTATACAGTGGATGAAAAAACATAAACTTATTGTTGATTACGACCCTCTTGCCGTTTAAATTTAAAAAATATGTAATGAGGGTTACAATCGAATTTCGCGAAAAACTAAATGAAAAATTATATACTGGAGCAAAGGGCTTGAAGAATTGTTTCTAATAATTTTTAGTTACATTAAAGGAAAACTAATTTTTAATTCAAAAAACTGTTTGCATTTTGTCCTTTATGTTTTTTAAACATTTCGACATTATTTTATTTTAATTTAATTAATTTAAAATTTAGCTCTTGGAGCAATTGTCAATTATTTTAAATTACACTTTCAAAGCATTTCTGTGACCGTTTTTGCATCATACTTAAAAATTTACGAGAAAATATATTTTTTTAGATTTACAATGTGAAGTATATATTCTAAATTAGTTAAAACTTTTTCTCATAATCCGTAAAAATGTTCAAGCGAGAAAAAAAATCTTATTATATCTTATGTTTAGAGAAAATATTCAATTTATTTTCTTATACAATAGATAATTTCCATTCACCAATTATTTGCACTGTCGTTTAATTAACTTGAAAACATGTTTTCTTTCTCAATTTTATTTTAAAATTTCGTTTATTTTACTTGTCATGGTAATTTATTTCATTAGTTTTAGTACATCTCAGTTCGTCATATATAAATTGCTATTGGTATTTCCGCGATTTTTAAAAGACATCAACTATTAATGTTATCAATTTTCAATTTGCCGCTAGTTAACTGCTGCATATTTCTTTTTCCATTTACCCTACATTATGAACTATTACACATTTAGTAGATGTTTGCAACTGACATAAAAGATGATTGTAAGATAAAGATAGATTTGAGATTTAAACATTAACTGTTTGTTTAACTTTATAGAAGATTTAAGTTAAGCTTTGAGAATAAGAAATTTTAAAATCAAATATTATAAAAGATATTTTTGTAAAAGGTAATTTTTAATAAAAACTAAATTAATGTTAAAGATTGCTTTTATTAAATATTTCATAAAAGCTTTTTTTTCGCAGTTAAATGTATTTTTTTTTAGAAAAAAACTTAATTTAAATAAAAAATTTGCTTATTAAAAAAGGTACTTTGTATAAAATATATAAATATATTTTTTTAAAAACTTATTAAAAAAAATTAATGTAAAAGGTTTATTATTATAAAACGAACGTTTTTAAAGGTACTTTTTGAAAAAAGGTACTTTAAAAAAAGTACTTTTTGTGAAAGATACATTTTAAAACAATTATTTTTGCAGAAGGTACTCTTTGTAAAAGGTACTCTTTGTAAAAGGTACTATTTGTATAAGGTACCTTTTTTTAAAACTTCATTTTGATGAAAGTACCGGTTAAAAGTTTGGTAGAACATAAAAATGTATGCCATATATATCGAATATTTCATATGCCAATTTTAAAACTCAAGCACATTTTGATTTTTTTAAATAAATAAACTAAAGCAAAAACTAATTTTTCAACTGATGTTTCTTATTGCAGGTTTTTAAAAAGTAGCTCCTTATGTCAGTCATCCTTGTCAATTTGACATTTTTTCAGTTTTTCTCCAGTTATTTAAAAGATTGATGGTCAAATTTGATTTCCTCAATTTTTTCTAAGATTTGTTGCCCAGTTTCTTTTTCTTTTATAAAACTTAACTAAAGATTTGTAAAGTTAATTTAATTTAACTGCAACTAAATAACTGCAGTGACAACAAAAAACAAAAAAAAAACAAAAAAAGAATAAACTTGCATTCAACTAAACTAAGTGTTTAGCAATTTTCTGGTAGACATTCTTTACACAAAATTATAAGAAAATACTACTGACTACTGCTGCCTTAACTGCTAATATTGGCATAGTCAGGCAACTGCAACTGCAACCAAATCTAAATTCAAAATCCATCCGTATTGAAATACCATCGTGCTGGGGTAATGCCAAGTCACACAAAAGCACACGGTTTCAACAATTTTATTATACAATTACGTGCAACAAAATGTTGTAGTTAGTAGTAGCAATTTATTGCAGTTGTTTTTGTTATTGTTGTTGTGTGGTACATTCATATGCATAGTACGCAATGTAAGAAGTTAGTAAGTAGAGATAGTTAAAGTTTTAAAATTTAAAAACGTTTGTTATTAGTGTTGTTTTTGTTGTTGGCAAATATATGTGAAATTTAATTGAAACTTGGCAGCCACTTTGGGAAGGAATTCTCGAAAAATCCTGTTAAATATCTATCTGAATTTTTTTTTTTTTTTGCTGTGACAGCTATTCAGTCGTCATTAGAAAATTTATCACAAAAGAAACAAAATTTATAACAAATTATTTTTTATTATACTGAAAATAACCAGTAGCCGCATGATTAAAATCATCGTCTACTGCAAGGAGAAAACTTAAATTAGTAAAGAGTCGCTACATAAGCCAGCTTTCCGATTTTTGTACTCGGCAGTGGCATAGCAATATGAAAAAAATCTTCTTTCAAAGACCAATATATTTGATAAATTTATATCAGTATATTGTTTTGTTAGACGCCTATAAAAAATTAACTAAGCTTTTAACGCTATCCTTCTCCATTTATTTAATCGTTTGACATTCAATGCGTATAACATTTCTTATGGTTTCTTTGTAGAAGTTTCTACTTACTCTTTTTTCTCATACTAAATATATGAGACCAAGACTAAGTTTGTTGTAATGTCGATATTGTTTTTGTTGTTTTCATTCCAAGTTGTTAAAAACGGTGATAAAACGGTGCCACAAAAAATTTAAAAGACACAGTAGAGAATGAAAATGTGTAGATAAAATTAAATTATTTTTGAAAATAAATGTAAATAGAATATATTGATATGGAACAATAAAAATTTAAGTGATTTAAAAAAATTTTGAATGGAATAAATTATTTTTTTTGTTGCCCACTGTTATTTCATAAGAAAAGGGTGCACAGAAATGAAAGCAATATTTCAATTGAAAGTTGGAGCATCCAAAAAAGTATTTTTTTTTTGTATTTTTAATCAGTTAGAAATTAAATATCATTTTTGTTTTTTATCATGGTTGATATAGTTAAGCCTTAAGTCATCAAGCATAAAGAGTATTACAAAAAGAAGCAGAAAATTTAACTCAATAAAAAGTAGGGAGCATATTATCATTGTAACTGCTTTTAAAAATATTGGTAAATAATATGCTCCAAGGTAAGGGGGTTAAAAGATCTCTTTAATAAACAGTATTCTCATGGGAGTTTTCAATTATTTGAATGTAAAATTATGTGAACAAATATTCATAAGATTTGTACAAATATTCGATTGAGTAACATACATCTTCAATTATTTGAATAAACGTAAATACACTTTTTACTATTTTACTTAAAATTAAATTAAAATCGCTAATTCACCAAGGTAAAAATTAATATTTTATTCAATTTTTTTATTTTATATTTTATTATAAATATTATAACCATCAGCCTTTATTAAGCTTTATTTTTTGATATACACGTTTATTTAAATAAAATAAGCGCACGTTCTAAAATGAACTTGCAAAAACAAATAGCAATTTTATATGTTTACTTAACACATCCTATTTTTAAAACTATTTTAGCTGATTTTCTTGAAGTATAGCATTCAATTATTGTAGCAAGTTATATTAAAAATTTATTCGATTAATCGACAAAAATTAATCGAATAATTTTGTGCTTGTAATTTGTAAAAGGTTTTTTGTTAATAATAAATTAAAAAAATTCTTCATATATTTAAATTTTTATATTTTTAAATATTCGAATATTTTTTATTCGAATAAAAACTCTAAACTTTACATTTAAAAAGTTGCCAATCACCAGGGTCCAGTATCAGTTGTAAAGGAAGCATGAAAATAATTTTTCTTTCTCAAGAAACTTGAAAACTAAAATGTATGTGAATTTGGGCCAAATTAAAATTTTACTTTTACAATATAATTTTGTTATATACATTAGAGCCTCGAAATACGTCGCCCCGATTTGCGTCGTTTTGATTTGCGCCGCTTTTAAAAACTGGAAAAATTCGATTTGTGTCGTTGCTTTTAAAGTTGCGTCGTTTTTACCCCGATTATCATCCTTTTGATATCGATTTGTGTCGTTATGTTTCCGGTTTGTATCGTTTTGATTTCGATTTGTGTCGCTTAAAACGGTTTAATTTTTTACTGCAGCGTTGTGCATTTGTAGTGCCTTATTTAGCACCTTTTCTGTCTTATGGAATTTTTACAACTTCAAGCAACACTGCTCGTCAACTGTGCGTTACAAAGTTTTTAAATTGTGTGAAATAAGGAGAATTCCCTTTGTTTGTTTTGTTATGTTTCTACTTAATGTTTTGTTTTATTACAACTTTATTAAGATGTAATACATCTTTATTAAGATGAAATAAATAAAAATGTATTCATTCTTGTTTTTTATTAAAAATAAAATTTTTTTCTTTGTTTTAAATATTTTCGCCAAAAAATTAAACTTCATTGCATTTGTATAGAAAAAGTTGATTCGATTTGCTTCGCTTCGATTTGCTTTGCGTTTCTCCGACGCAAATCGGGGCTCTAGTGTAATTATGTTTATAATTACAATTATAATAACTTAAAATTTCTTTTTGCAAATGTTTAATATTTTTTAATTGTGTTGTAAAAATTTTGGTATCCATTGAAATTATAGCGAAAATAATTAAGTTAAACACAAACATGTAGCAGTTTTGTGCACCGCAACCATTTATATAAAAAACTTGTTGAACGGGACAGAAGTTTTATTTTAATAAGTGGAATTTGTTTAGTTCAACCATATATTTTTAAACAGAACAAAATATTGTTCTTGTAAACACATCACAGCCACACTTATTTGCTTTGTTTGTAACTTAAATGTGAATCCTTTGAAAGATTTCCTCCTAAATCAGATCGTTAAGGAGCTTAAGAATTGTCCAGGAAACGTTTTTGAGTGGATTGGTTAAAGGGGAGTAAGAACAGTTATGGTTTGCTTCGATAACGCTGATCATATATTTTTTGTAAGTGTGAAATTTGTGTAATCAAGCTTATAACGGATCACGCTGTAGCTAAGCTTTTAACACATATTGCATCTTAAAAAGGCTATACGAAGGCTGCTTGTACACTGTTCTCTTCCCTTTGCAACTCTGTAGCTTTAGCATTTTATAAAAAAAAAAAATTTTCTTTCATGGAAACAATTTTCATAAAATAATTTTGTCACACCCGTTTTTATATGTAACTTTTTATAACCGTACGGTATGTGGCAAAAATTCTTTGGACTATTATCACAAAACATTTTTTTTACTACCAGCTATTAGCAAGTAGCAGTAGTAAAAGTAGAAGTAATAACTTTAACGATTAACATTTGAAATAAAAAGTATTTCTAGTGGAGTGTTGAAATGACATTAGTTTTAGATAATTAGAAAAAATGTTTGTAATTCCATGAATGGATATGACTTTGTGTTTTAACTGGTTGTTTTTAATGCAACTTAGTTGAAACTAATAGCAACTGAATGGTTGTTTAATGCCGTATTAAATGGTCTAATCATGAAAATAAAATGTTTTTATTAAATAGCAAATTATGGGTCAGTTTAACTCTTTTTACTGTCCAATAACTAATTTAAGGTGAATAGTATTTTCTTTTTTAATTAAGAAAAATGTTTAAAAGAGTTTTGCTAGAAGAAGTTTATAATTGAATTAAGTACACAATTAATTCATAACATTTTTTATATTAACAAAATAAAAAAACACGACTGGGGTAAAATTTTAATATCATATTACACACAAGAATTATTTATAGTTAACAATTTTAATTAAAAACACACGCACTCAATTAGACTTATGTTTTTTCTTAAGGCCAAATATGTTTTGACGCTTAAATCTTTTCGTGGTATTAAAAAATTTTTTTCGTCACAATTGCTACACAAAACTGTAAGTATTTCGTAGAAAAAACTTCAATTGTCAACTTACTATAAATGGAATATGCAATAGTATTTTAAGATTTCAGCTTAATAGTAAAATCAAGATGAAGTACCTTAATCTAGCTGTTAGAATTTATTTTTCTATTTCAAAGTCATAATTTATATGTTTTACCAAGCTGACTGAAATAATAACTAAGAATTAAAATGAATATTATTTGTTTTTTCTACTTTTTTATTTAAAATAGATTATTTTAAAATGCCTTAATTGCCTTAATTCTAAAAAATTGTTTAGCAATTAAATGAAAAAATGAACCTAAGCCGAAAATAATTTAGATATAATATTTACAATTTAAATCCTGATTAGAAACAATTTTATAAACATATGTTTTTTTTTACAGGAAATAAATGCAGAACGATACCATTTTATGATTCAATTACTTTACATGACATTTTCAAATATACCATGATATTTGAAATTAACAATTTGAAATTTTTTATATTAAACATAATATAATTGAATTAAATTATAATATGTTGACATTTTAAACACAATTATTTTTATACTTTACTAAGACATTGTTATGCTAGGCAAAAATATGGTAACAAGACCAACAAAATTTTTATTATTATTATTATTTTTATTATTATTATTATTGTTATTATTATTATTATATTTTAATGTTACAATACCATGGTTTGCTTCAACCATACAATATAATCCTAATATACTGCTCTCAGATTTTGGTTACCACAATCCTGTTTTTCCTTCGCCAGCATAACAAAATTAAATCGGTTTTGGTACATTTTGAATTCCGGAAGGCACTCTAATCGAACAAAGTAGCGACTTTCGAAAAGAGCACAAGTTGGCATGTTTTAAATCGAAAGAAGTGGGGCTGAATTTTCTACTAGTTGTGTACTCGGTCGGCCAAAGAAATCGTTCTTGGAATGCTGTATACGATTTCAAGAGATGTACAGTAAATACTATATTTTTTCAAGAAAAAATTGATGTTTACCTTATCTGAAATTACAAGGCTTAAAATTATCAGCGGGGCAGCAGACAAAAAAAATTAAAGGTCACAAATGGATGTTTGGGGTACGAAAAAAAAACTTTTGCACATAAAATTCTTCTTACTCATATGGTTAATATATAATGTAAAAGTGTATTTTATCTACGGCTTACTGACCGAAAAGGGTTGAGAAATTCGTAACAAAGACTGAAGAAATATCAAATCAGACATTATGAACCAAATGATAATAACATCGGGCCTGATAATATTACATTTGATTCCATTATTTATCAAGAAAATGCATAATAATAAAAATATCGAAGTTGAAGCTCTTTTAGAATAATAAGTTGCATAATGGTTGTTTCTTGGTTGATTTCCTACCCCAATAAAAAAAAATCGTATCATGAACACTCAACCAATGCAGCCAGTTTTTTATTTCATTATGCATTTTAATATGAAAGTTGCTTGTGAGAAACTTAATGATCCCAGAATCATCTAGAATTTTGCTAGACTGTGCATATTATTAAGGAAATTTAAAGTACAAAAATTCAGATCTTTACGCGTTATAGTTCTCGAGATAACGAAAGTAATTTTCGCTTTCTATGGAAGGTACCACGCCTCTTTAACTATAAAAAAAAAAAAAAATAAGACTCTACTTAATGTAGTTCTCTAGATACACGATTTAAATCTTACACTTTGTTTCATGTGTGCCACACCCACTTTTTCAATCCAGTCTGTGTTTTGCTGAACTATAGATATTGATATGGGGGTTAAAGTAGAACATTTTAAGACTCTATTTATTATAGTTTCTAGGTACATGGAAATAACTTTTAACTTTGTATGGGAGGTAGCACGCCCCTTATTTTAATCCAGGCAGTTTTTTACTACATTGTGCATATTATAAAGGGAGTTATTTGAAAAAAATCAAAATTAATATGATGAGAAGAATTTAATTTATACGGGAAGGGCCACGCTCACATGAAGTAGCTTATTTTATTAGTCGCATATCTGATAACAAACTGTGTAGATTGGTGTAGGCAGCTATAGCTGTGTGCGATGTTGCCAGTTGTGAAATTTTATTTTTAAATTACTTCACTTTGTACCAGTTGATAAAATTATACTTTTCGGAAGTTTTTGCGATTTTTCTTTTCTTATATTTTATATATTATATTTTTTCTATAGTAGTCGTTGTGCCCTACCACATGTATATAAACAGCATATTCCTTCTATTGCTGCAAAGAACAAAGGACTATTCTGTTTTAGAAACTGTAGAGCTTTAGACGTTCGAGTTTTGAAACTGCTTACATCGGCATGGGCATATTAAACATATTTACAAAATTGTCTTAACTGTCAAAAAATATATTTACAAAATGTTTACGAGTAAAATCTAAATTTCCTTGAGTTGTTTTCGTTATAATTTTCAAGTCTCTTTTAGCTTAATTCACTTTCTCTTCCGTAGTACTACAAAACAAGAGGTTCTTCGAACGACTTGACCAGAATACTTTTTTCTCCGAATAAATCTTTTAAAATTGGATACTTGAAATATCGCTGCACGCAAACTCTGAAAAGCTTAAATTATAAAGGGTGGTCTATATTTGAATTTAAGCAACCAGAGTGTGCATCTAAGCATTATCGGCTCTCTTCATTGTGGCATAATTTTTTTTTCATCACAATCTCAGTAGTGCATTAATCTGTCCGGTCCTTTTTTAAGAAGAAAAACTTACTTCCATCTAAATAAATTTTTCGCTTTGTTTTGCTGCTTTAAGTCTCGTTAGAGAAAAATAAACCACGTAAAGATCTGAATTAAAAAAAAAACCTTTCGCATATATTTAGCAGCCAAATTTGAAATTTCTAGACATTAGTTCTAGGTCTTCTTTTTCACCATTGACTAAGTAAATTTGGAAGAATTGTCTCTCTTTACCTGGCTTTTATTTCGTTAGCGCTCGTAACTGAGGCAGTTTTTTTGTGTATCAGTAACGATCTGAAAACGGAATGGCTATCACTTCTTACAGCCCATATGTACTGCAGAATAACAAGCTATAAAATATTTACAGTTTTTCCGCGGAAAGAATTGTGTTTGTTATCTCGATTATTATTCTTGCCGACACCAATTCATTAAATCCTTTTCATATAATTTTAAATAAATTTCCCTTAAAAAAATATTATTTTTTTAAAATGAACTTACACTGCTCATTAAGCTTATTAATTTGTGTGAGTTTTAAACCAACAATAACACAAAAAAAGTTATGATAAATAAACCTTAAAGTATACTTTATGTTTGCAACAGCATTTAGTTAAACCAGCTAATTAGCCATAGTTGAGAATAAGCTCGCAAAAACAAAAAAAAAAAAAAAAATAAATAAATAAATAAATAAATAAAAATCTCGCAAAAATAACAACATGACTAACAAAATAAATAGAACTGTAGCAAAAGTTGCTAATAAGAGAAAAACTGTAGTTAAAATAAAATACATTTAATTAAGAAACAAAAGAACTTAAACAAAAAGTATGCTTTAAAACTTTAGCTACCAAGGCGCCACAAAGTATGCTCTACATTTTTATCTTAAACATTTAATATTAGATTTGCTGTTATTTTTTTTTTCAAAATTACTGTTAAAGTAAATGATTTTAATTTAGTAAAACTTGTAGTCGTGATTATAATAGTTGTTTTTGTTGTTGTATTTTACAATTGACCACACAAGTTTATTTGTTGTTTGGTAATTGCTATCGTGAACAGACATGTGTTATTTTGGTTGATTTTTCCTAGACAGACATAGACATAGAAGAATAGTCAACATTTAAATCAAATAGAAAATTTACTTTCATCTCTGTTAATAACAAATCTTTCTCTGTTTCTTTCTTTGTTTGTTCGCCTGCTTGCCTGTCTGCCTGCCGCAGCATGTGTTTGTTTATCAACTCAATAACTACTACAATTATATGTAGTGTTTTTGATTTGTATTTACCAACACACACACACGTAAAAGCTTATGAACTGTAACTATTAAAGTGAATGCATATGAGAACGTAATGGTGGTTGGCAAACAAATATTTATTTGTATTTGTCCACATGTGAACAGGTCAGACAGTGTTTTAAGTTTTAAGTCTACTTATAGAAATGCCACATGCGCAACATTTTTAAGTTTTTATTGATTGTGCACCTCTTGAAATCTGTTAGGCTGCTATTTAAAAAAATGCTGTAGTGCTGCCTAATCTACGAATAATCGTTGGACTATCTCGGTAGGCTAAGATATAAATGTGTTATCTATTTCTTGCTCTGCATAAGGGAACTGATCACGCCTAGACTCCTATCTTAATCTTCTAACAGGATATCAAACAAGCGCTCGCTCAGAAATCGTAGATAACGTTGAGTCAAGGCAGCACGGGAGGAGAGAAGATAAGTTACCATCTCCACATCTTTCTTAACCCAACAGCTCTTGGCTTAATCTTTGTAATAAAGGTCCATCCTTCTGTTGTGGGCCCCAATTTTGCAGTGGCTTCTTATCACGGTCATTAGTTCTTACACTTAGGCATTCCGTTGCCCTATGAGACAGTGGTTAAAAGGTAGACGTCAATTCGTCCCATGCACGCCGGGAGAGGGATTTCTTAGAAAGTATCAACAGCCGGCAGCAGGGCCTCCTTCTACGTCAACTTATTATTATATGATTCCTTAAAATGTCCACGCATCCAAAAATAGTGACTTTGACAAACAGATTCACCTCATATAATCCATGGTACCTTTTTAAAACACAAACTTCCGCCCAAGAACTTCTTTCCAAAAACTGAATATTAAATTTATAGTTTAATCGGCGGTGGACGATACAAGCCAGTTTTTAAAACTCTCAAATATTTCTTGACTTCGTTTTTAAGCGAATTATAAGATGTTACAGTTTCATATTTTCTTAAAACATCTGAAAACTATTGGTCTTCGATTAAAAGAATGCAGTTAATATAGAAATCTTCTTCTATAAAGAGAAATAAAGTGAATTTCCAATCTTAGCCAATTCCACAAGGTTTTAAAACAACAATGTCTTGTGATACCAAAAGCTCATTTTTAAAGCTTTGCCATTTTATTTTAATCTCCCGCATAGTTTAAGGTCTGTTACATATTTGTGTGACACCTTAAATAGTAAGGCGTTCATAGTTAGAATTTTTAGGTATTTGCAAACCTCATGTTTAAATTGTTTTGAAGATCGACATTTCTTGTTTTGAAAACATATGGTTGCAGGTATTGGTATGGGAAAACATGTTCAGGTTGTAAGGAAAAACGATCTGCTATTAACAAAACTATCGTTAAAGATACCGCTGAAAGTTTCCCTCAATATATTGCCAGCAAACTGGCTGCTGCCATGTTGACCATAGGCGCTATATGGGTTAAATACTGAAGGCAGTTAATAAAACATTGAAGCCTGAATCGTTTTACTCTAAGAATTAATGGACTCATTGTCTACAATTGGGAGGAATTTAAAGCTGGCCATTTATTATGGGCCTTGGACTATATTTTTTTTCTTCTATATTTCTAATTTAGGATATGGATATTATATTCTTAAATAAAGGTTTCAAAATTATTGAACTTATCTCTTTCAGAAATCCCAATAAAAAGGGCATGTTCTCAATCAATCCCAAAGGTCTACAGACTCTTCTAGCACAAATCAAACTAGAATAAATTTAACTTGTAGCTATCAGAACGCAATTGAAATATGCAACCCTAAACATAGAAACTAATAGCGTGTTTCTGTAACTAAAGTGAAAAATATTTCGCACACTGGCTTAAACAGGGTGAGCTAGAGTTCCCAATGTCTTTATTATAAAAAAAAAAAACAATTATGAATTAGTTAAGGCTCTGTATAAAATAAAAAGTCTGCAATATTTTTAATGCGAAAGACTTTTTACTTAAGTTACAGAAATAAGGCCCTGTTTTAAGGCGAGATTTCAGCTTCTCTTGTTCTTCTTTGTGGTTTCGTTATTAAAGTATTTTCTTTATTGTGCCTTTTTTGAACTTTACTGTTAAAAAAACAAAAAAGTTTAAAAGACAATCAAACAGTTTAACTTAAGCCTTCG
The DNA here is from genome assembly GCA_937654795.1 of Cistogaster globosa. Classification (NCBI taxonomy): domain Eukaryota; kingdom Metazoa; phylum Arthropoda; class Insecta; order Diptera; family Tachinidae; genus Cistogaster; species Cistogaster globosa. The sequence continues at coordinate 17,353,440 of OW569407.1, forward strand.
AAAAGTTTTTTAAATTTAGAAAACCATATTTCTGTTATTGACATAAACACCTTTCTCTTTCTCTGAAAAGAAAAGTTTCATAATCTTATTTAACTTTACTTTTTTCATTTTATTTTTCCAGCATTTTGTGGAACTTTTCTATTTTATTTATTGAAAACGTAACTAAGCGGCCAGTAGCAATTTAACCATTCTTACCACCCGTTTACCCATTTTCGAACATGGTTAATCATGTTTTGTGGTAACACAACATGTTTTCCTCTGTAACTTTTTTTGTTTTATAAACTCCCTTATATTGATGATTTATATATTTTTTTCTTTTCTTATTTAGTACCATGTTAAAGTGATGATTTAGTTTGTTTCCCAAATTGCTGCTGTTGGCTTTGTAGCATGTTGCTGGTGCTTCTGCTGATACTGATGCTTTTGCTATTACTGTTGTTGATTACTGGAATTGTTGTTCACAATAAATATACAACAAAGACAAATGTCAATTACAAACTTTTATTGGAATTTTAACAAGTATTGAACGCAATCAGTAACACACACGACATACACAACACAACACAATAATTTTATTTTTTTACAAACATGTGTGCATGTGTAAAGAGTGTGTGAGCGAATGTGTGCTTGTAAATACACGCAAGTATTCACTGTAGACTTTTTCAGAACTACTATAAAGTGCTAAACGAACAGGCAAACAAACCTGAGGTGTGAGTTGTTTGATCCCTGTAGAGAAAGTGGTATTAAGTATTTTATATTGATTTTGAAGATACCCTACAGTAAGTATGAAAAAAGATAAAATATTTTTATTATATTAGTTCAGATTAGTTCAGAAGCATTAAGCCATTTTATTCTGAAAAATTTCGAAGAATTCAAACAAAAAAAAAATTAATAAATAAGCATTATTTGACTGTCTGCATCATAGGAGAGCTATACAAGGAGGACTTCTCCTATTAGTTTTAGCAGACTAAATATTTATAATTTTTTTTTGAAAAAGCTAAGAATCTGTTAAAGCCAACGATGAGCTATAAAACATTACACTTCCTTACGCGAGTTTTAGCAAAAAGTTAAAAAAATATTAAATCGGAATAAACTATTTCTTAAAAAAAATCTAATTAATTAATTTTCAATTTTTAGAAATTTACTCGAAAAGAAAATTATTTATAAAACCAAGTTTCAAATACGAATTACAAAATTTAAAAAAAATTTTTTTTCGGAAATATTCTATAAAAATATATATTTGTTTTAAAGTAATAAAATTAAAGAAAAAAAAAAGAAATTAAATGTGTGTCATTTAACAATAGATTGTTGGTAGAAATTTTCTATAAAAAATTTACACGCCTTCTAATTGAGGTTAAAATTTCTATATTTTTAAGCATTATTTTAGTATTAATTTTTTGGAAATACTCTTTTGAATTCACTTCTAAATGTGTGAATTAGCTTAAAAGCTAAGTTAGTTATGCCATTTTCGAAATAAACTGCTAATGTGTCTATAAAAATTTGTAAGAAATCTAAAAAATTCTTTTTAACTTCATTTTAATAAATTATGCGCACATATCATTGTTCTCCATTCCGTAGGAAATTCTTTTAAAATTAAATCCGACTTCCGAATACCAAAACCGAAATCCTTTCTCCTTATTTAAAATAATATCTTTAAAGAAAATTTCCTACTAAAATGTAAGTAATTTATTTAAGTTATTCTTAAAATTTAAATAAATTGTGATTAAAAATGTGTGTATTTATTTTTTCTACAAATCCGGAGTAAGAACTTTTGTAAAATTTTGCAACAAAACTTCTTGTAAATTTTCGGAGTGAAATTTAAAATGATCTTTTACTTTAAGTTACATATTTAGTTTTTTTCATCTTAAAAATTAGAAGCAAAACTTTTTCTAAAATTTCGGAGTAAAATTTTTTTGGAACTTTCAGAGTTAAATAAAAAAATTTCTATCTTTTCAGTTTATTTATGCAATAAAAAAATATTCTATTCCTTTAAATTGCCCATTTTTTATATATTCAGTTTACGAATTCGAAGAGAAACTCTCTATGAAAAGCGAAGTAAAATTTCTAGTGCATTTTCGGAGTTAAGAAAGTATTCTCTTCTTTTAAATTGGGCCCTTTTTATTTACTTTTCTTAACAAAGTCGAAGTACAACTTTTTATGAAATTTCGAAATAAAAATTCTTGTTAATTTTCAGCGGAAAAGAAAAAGAATTTCTTCTTCTTTAAATTGCGCCTTTTGAAATTGCAGATTAAAGTTTCTTGTAAGTCTTCGGAGTAAAATTTAAAGCAGTATTTCTTAAAATTTAAATCAAATAAAAATTATTGTTTGAAATTTTCGGAGTGAAGTTTTTAATAAAAAGTTTTTTTTTCGGAATAAAATCTATAGTCCATGTTTTTTTGAAGTAGATTTTCCAATAGAGATTTGAAAAATAGTATAGTTTTTTAAAACCAGGAAAAATTATTACTTTAAATTTAAATAAAATCTAAAAAAATTCTTTTTAACTTTATTTACATAAATTATGCGAACATATCATTGTTCTCCATTCCGTAAAAAATTCTTTTAAAATTAAATCCGACTTCCGACTACCAATATCGAAATCCTTTCTCCTTATTTAAAATAATATCTTTAAAGAAAATTTCCTACTAAAATGTAAGTAATTTATTTAAGTTATTCTTAAAATTTAAATAAATTGTGATTAAAAATGTGTGTATTTATTTTTTCTACAAATCCGGAGTAAGAACTTTTGTAAAATTTTGCAACAAAACTTCTTGTAAATTTGCGGAGTGAAATTTAAAATGATCTTTTACTTTAAGTTACATATTTAGTTTTTTTCATCCTAAAAATTAGAAGCAAAACTTTTCTAAAATTTCGGAGTAAAATTTTTTTGGAACTTTCAGAGTTAAATAAAAAAATTTCTATCTTTTCAGTTTATTTATGCAATAAAAAAATATTCTATTCCTTTAAATTGCCCATTTTTTATATATTCAGTTTACGAATTCGAAGAGAAACTCTCTATGAAAAGCGAAGTAAAATTTCTAGTGCATTTTCGGAGTTAAGAAAGTATTCTCTTCTTTTAAATTGGGCCCTTTTTATTTACTTTTCTTAACAAAGTCGAAGTACAACTTTTTATGAAATTTCGAAATAAAAATTCTTGTTAATTTTCAGCGGAAAAGAAAAAGAATTTCTTCTTCTTTAAATTGCGCCTTTTGAAATTGCAGATTAAAGTTTCTTGTAAGTCTTCGGAGTAAAATTTAAAGCAGTATTTCTTAAAATTTAAATCAAATAAAAATTATTGTTTGAAATTTTCGGAGTGAAGTTTTTAATAAAAAGTTTTTTTTTCGGAATAAAATCTATAGTCCATGTTTTTTTGAAGTAGATTTTCCAATAGAGATTTGAAAAATAGTATAGTTTTTTAAAACCAGGAAAAATTATTACTTTAAATTTAAATAAAAGAAGATATTTTAAGCTTATTTTGGGGTAAATTAATAGCAATTTAAATTGTGATGTTTGTTGCGCAATCACAGAAAAATAGGCGGACCAATTCTGAAGAGCTTTGCGCTACAGATAGACCCTTGTGCAGATTAAAATATAGAACATATTCCTTATTTCTTGAATTTTAAACCGAAGGTATCTGTCTGCAAGGATTAAAAAGTAAATCTAAGCATACTCTCTTAGGCTTCGGAAATAAGATTAAAAATCTCGTTTTATTTTAAAAATTAAGGTATTTAAAGGAAGGCCTCTTTTGTGGAAACAACAAAACAAATTTGTAGTCGAAATCAAATAACCATATAAAACAAACCAACACCGTTTTAATTTTTTCTTTAATTCAAGCATGGAAAAGTGTGCGTTAAATTCGTTTAAATTTTTCGTTTTATCTTACAATCTTCGCATGTGTATTAAAACGTTTTATCTTGTTAGATATAAATAATTAATTCCAAACGTATGTTACAAAAAAAAAAAAAAAAACAGTTTATAAAAAAGTTGTATACATTTTTTTTAATCTCTAAAGTAATTTTTTTACGACCCAGGCTGATTGTCACTGGGATGCGAAGACAAAAATAAAAAAAAAAAAAAAAATTTAAACGACGAAGAGTTTTCAAACATTTAACTGGTTTGTATTGAAAAGTTTGGTTTTCTTTTTCCTATTTTTGGTTCATCAACGTGCACCTCTCTAAAGAGCAGTTGGAACCCAACACATGCAGTTGCTATATGATGTGCCACAAGTAAATCTAGATTGTAGCATAAACTGTTTGGTGGCAAGCATTATACAAATGTTATTACGGCGTTTTAAAAATTTTTTGTGTCGTTTTTTTTTTCGTATTTTTTGTTATTGCAGGTTTGTGTTTGTAATTGACTTAACTGCGCATGTGATTAAATCTACAAAAGAAACGCATTTTCATAAAACTGCTTTACTTTCTTTAACTGCAGATTTATACAAACTTGCAATGTACGTATGTTAGTATATATGAGTGTGTGTGTGTGTGGATATGTAACATTCTATCAAGAAATGATTGCAGCCGCAATCTGCAGTAGTTGTAATTTTTGTGCAAAATTTTTCTTTTTTTACTTTCTTCTTGCACTGCAGAGACTGTTTTACTTGATTAAGCAAAAAAAGAAAAGAAAAAAAGAAACCATATGGTTTATAAAAGTCACATTTAGCATAGAGCTTAAAATAAATTGTCATACAGTAAACAGTCTAAGAAAGAGATAAAAATACTGAGTTGGTTTTGTTTTGAATTAAGGCATTTTGGTTCTATGTAATTCTTGCAAAAAAAAAACACGATTTCAAAACAGACAAACTTCAAATTATATTTCTGTACGACGGTAATTATACATTTTTTACTGTATTCGAGAAAGATTTCGTCAGGATTTTTTATATGTCGTAGAACATAATTTTAATGTAGATTAAACAAGTAAATTCAGCCGTTATGTGGTCACCTTTTATTTTTTACACTTTTTACTGCTGACATAGTAAAACAAAATTTGCTTAAATTCTAATCGTAAGTCTATAACTGTTCAAAAGATTAGACATATAAACCAAATTACAACCATTAGGGCACCCTTTAATTTTTAATTTTTGCACTTGATATAGTAATAGACATTCTGTCTAATTTTCAAGAGTTTGTCTGCAACGGTCTTAAATTTCTTTATTCAAATTTTATAATTTTTGTTAAAGCGGCCTTAACAGTACTGTTTTCTTGTAAATTTTAGCTGTCTTTTTTTGATATTATTACCTCAAATATTTGGACGCCCTTTAATTTCCAAATACAAATTTTATACTTGTTATTATAGCGGCTAAGGTTCTTTGTAAATGTCAAATATCTGCCTATAACAGTTCAAAAGTTTGGCCACATACATCAACCAACATTAACTATTGGGACACCCTTTAGTTAATAATTTTGAATGTTTATACTTGCTTTTAAAACGGTCATAGTAATCTACATCGTGTCCAATATTCAAGTGTTTGTCTATAGCGGTTCACAAGATAGGCGCATATAAGTCAATTTCGTCACCTATGGGGACACCCTTTAATATTTAGACTTATTTTTGTATTACTTTTTGCTATTGGGAGTTATAGTTATACGCATTTTTTAATTTAAAAGAACTGCGATTTACGGTTCTTATTGCACTTAAAAATCAAATATGGGGACACCCTTTAATATTTTAAGATTATGAACTGTTTTTAAAACAGGGCCAATCTGTAAGTTTAATCTATCAAATTATAAAAAAATTTCAAAATTGGTTAAGAAGCGACTGAATTCTGCAGGCACAAACATAAAAAAGCAACATTCAGTCGAATAACGTCCTTCTTTTTTTGAAGTCGGTTAAAAACAGTTAGTTGATGTTTTCTAATAATAATCATAATCTAATTAAAAAAATGTCAAGGTAAGTAACTACTTATATTCACAACGATTTTTATTAATGAAGAATCTCCATAAAAGCCGGGTTAGAGTTTTAAATGGTAAAAAATTATATAAAAAAAAAAAAAAATAAACAACTAAATAAATAACTAAATTCAAAAGCATTCTTTTATTTAAAGGGTACTAAAATTTGAAAATGTTTGAATGCATATGGCTGTTCCTGATGCAGCGCTATATGAATGACCAATTTTGTATACAACCTTCCGAGCTTTAATGGACGTATGTCAGAAAAAATAACAACAATGTTGGCCTCCAAGACATCAATTTTTGCTGGCTTATTCCTACAAAACAGTGACTTTACCTCACTAAGATGTCAGACTGAAAGATCTTAAAGGGCAATAGGTAGGTTCATTTTTCGAAATCAACTTATTGCGAAATTTCGATGTCTATGAGTCGATGGTTGCGGCAGTCAAATGAAAAATAGTTACTGAGTCCGTACATTTACACAGAATATGTGTTGCTTGTTTGCTATTAAAGTAGGTAAAAAAAAAGTTAAAATTAAAATGTGTATCAATTGAAACGTTATTTTCAGTAGATCTTATTTTAAATCTATTTAAAAAATAAATTACTATACCCGCTGTAAGATTTTCAAAAATTAAAAATGAATTAAAAATTACTTTTTCAGCTTAAAGTTCGTTTGGAATGAAATGCAGCATTTTCTGGATCGCTACATCCTTCATCAGCATTCTTGGCATCCATCTATCTTAGGTTTTGTATATTTTAAACCTCTATTTAACCAATTATTTATTGGTTATTAATTTGGTTAGACGAAGTCCATACACTACTCAAAGCATTTCCTCGTTGTTATCTCTGCAACTCGTCTGTTACATTTGTTTTTTGTTTCAGAAATTAAAACTACGAATTAAAGGATGACCCATACATGGTAAACATGGAAACATATAGTGAGTGAGTCCAACTCGCACTTATGTTTCTAAACACAAATCAGAAAGTTTGAAAAAAAATCCTTTGTTTTAGCTTCCACTGTCAAAATATCTAGAAAATTATTCTCAAAAAAAAAAACGTTTTAATTTTTTTCTTTAGTTTTATTATCTACATTTATTTAAAGTGACACTATAATACATTTTCGTATTTAATGTTGGATTTTAATAATGGACACGTACGTTTCATGTTATTGCGTATAAATATCACATTTTTTCTTTTCTTGTTTTTCGTTTTAGTTGCTGGATCAGCTTTCTCAGGGTAAGTAAGTTTGTGTGCGTTTAAATGGAAATTACTAAAGTAATTTTAATTCGAGAAAAAAAAACATTGTTTTTTTCCTTTTCATAATGTTGCAATTGCCATGGCCATTGATGCAAAAAGTATGTTACGGAAAGAAAACTAAATAGAAAAAAAAAACAAGATTTAGGGAAATCGTAAAAATGTTATGTGAGAAAATGCAAGATTATGACAGTTAAAGCAAGTTTAAGCTGTAAAAGAAAATTTGGTATCATAAAAATTAAAGTTTTTTACATGGGATTTCTTCAAATCCATTCAAGGTAAATTTAGGAGTACTGCGTGCCCCTATTTTCATTTAAATTTTTCTTTGTTTCTTTAATGTTTTTTTTTTCTAAATTTTGTTGACAGAATGTTTGGCATTAGTATTCTTTGTATCAAGTCCATTTGGCATTAAATCAATTTTTAAATTCGGTGTAAGTCTTAAAACTCAGTGGAATGTCCAAAGTATTGTATACATTTTTAAATTGTTAATAAAGCTCGGTAATTACTGTTTTACTTCGTCTGATTCTCATTTATATTTGAAGAAAAAAAGCAATTCATTTATTATAGTTACAAATGTTTTAAGCACATACAATTTTAAAGAACAGAATGAAAATTATTTTAAATATACAATACAAAATATCATAATTTGAAAAAAAAAACTCAAAACTACAAACAACATTTTTTTTTATTATTGCGCCTCTTTATTCCTATTAAAACTATCTAAGATTCAAACTCAACCGCTGCACTGCCATCTTAGTTTATTTCTGTTTTACTTTAAAAATGATTCTTTCAAAAGAATTTTTGTAAAATGACGTAATGACCCAAATAAAATATTCTTGCTCAATTAAACTTTTCTCTATTTATTTTTAAGTTTTAAAATATGCTGCATATTTTAAGGCTACACTTTTATAAGGTGCTCTAAAAATCTTTAAATATTTTTCCAACCATTAAACTTTTTTAAGCTTTTCAATGTAAAAATAAGCAAAGAAAAGTATTTTTGTAAGTTTAGTTTCAAATAGTTTTTATAATAAAAGTATTAGCTTTACTAAGAAAACTAAAGCATATTGTTAGGCTTCATAAATATATAAATTGAAATGTATACTTTACGTCTAAATATTTTTATTTGTTTTTTAGTTAAACATTTAGAAAAACTAAGCATTTAATACAGAGTAAAAGAAAATAAGGGAAAAACTTTTACTTTCCTTAGACTTTAAATTTTTGGAAGAGAATTATAAATCTTGTAAAAACATTTTGTATAAAAATTTAGTTTCCTTTCTAATTTTTTATTAAAAAAATTTAAATGTTTTAAAAAGTTTTTTGGTTCGAATATGAAAATTTAATAGCCACTCTACCTTTAATTAAGTTATAAGCTGGCGAAAGGAGAAGCTTTTAATGGCGGTGCGGAAATTGATGCTTTCTACAGGACGAAGGAGCTGGCAACGCCTGGAGTGTGGTAGAACTAAAGTATATCCAAAAGACATGTTTAGAAGCATACTGCACGAAGTATCACTACGTCACTGGACACTGCTGCGTAGGAAAAAAATAATTTTTTATAGTTAATTCTGTAGGAGCTGCCACAATAAGGTAGACGCAAGAACGGGTGTTATCAGAATCTCTGCTTTTTCTGTCAGTCTTCAGTTTGCGTTTCAAAAGGGTTATGGAACTATTTTTATCTTTCAAAACATTGATTCCTATTCGGTAATTTTTTCATACATCGTTGATGTTAAAAGGTTAAAAGTCGGAGGACATCATTTCTAATATGCTTAAAGCTGTGCTAATGTTCATCACTTAAACAGAAGTCTTGCTAGAGAACCTAAAGTAAACTTGTGTTACTGAAAGAGTATAATAAATAATTAAAAACAAAATAATGATCGCAAATACTGCCTGTACATAGAAAAAAAAAAAAAATAAATTAGAAACGTTAAACTCTTACTCAGAAATTTCATTAATATAATTATTTTTTACTTCTTAAGTACCAAACAGCCTGCAAAAACATTAGTTTCTTTGGAATAGTATAAATAAAAGTAGCTATAAAGCGTGTGCGTGTGTCAATTCTATATCTGTGTGTAAAAAGTTTCAGATTAATTTAATTGGCCTTGATTAGGAAAATTCTTATCTCTGTGATGTCATGTTTTTTTATTTTTTTAATTTCTTCAGAATTGTGATCATGTTTTCATAGTATATTTACAGAAGAAATGTATGCACCTATTAAAAGTTTTATTTATTTTTAGAATGAAGTTGTATAAAATTTTGGTAATTATTTTTGTTAAAAAAAAAATTCAAAATTTTTTAATTAAATAATTAATTGAATCTATGAAATATTTAGTTAGATCTAATAAATATTTAATTGACTCAATTTAAATTTCAAATAATAAATATAACATTTTTAAAATAAATTTTTGAGGACCAGCATGTGATCGATGGATAACAAAAGTACCTAATCTTTTTGGCTTAAATTATGTAAGAACATTTCATGTAATATTTTGTGTGGATCTTTTACACGTGTGGAACGTAATTTTAACATTAAAGTCTATTCTTTCTTATTTAATCTAGTCATATAATTTTATTTTTTGTAAATAATTTTTTAATTTACGAGTATGTGGTGGATGTTAATGCTTTCCTTAAATTATTTAACACATTCATTTCTAAGTAGCATTTTTATGTTACAAAATAGTTTTAACATGAGTTTTTTATGATATTTTTTAACATGAACATACATAGATATTTTTTTTCTAAAAACCAAGCAGAATATATGTTTTTGTGTTGTTTTTTTATATTTAATGTTTATTTCATGCAGATGTTAGAAATAATTTGGCAAATTATTAGACTTTAGTCGCAAAAATTAACATACAAATGAGAGTTTATTTTTATTTGTTTTTTATTGTTTTAAAAGACACTGAATAAATTAAATATATTTTTATTTTCCATTTCGATATGCTCTATCGGATGTACAGAAAATAGACAACTTGAGAGGAGAATTGCTTGCTAGGATTAAAGTGGCAAACTTGCAGCGCTGCTGCTCTTGAATTGTGTGATTCAATTGTTCTCTGTCACAAAAGGAAAAAATTGAAAATTCAATTCATATATTTGAAAAGAAGAAGAGCTATCTAAAGATGAGATGGCCAAGACGACGACAGCTAAAAAACTTGATAAATGGATAATGACGAAGAAGCAAAGATGATTTGCTTGGTTTTCATTCAGTAAACGTTGTTGGCTTCGAAGTTCTTGTAAGAATTACCTTGGCGACGAAGCAACCAAATAAAAAATAATTGATCAATAATAGCTCAGTTAGTAGCATTTTTTGCACGTTTCGCATTACTAAAAGATGGATAGGATTACTTCAGTAAAGAACTAAAGTCATGTGTTGGGTCACAATCACAAGGAAAATATATTCTAGCATCTCATAATAAAAATAAATTTATTTTATTTACATTTTGATACTGTGAAGACGTTAATTTTATAAAAAGAAAAATACAATTTACAATCAAAAACGTACAAAATGATTAAAAAAATTGTTTGTGGACCACCACAAGAGTTGAAGGCAGACAATAAATATGTTCTGAGAATATATTTGGGATAAAAAACAATTAGAGATCAATTGAACATTTTGTTTCTCTTGAAACGACCTTGGAGCAGTTACACCATTGGGAGCATATCTAATAAAAATTAAATTTTTTATGGGAGCCCCTGTGAGGAATTTAATTAGGAGAGAGAGGGAATTTATATATGCACATTTAACCTCCCTAGAAGTGAGTTCGATTTAGGTGGAGAGCTATTTGAAGGCTTTTTCCATTTTACCCTCTTCTTACACGCTCTGAGGACTCCTTTGCATTTAAGCCACAGTTTTATTCAGAAGCTGAAAATACTGGTAGTGCTAGTGTGTCCAAATCATATTGCTAGGGATCTCCATAAAAAAACTATCCAAAACCCTAATGTACATCAGAAAAAAAATATAATTTTTATCCAATATCTTTTTTTATAGTATACTAACAGGCTTGGTATTTAAACAATTTTTGTAGCATACTTTTGTGGTTAAATTATAGAACTGTTCTTTTTTTGAGTAATTTACCAATTTTGAGAAAAGACTACAGCAGTAAAATTTCAAAACAAATCAAAATAACCTTTTTATGTGGTTTAATAACTAAAAACTAATTAAAGCATATTTTAAAGACAAAATATAAAATTCTAGGTTAACGTTATTTTGATCAAAGAATATTTTATTTTTAAAAATAAACTCAAGTTAAAACAAGTTGTAACAAAACAAGCACTAAGCAACAATAACTTTAACTTTTTGAAAGTTTAGTTAAAATATTTTCAGTAATTAAAATATTATTAAAAACTACTTAAAGGGTTAAAAACTATTTTCTTTACTTAACTAATTAACAAATTTATATTTTAATTTATGCAGACAAACACATAACAAAATCATTTTTTGTTTTATGTTTTTTATGTAGAACTTGCTATTTTTAATTCATAAAGTAAACCCTTACCACAACATCAGCTCTTATAATCTCTCGTTAATGACCTACTTTATCCTTTTTTCGTTTTTATTCAGACTTTTCAATAATTCATTTTTTAAAATTTAATGTGGAAATAAATTTGTCATTTTATAATGAATTGCAATTTAATTGCAACTTAAATTTAATAAAATATTTTTTTTTGAATTAGCAGATTTATTTAGTGTTCTTTTGCAAATGACTTTTGCTTTTACATGAACTTTTAATTTATATCTAACAATTTATCATTGATCTCAATATAAATTTCAATTCAATTAAATATTTTTTTAATTATTGTTGTTAAATTCATCAGTGCATTAGTGTTGATTTTGTAAGAACACCTGTGCATTTATATTTTTAATTTGAAAAATTATTGCAAATTTGCAATTTTTATATGATTAAAAACACCGAAAGTAATAAGTTTTTATTAAGACTTGACTTTTAAATCAAAAAATTAAGTAAACAAATTTAAAAAAAAAATCTCTTTAATATATTTGTAAAATTCTCTATAAATTTTGTTTTTAGAGCACGAAAATGGAATTCTTTCAAGAATTATTGAAATTAGTCTCTGAAGCAACTATGGTTTTTAAAGTCTAATGGATATGGGCATGTTGATCAAAAGTGCACTCCACTAATTAGTAAGTCATACAAACATATTTTAAAATTATAAAAAATGCAATTAAATGCCTTTGTTTGGTATGGAAGTAGCCTTCAATAACGATAAAAAAAGAACCTAAGTGCGAACTTAAATCCAAACACTGTTAATTTCTTCTAGAAAGCAGATAAGACGAGGTGTAAGATAATTACTTACGCCAATAAGTAAGTGAAGCCACAATGGTGAAGGATCTAAGAATCTCATACAAAATTGTATTATATGATGTTAATTTCGTTAGTTCGAAATTGAACCGAGTATCTTTGAAGCTATCCGGTAAGGCAGGACAGTTGTGCAATATACTGGACAGCAAATTCAACTGGAACAAAATGCGCGATTTGGAGCCTTGAAAGCGTCAAAGACATTATATTGCTATAAAAAGGGCATTAAGATTGGGATCTGAATTCATTTTAAACAAAATGGCTCCATGAATCTGTAATTAAAAGTTCTTTGTATGTTGGCCAACAAGAAAAATGTGTGTTCAAGATTTATATTATTAAGAAAAAATGCTTCATTAGGTATAACCATTACGACCAAGTTTTAGCATTATACTTATTCGGATCATGCTCTATTACATGCTTTAAAGTCACACCATATCATAGGCGGCTTTCATTCTAATGTAGCAGTTTATATAGAAAAATACACTTCTTTCAGCTTTTGGATCATACTAGGGCTTCCGCGTTCATACTCAAAATGTATAAACACCTTGACCCCTGCTTGCTGACAGTACTCGTGTCATAAGTAGATGGCCACTGTTCGGACCAGTTTCATGCCTTTGCAAGCACAGGCGACTTGTATGCCATAAGCAATATTGTCAAGTGGAAGTTTTTTTGTTTGAAGCATATTGTGACCCCCTAAAGTAGCAAGTTTCAGCATAAGGTTACCAGGAGTATGCTTTTACGCAATGTGCCTCAGGGGTTATCTAGTGGTGTGACTCAATTTACAGAGGACAAGCTCCCTCGTTAGTATTTGAGATCAAACCAGAGCTACCATGTTAATTTTCAAAACGCCGCGGCAATAATAAGAACAGATAGCAGTAGATAGCCACTGGTCAGATATTGAAAATCGTTATCAACCAATCTCAGTCCTCTGCAATCTCAGGCGATTGGTATTTCGAAGGCACCATCATCAAGTAGAAGAGTTCTGCATGAAAAACTGGAAAGGTTTCATTAATAGCCGGTACAGAGATTGTGGCCCTACGGAATACTGGTGCCAGTAGTTAGTCCTGATCAGACTTGAAAGTTCTTCTTTCCCATTTCCAGGCACCTGTAAGGCAAGACGATCGGTTTTGCGTGAAGCAGCAACCTGTTATACCTGTCTTAAGAGTCAAAACTAGAAAAGAATAATCATAACGGCAGATTAAAGCGCATTATGAGAGTAATGGCATACGACAGGGTATTAAAAATACAAAAGATAAAGAAAAGCTGTCGTCATATTTGATAACACCAACTGCGGTAACGAAAAGACAATTAAAAAAACGTCGTCATATGAAATCCATTAAATAAATCCATTAGATGAATCCAAATTGTACCAAATAGCATCAAATCGCAGAAAGGCAAATAAACTTAAAACTTAAATACTCGAAATTTTTCTTATTAAGTTAAAGCAAATTCTTTCAGTGTATTTAAAAAAATATCAGCAATTGTTTAAAATATGATTTCTTTGTGTATCCTAGTCCTTCTGATTCAAACACTGTTTTATCTTCCTCTTACCAACAAGTAAATGTATTTGTGCATCATGTGTAGTTAGTAGTCTTCAACCACCACGTATAAGTGTGAGTGAGTATGTTTATTTTCGGATATCCGTTTGTTATTGCTCTACTGTTGTATGATGTTGTTGACTTTATTGTGTATTTGTTATTGCTCGTTTTTATTGCATAAAGTTGTTGCAACAGAAATTGAAATGAACATTGTGTTATTGTAATTCCTACCACTTGATGATGTATTGCTTTCAGGATGCACATGTGTGAATAAATGAAAATATATATGTACATAATAAAGAGATAAATGAACAAAAAACAATTTCGAAAATATAAAATATTAAAGAAAAAACAATCATCATTTATATTAAATTCTCTTGGTTTTCTTTAGTAGAGATAAACGACTGGTTAAGATGCTGTGATGTGTGCAGAATAACTCATCCAACAGGACATGACAGACAAAAATTTAAGAGAAAAATAAAATAATAAAAGAAAATCTATAATAATTCAAAGAAATATGGGATTTGCATAAAACAAAAAGCAAAAAAAATATTCTTTACATTTAAAACTCATGTTGTAAAAATGTACAACAAACTACTGCATACCTTATGGCTGTAAACAATGTTAAATCTCTATTATTAAAACTAAAAACTCAATTTAAGGCAAATTATTTATAAATTTATTTGGGATATTTAAATGACTTAAAAGCCTATTGTAGAATTTTACTAAACCTATAGTTTGTTTTTCATTTAACCATAGCATATTTTTAGGCTTTTAGTTAAAGTCTTCTTGCTTGTTTGTATATTTAGAACTACAATTTGTGCAATTTTCTATTTAACTTTTGTGACCCTTATGGTTTCTATTTTACTCTTGGGTTTGAAAAATAATACATGTTTAGATGAATATTATTTTTTATTTCCTTTGGATTTACTACCAAATCTCCACAGGACTTATTATTTACAAATTTTATAAATTATTTATAAATTTAGTTATAAATTGAAACAAGTTTAAATGAACCTTTTCTTAGTTTTAAATTGAATAAAAAATTATACTTATTATGTTCGTTTCTTTATATGCATTTAATAAAATCTAAAGCATTTTTTGAGGAATTTTGTGTTCGTAAATAAATTTGAGCTTAGAATAGGATTTATGTTATAGTAAAATATGATGTTAAATAATGTCGAGAGCCCGTAATTTGTGAAAAAAATTAAAAAAGAACAAGTAAAAGTGCTATATTCGGCTATACCAAATCTTATATACCCTTCACTATATATGTTAATCTAGTTTCGTGAAGTAACTCCAATCAAAAAACAAATATTGTGGTGACAGGGAATTAAAAAATTAAAAAATAATGTTTTTTACATAAAAATGTCATCGGCTCTAAATGGGTTAAGCATGTTAGTATATTCTGAAATATCTCTTCAAAAACTTTTAACTGATACCCACATCGACACCTAAGAAAAATATGACGCACAATCGCACTTTTCTATGAAAAGTTCAGAGGCTCATAGTTGGAATATATGGGCGAGCGCAAATTTATTTTTTCCCTTTTCAATTCTCTATTGCCACATATATTTTTTGATTGGAATAACTTCATTCCAAATGATATTGAAAAATTGTGTGATGTTTTGCCCGGCCTCAAAGAATATGTACAGATCTTGCTTATTTTCAATAACAAAATTTTTAAAACTATGTCTGATCGATTGGAATATTTAAGTTTTCTCTAGCTCATCTATTGCCTTGGCAAAGTTGATTTCAACACTAACACAGACGTACAGACGGAGATCGTTCAATCGACTTCACTAGCTATGCACAAGGACTCAGAATTTATATTTTTTATACTTTTCCATAAACAGTTGTTGATAGAAATGTTTCAATATTGACGATTTGATTTTAAATAACAATGATTGTGTATTGTACAAATAAAATACTTTATAAAAATTTTGTAAGAATGGGAGTTGTCGTTTTACATGAAAATCTGATCCGATTGGTCCATTTTAACATCGATAGTTAAAGGCTTGTAGGCTTGGTCCAGCAGATGGGAACATAATATACAGAAAATTAACAAGTAGACGAGTATACTTCAAATCAAATAATTTCAAATAATTTTTGTTAAGAAGCTGCTATGGTTAACTTGGAAAAAAGCGGTTGAAATATCTTAGAGTCTAGATTAGAAACAGCAAAGTACATATAGATGAGTTGAGGAAGTGATCTATAAAAAACAATTGCAGTGTAGCCAATGTAAATGACTTAGTGATGACGCTTGTATATTAAAACAGCAGGTGTAATGGTTACACTGCCTGTAGAGTTAAACGAGAAAATGGTGATCTTAACATTAACGCTTGGAGTTCATGGATGTGTTGATTTAATAAGAACTTGCTTGGTGAGCTTAATATCGTAAGTTTGAGTTCCGCTGGAGTGAAAGTGTGTTCTGGTTTAGATGACTGCGCAGTACATGGTTGCCAAAGAAGATATCGAGAGGTTCAAGTCTCGTCGAAGTAACACGTTGTGGTACCTGCGAGGTGTACGTAGATGTGTTAAAACGCGTGTTTAATAAACAAGAGTTTGTGGGTACAGATCCAGCTATAAGAGAACCAAAGTCTAAGAAATGGAAGAAATAAAAATAAAGTATCACAGAAGAGTAAAAGAAAAGAAGGGACGTGCGGACTCTTGCATTTACAAGACCGCCTGCATTTAAAATTTTCAATAACGAAATAATATTTTTTTAAAAAAAAGTTGGTGTGAAGTTCCGGCGGCTAAAGATATTGACTTTTATAAATTTGTTTTTTTGGAAGGATATGGCCTTATATTTTTAGCAGCCCAATAAACATATTAAATGGTAACTTATTTATTGCATTGCCATCTGTTGGATAAAAAGTAGGCTATTGCTTATTATATTTTTGCTTGTTTCAGTCAAATGTTGATTTTCTCTAGCAACAATTAATACAATAAATACTCAGTTTGAGAATTTAGGTTTAATTTTCGTTTACATTGTTGAGAAGCAGAAGTTGACATTGCAATTTACCATAAATATCTAAATACTAACGAATATGATTTGAATTCTAATTGTTAAATCCGATTAAAAACACTATGTCTGCATATGAAACTCCGATTATCATTTTCCTTCTGTAATAGGTGCTACTTACTTTAACAAACAACTCAAATACTTACATTGTCATAGCAATAAATTCTTAAATTTATTTTCTTTTGTCTTCGTCTCCGTAAAGTCCTGTTGGCATAATATAATGTCGCATTTGGATAAAGATGCAGTAACTTAACTTTTACTAGTTTCCATTTGTTCGTGTGCAAACACTTTTCAGAAAGAAGCTTTTATATGTTAGTCGTATACGAGGGAGGTATTTGAAATTTCTAATCAGAAATATTAATTGTAAAACTGTCAAAGACATATGTGTCAATATTTACAAAATCGCCAAAAATTTTGTAAAATCTTTATTTATGTCATGAATTTAGGAAGTGTTTATTATTAAAGCCACAAATTCTAAAGGCAACATTCATTCATTCATTTAATTTACATAAAATTGGTTCCGTTTCTTTTTTTACAATGTTATAATAATTAAAGAGTTCAAGCAGTAATTTGACCTTTTTTACTTAGAAAAAATAAAAATTACAATAAAGGTTATTAAGGCGAGTATTAAGAAAAACCTATTGAGAAAAAAAAGAAAAAAAGATTTGGTTTTAAGATAAAACTTAATACTAAGTGTTCATATTTAATCTGCTAATATGGTTATGTCCAGATATTTTGCATCTAATATTGAGCTGTATCGATATAATTGATGGAATGTAGAGGTTGGGTGGAAAAATGCCATGGTAAATTATTTATCATTTTTAACAATTTGTTTTGACAAATTTGACTCGGGCTCCATAATATAATATAGAAATATAAATTGATTTAAAAATCATGATTTTTTTATCTTGACTTAGAAATGAATTTCTATTTATGAAACACAACAATCGTGTAAAATATTTATTTTATTTATTACATAAGAGATATGCTCACTAAAATTTATTTTTGGGTCAAGAATAATCCCTAAGCACTTAACTTTAGATTCCCATCTGATATATGTATTGTTAAAATAGAGATCCCTTTATGGAACGAAAATGGGCTTTCGCCTTCGAGTATAATATATTGCTTGAATTTTCTCTATGTTAAGCATGATTCTCCATTTTTTTAAAGTATCCCTCTACAATTGTTAAGTCATCTTGGAGGTTTTTGATAATATCCTCAGCAATTATATCATGACGCACGATAGCAGTATCATCTGTGAATATCGATGAAGAGCAGTTAACAAGCGAAGGGAAATCCGATGTGAAAATGTTATAAAAAATCGGTGATAGGCAAGACCCTTGCGGACATCCGGCAGACACTGTTATTTGCGATGAACATGATTTTCCAATGTGCACTTCCATAACATCTGTTGGATAGAAAACTTTGAATTAACATGATAATTTCAAACACTTAAAAATTAAAGAGAATGTCTATTACTTTGTCTGATATATGAAGAAGTATAAATATTTAAAATATAAAATTATAGGGTGTTACAATAATTGCTATTATTTTATGCATATGAAATTTGCATAGAACCTTTGTTGCTAAAGCTGGATTCACCCACTTTTTTTGTTTTTGAGAGTTTGTTCTGAAACGATTCACCCACTTCGAACAATTTTTCTGGAAAAACAAAGCTACCATATGAAACTTATGTGTAAGCGAGATGTGTTATTTTACAAGCAGGCAGCAAGTGACAGAAGATTGAAATCACAGAATGCCGTTTTTTTGCGTTTTTTGTGTCACAGACATAGTTTTGGTTTTGTTATAAATAAATTATAATTAAAAAAACTTTCATAATTAAATAAAAAATGAATAAAAGTAGAGTGCTTCTTCTAATAGCTTTTGAGGTAAAAAAAGCTTTTGTACTGGCAAAGTATACATATAAACAGAAACTTAAATATAAAAGAATTGCAGTGAAGAAGCTGCTGAAAGAAAGGAAAAAAGGGTACTTCCACGCATTGGTCCCAGAGATGCGGTTAAATGATACGGAATCATTTATAAACTTCAATCGTATGGATCACCACACATTCGACATTCGGCTTTTTTATTTTTGAAATAAGCTTCAAGGCAAGGGATTCGTTGAGATCCATGACAAAATTTTTTAAAATAATTTTTTTCATTTTGTGTTTTATTATAAATATACCAGGCAAATTAATGCAGGTAATCTTAAGAACAAACCAAATTTTAAAAATAATTCTTGAATATCAATGCAAACAAAGAGCAAAAAAAGATGTAAAATATATTTTTTTAGTTTGAAAGATTTTTATCACAATAATTAGACTGTGGTGCTTTTTCTTGCTTTTTCACTTTTTTCAGTTGACACCAGTTTCTTTTTTTTCACTTTTTAAGAAATTTTTTACTACAAATTTGTTAAAATTTTTAAAGAAAAAATTATTCAAAAAAGAAGTCAATCAGATTGCTTGGCAGTTTTACTTTTTAAATTTGCAAGCAGTTTTACCTTTTAAATTTATATGAACATATACATATATTTAATAAGTACGTACATATAATATGATGTGGCAGCTTAGTTAAATTTTCTTTGAAAAAATAAAGTATTTGCAGCACAATTTCATTGTTTTGGAACAAAAATTAAAATTAAACCAATTCAAGCTGAAATTGTTCCGAAGTGAGCTTAACTCTTTGTCTCTCTCTCTCTCTCTCTCAAAAAGAAACACGTTAAACTGCACATAAAAAAATGTTTCGAAATTCAGCTTAAGTCCGCTATAACATTAGAAATCACAGAAAGAAAGTCATACAAAAATTATTCATTTAAATACTTATCTCTCACAGTAAAAGTTCTTTTCACCGATTAAAAGTTTTATTTGTTTTTAGATTGCAGTTTAATTAAATTCTTAACTGAAACAATTGTGTGTTAAAACAAATAAAGACAGAATTTGTCTTTACTTTCCGTTCCGTGACGAATCAGCTGATCAGTTTCTGGTATGTGAATAATATGTATTTGTGGTTTGTTATTACTTTGACATGCTGTTCTGTTCCGTTTAAATCAACGTTAAGTTACTTAAAGGTTGTTTGGTAGTGTGGCTTTAAAATCTGTAATAAGTTCAACAAAATTAAAGTTTGGCAATGGAAATTTAATAAAATAAAAATTAAAAAATCCGTAAAAAAATATTTATATTGAATTCAGTTAGCATGTCTCTATTAGTAGTCGGAGCAGTATTTTTAATTATTGCCTTCTAAGAGATGAGATAGACTGTCGGTTATCTAAATCAATTACCTAGTTGAAAAATCAAATATAAATTCCAGTATTTTGTTTAATTAACGATTGCTTTAAAATTGTTTAGCAACCCAGTGTCCTTTTCCAAAATTTTTATTAAATGTCTAATCAAGTTATAAGCTGTGGATTTTTTTCTATATATTCCTTAATATGGCATATAAGCTTTCGGCTTTCCTTTTCATAAAAAGTTTTTATAATTTCTTTAAAATAGCTTTTTATCAATCCCTAAGTATGCACCTCCTCTATCACATGTGTGTGTCAACAATATTCAAACGGAATTATTTCCTAAATTGTTTTAGAACTCCGTAGTAAAAAAAAATTACTACCGGTCTCCTATATGCCTGAGATAATATTTATTGGTGTTGTCGACTCTTTCTTTCTGTTCATATATTTTCGAAATTGTTCTTCATTTTAATAAAAATGTCCATTTTAGTAAAAGACAGCTGAGGTTTAAAAAAATAATGCAGATTATCTTAAGAGAATTTCAAATTTATTTCTACTACAATACCAAATTGTATTTAAAGGCATTTTGCATTTGTGTACGTGACTTGTGTCACAAAACGTCATTAAATATAATTGTTAATATTTGTTGCACAATCCATTATAAAAAAATAAAAAAAATGTTACTAAAAATAAGATTGCAAAAATCATTAAAAGTATTTTATACATTAAAGTTAATCAGTAAATCATTAGCCCATATCTAAAGCTTAATGAACA
The DNA here is from genome assembly GCA_937654795.1 of Cistogaster globosa. Lineage (NCBI taxonomy): Eukaryota > Metazoa > Arthropoda > Insecta > Diptera > Tachinidae > Cistogaster > Cistogaster globosa. The sequence goes on from OW569407.1 coordinate 17,374,442, forward strand.
CAAGCAACAAAAGCAAAAAAATTTGATAATTATGTTTTTTGTTGAAAACAATGCAAAGGCATTTATAATGCGATAATGTTCAAACCAATCGACAGATAATTATAAAATAAATGAACTTGACTCTGAAAATGTACACGCGCATAGTGATGTTGCATGTTAAACTTATTTGAGCGGTACTTTTTTTTAATTAAAATTACAAAACAAAAAAGGAAAATAATAAAACAATAGCTGAAAAATAATAGAGAAGAAAAAAAATAAAAAATAAATAAAACATATGGTTTAAATATTTCATTTTGCGCGCGCAAAAATTTGTCATTGTTGCGGAAAGTAAAGCGTTAGATAGTGGATCATAGACAAAACATATTAAGTTGAAATGTGTCTGGTATCTGTTCATAATGAGCTCTTTATGTATTTATGAAAATATAATTTATGTTTATCAGTTCTCAGCACAAGCAAAATTATTTGGTTTTTTGTTTTCTTTTATATTTTTTTTGTCATAAATAGTTTGTGTGTTTGTTAAAGTTACTAAACATTAAAGAGGCAATTTAGATGTAAATGAAATCTAGTGGAAATATAATAATCATTATTATCGCATTGTTTACAGACAGATGGTTAAAGTTATTTAGCAGCCTAAAAGTAGGCAAATAAAATACACATAACAACTCTTAGAGTTTTATGCTACAAGGAAAATTGAATTCACAGAAAAATTTCTCAAAGCAAAACAATAAGAGTTTAATAGTCTTGAAGAGAAAATTTTACGAAATTTATTCTTTTAAAGAATATTAAAAATTTTAGTATTTTTGGTAAAAAATTTTATATTTTTGGCAAAATATTTTTTAATGAAATACTTTTTGTTGAAAACTTAGATTTTTTGCGAAAATTTTAATTTACTTAGTAATTTATATTTTATTTTTTAGGGTAAAATTTATTTCATTTAAACTTTTATGCAGAAAGAACAATTATTTTAAAATATTTTTTTTTTTTTAATTTTTTCGTGAAATTAATATTTATTTTTTTTATGTTTTTTGAATTAAATATTTCATTTATTTTTGTTTAGATGTCGTCTTTTCAGAAAATTTTTACTTTTGTGTGAAAGTGAGATTTGTTTTTTTGTTGTTTGTTTGTGAAGCCTTAATATTTTATCGAAATTCCAAATATTTTTTGGAGATATTTTTTTTTATATTTTAGTGAAAAGTTGAGTTTTAGTGAAGTTTCGATTTTCGGCCAAACTCAATTTTTTTAATTTCGTTTATTTTATTTTTCTTTTTTGTTCCAATTTACAAACTTGGTTGTCACAGTATACATAATTTTTTTAAAACAACATTTTTATTGCTGGTTATAATGATTATATTTTTATTAATAACCTATTTTACATTTAGCTTTGGATTTTTTGTTCCGAATTTTTCTATTGTGTAATTAATTTAAATTTTTTGCGAAAGTGTTGTTTATTTAAATTACTGGTTTGTGCCTTAGTTAAAAAAGAGACTGTTGTGTGGCTCTGAGTGTAAACAGAATACAGGAAAAAGTTATTTAACAAATGTGGAGCAGCTGCGGTTGATGCTTAGACAGAGCTGTCTGCTTGTATGACAAACAGACACATCAGTTCACATCACAATAAAGCCTTGAATATCAATTATTGTTCAATGATAATTTGCTTCAAGAAAACTAATAAGGGAAGAGAGCTATAACATAATTTTCGAATTTCGCCTGATCGATGCCTAAAACATCGATTTTAATAAAGAACAAGATATAAGTCCAAGTCTAGAGTTAAAAATGCAACACAAGATGAGCGTAAAAGTAAACAAAAATGACTTATTTTTGATCTACGGAACCTCTAAATTAAATAAAAGTGAAAAATATTAATTTCCTTGAAAAACATTGTAAATTTTGAAAAATATTTTTTTTATATTTATCCACTGTAAATCAATTTACAATTTGATAAATTGATTTGCAAAGAATTGAAATTTCTAAGGTTTTGAGTTGTTACACAATTCTGGCAGCCAAAAATTCTCTAGTTATTTTCTTCTTTAACAACAACGTTAAAGTGATTTGTATTTTTACTCCACAACGTTGATTTATTTATTTTCTAGATTCCTGCTAAATTTTTTTCTTGCGATGTACTGAAAAATAAATACGTTTTAATTAATATTCTAACCTAACCTTTAATATTAAGTTTGACGCTTTAACTACCTAAAAATATGCCAAAAAATTTAATCAAATTATCATGCCTTAATATATGCTTTAAAGATAAATTTAAAAAACATCTAATACTTGTATTCTATGTGCACTAATAAAACAATTGCTAATCGCAAATGTTAGACAAATTCTCTTTTGGCTAATGAAATAAATATAAAAAGCTGCATGATAAATGGCTCCCAATGGATGTTATCAAATATTTTGTTTCTTATACAATAAATTTTAGCAGCTTAAAGTAGGCAATAATAATACATATTTCATATTTAAAGCTAAAACAGACAAAAAATTTGTATACAATAATTATATAAAAAATTTATAAGCAACATTTATCACCACCTCATATTTAAGGGATATTTTATTCGACACAGGAGTGTTTTTTCTTCTTCACTTTTTCATTTAAATATTATTATGTGTAACATGTTATTTTTTTTTTGTTGTTTTAAAAATTTGTTTTCTTTTAACCTCCCATAAGTATTTTAATCTTCAACATTTTTTACAGTATCTTTTAACACAATAGTGTAAATGTTTTTATTTGTTTGACATGTCTGTCAATATTTTCATACATCCGCTTTAAAATGTGTGCTGATTTTCCCATATTTAATCACTCAACTATTGACAACCATAGCATGTTCTCTACTGTCGTCATGCTCTTCATTGTCATCATTTGTCGCTATAAAAGCAGCCATAACAACAATAACATGCAAAATGCATGCAAAAACATGTTGGTTTGTTTATGTTAGTTGTGGGTGCTTGTAGACAAATTAATGCAAATATAACAGTTTCAAGAAAGACTTTTTTAATTAATTTTTTTACAACTCTATAATTTTTTTTAAATGAAAAAAAAAATTTTGAAATCGGATAAAAACTTTTCCATTATATAATTTTTAATACTTTCTTTAAGCTGATTTGAAAATGTGTCTGTCCGTCAGTTTCTAATGACATAAAATAAATTTTGTACAAACGGCAAGTGGAACTTTTTTTTTTGTGTCTGTAGTATTGTGCAGTCATAGCTTGGCCATAGTTAAAGATAAACCATAGCCTAACTATAAGCTAATCATAGGTCAATTATAGCTCTTCTATTCATATTCTGTGGTAGCATAGTTATAACAAATTAATTGTCGTCATTAACGTTTGTTTTTGACGTTATAGCGCACTAAGAATAGTAAAACTAGATAGAAACAATTACTCCGGAAAAACTTTCGCATTACTTCGAGATCGATTTTCTTTATTGGACTATGCGGCTTTCATAATTTAGTCTACTTTCCCATCCATTGTAACAAATCTATGTGTTGTGACTAAATGTTCAGTTCTGGTTTCCAAAAAATTTTTTTATTCTCCTTAGAAAAACTTTGAGTGCTTTAACTTTTCCCCTTTGTCTTCCACTAATTTTTTTACACGTCGCTCATAGGACATTTGTTATGATAGGACATACGTATTCCTTTTATTCTTCCAGCATTTTGAAAAATGGGTTTGCCTTTCTGGAATGTTCTGCATATTTAACTTTTTGTTAAATAAAACCTGTGCAAATAGTCGCCGAAATTTTCATGGCTACTGATAACTTCACTAAGTTGAAGGTTAAGATCTCCAAGTTTGCTCTTTATCCAAGTCTCAAGGTTATCCTATAAGGTTTGTCATTGTTTAAAGAGACTTCCTATAATTGGCACATCCCTGTTTATGTTTCCATTTGTTGGTGATTTAAACTGCTTATACATGAATTTTCTTTCGACAGTGGTAAGAAAAATCGATGGTTCTCACGCAAGTACAAATAGTGCTCCCCTGAACGTCATACTATATGCGAATATAATTTCTCTTTAAATTTGATATATTTTTCTAAAAGTAAAATTAAAAACTTTAGTTAGGAATAATAATAAACCCTAATATATGAGCCGTTTGTGTAGAAAATGACATAAGTTACTTAAAAAAAAATTGAATATCAAGAGCTGCTACGAAGTTTTATTAACCGAAGTTTTTGTTTGGAAAACAAAAAATAATTATTCTGAGGAAATAAGTTCAAGTATGCCTTCTCGAGATTTAGCCTCAATTCTTTTAAAATTTTTAAAAGACAATCCTCTGCATCAGATTAAAAGCATAGTAACTTATGCCACTTTAAAAATAAACGGCTCAATTATATCTTAAAAAAACACGTACTCCACAAAAGCAAGTATATAACGTATTGGTGCTCCTTCACAAATTTCATTGCAATAGTTTGTTTTTGTTAGAATTTAAAATTCAGAAAAAATATTAATTTTTTTTTCACATCTGACTTTATAATTATAAATTCAGATTTACTTTATATTTCATTTCATTTTATTTTATTTAATTTTTTTTTTTTTTGGATTTCAACTGATTGTGTGTTCTGTTTTTGTTGCTGTTTTGGTATATCCCTAAGGGTATGCACTGTTTTTTATTTTAAATTTGAATAATTTTTTATGCTAAATATATTTTAAGCTTTAAAAATGTTAAAGTTAAAGATTTGATAAACAATTCCATAAAAAGGAATTAAAAATTTTTAAAGCACAAACCAAGCGTGCTTTAGTTTTCAAGTGATTAAACATTTTTAATTGTTAATCTCCAAACGTTTTAATATTCTTTGGTAATTTAGTGTTAATTTTTGGTTTTCGTTTAAATTATTTTTCGTCTGCATACATTTGAAAAATAATTTTTCTTTGTAAAAATTAAATTAAAAAATGAAAAAAACCCAAAAAAGTAAATTTTAATTGATTTATAATAATCCACGGTTCAATCCCTGATTGGAAAAAAATTAAAAATAATTTATTTTTAGTTTATTATTTTCTCAATTACTGCCCTTTGCAAAATTGGCGTAAAGCTTTATCACTTTATCTTGTTTGTATTTTCGCCATCACTCGAGACGTAATTTCTTAGACTTTCAGTGCCTTACACTGCCTAAAAAACAGAAATATTTATTAAAAAATTTACGGTAATAAAGCGTTATCAGGGTAATGAATGCAATCCAAGATAATTTTTTTCGAGTCTATCCCATTTGTATTACCTTTAAAACACTAATTTAAGCATTTTATTTAAGAATTATTTAAGAATTTTAAGAATTTTCATTGCTACGAAAGAAACGGAATTATTATAGTGAGTGTTGCATACCAACAGAACTAAGGCGCCTAGAAAAAGTTCTGATTAATTAGAGATAATAAATAATCATAATAATGCATATTTAACAGAGATTGATGTCTGTGTAAAATTACAAAAGATTCGCTAAAAGTTTTTACTGCCACGCCCACTGTCATTTTTTTGTCATAATTATGCAGTTTTATTATGAATTTATGTGTGTGCAAAGTTTCAAAAGGTTCCAGTAAAAAAGGGAACTTCAAAAAGACTTTCTACCTTAAATGGGCGTGACACTGCCCATTTGTGTAATTGTAGTATATGACATTACCGGATAATTTTTAAATAAAATAAAAAATGCTGCATATTTTTAGAAGATTTTTTAAAATATTTTATGTTTGATTCAATTTAAAAATGAATGACCTTGAAAAATCATGTAGGTCTAGCTTATCAATGAATTAAAAAAAACATTTAGTGATAATTGTCAACAAATAGTAAAAAATAATCTCGAGCAAAAGCAAAACATAACGTCATAGTTAAGCAAAAAATCAAAAAAATAAAAAACAACAAACTCTTAAAAAAAATACTGTTTCCACGTCCAAGCCCCTTTAAATTAAAAAAAAAAAAAAAAAAAATAAAAACTTTTTGAGACATAAAAGTTGTTCCGCTATCTGAAAATCATACACAGCATTTATAGTTTGCTTTTAATTATTTTTTGTTGGGGGGATCTATTAATCTGTATTTAATCTATTTTTCCATTTTTTTTTTGTATGTGTGTATTTTTCGAAATTCGATTTTTGTATTTTGAAGAGCTTCTCGCTCGAACGCGACAGTTTGACTACAAATAAAATCATTTAACATATTATTTACAAAAAAAAAAAAAAAAAAATAATACTCACATGTGTTTGTTGCATGTTTGGTTTTGTTGTGTTTTTTATACTATTGTTTCATATTGAATTGTTTTTGTATTTTTGAGAGCGATCTAAGTATAACAACATTAAATCATTTAATTTTTTTTAGAACTTTTTGAAAAACGCCAAACGAAAAAAATACGATTGCAAAAGCCTTTTGCAATTGAATGACCAGCTTTAATTCTATACAATTTTAAATTCTAAAATTCAGTTTCAATTTTGTAGTCTTTAAATAAATACATGTCTTAACATAACTAAGTGATCGGAATAAGAACAACTGTTTTTTTATTAAATAAAAAAGCTTTGGCATCCTTTAAAATCTAAAATTAATTTCGATATTTTAAAAAGAAGTGCAAAATGAGCTCTTTTACTTTTTCTAAATGTTGGTTAATCTTTGTGACTTTAATATTAAAAGCCTTTTTGTGTCATGCTGTGGTACATCATTCTTTAGAAGAGGCTCGCCTCGAACGTCAACGTTTAGTGCAAAAATATATAAAAACTTTAAATAAAGAAGAGGGTGCCATACGTTTGGTAGGTGGAGATGTTGAGTATGAAGGTTAGTTGCTGGAGGTAAAGTGTAAAACTTATTTTAAAATTTCAAATAAACACGTGTTGACAAACATTTTCAGTGAAATAAAGTTTGGGTAAAAATTACGTTCATGAGTGATTGATTGAATTTGTTTAATCCAAAATAAATAAAAACTTCTTTTGAAGTATATAAAGTCAGCTTGAATACTTCATGTGCGTTTTTTTTTAAATCGCAAAAAAGTCTGAGTTCAATACAGCGAGCCCATCTGTTTTAATTTTTTTTATCACTTTAACTATTCGATTCACCAAAATCCTCAAGACAGCGTTTATTTTCAGTGTTTTTTTTTATCCGACACAAGATTTCTTTCTAGCTAGAGCTGAAAATTATGATAAGGTAGCAGTAAGCAGCACCATATTAAGAGTTTTATCAGGGAAAATATACACCTGTCAGCCTGAAGATTATCATGCTGGAACAGCACTTGTTTTCATCGCCATGTGCTTTCATACTGTCTTTTTTCCATTAGCCATATTTTAACCGTGATCGAGTTTTCTTTTTAAAGTAGTGGCGTGACCTGACCCTTCATAATGCATCTTTACCCGATAGAGGACTTTAATTTGTATCACAAAAGACGTAGGTTTCGTTCGCGGTAACAAAAAGGTGAAGCAACACTCCTTCGGTAAAAAGAAGATATTTTTTAATAATATTTTTTATTGATCCAATTAATTTTAATTTTCGCCAACGTTGGACAAAAAGTAAAATAAAATTAATTTATTTACATCGTTTTTAACGTTTATATTTTCAGACGTAACTACTTCGCTTATGTGGCTTGAATTTCTGGCATCATTTAAGCTGTTACGAATACACACTTTATCATCAAAGTTTATAAAGCGGATTCCCCACGATGTTGCCATGCCCTTCGTTAACCAAAATTAATTTTAAAATAAGAAAAACAAAAAAGGAAGTTTATTCTTCCATAACCTTCGTAGATTAAAACAACAAACCAATTAGATTAATTCTATAGACTCCTTCCCAGATTTAGATTTTGAACGAATCTCAAAACAAGTTTTTATGACAGATATGTCCTTCTCAGGCCAATTTTATTTTATTTGAAAACAAGAAAATTGCCTGGGTATTAAAAGTTAGGTATAAAGTGAATCCGCCAAAAAATCACTTTTCTTGAGTAAACAGAGATTTCTCCACTCCTTCACTTAGCTGACCATTATTTAGGGAATAAAATTTATTTTAATTTTATTCCAAGGAGTAAAAATATAAAAAGTTTCATTTTCGTACATTCAAAAACCCTGACACCTATTTCGCTAATGGATTAAATTTCTCTTTTTTTTAATTCATCTGATGCAATATCAATTGCTTCAAAATATTTATTAATTTTTGAAGATTTCTAAAGTAAAACTTAAACTGCATTCCCTCTTCTTATTTTTATTTCAAAAGATTAGGTGTTCGATGACCTGCATCTCACTTATCTTTAAGACTGAAATTGATTGTAGAGGTGTAAGAAATATTGTGAAACCTTCTCCTAAGGCTTTTCTTTTTTCTCCGAGACGAAAAAAGAAAAAAACTACAGATACAAAGTACTTAACTTAAATTGTGTTTTTTTTTTTTTTCAATTGTGTAGAGGAAGTTTTCAATAGAAAGCTTTTTAATATTAAAAATAGTCTTAACCTTTAGAATTTGCCAGCCTTTATATTAAACTGTTAATATATTAGTAACCTATTTTGATTTGAATTTAAAAAAAATCTTATATGACCTTAAAATGACTTATAAAAAGGACCTTTCAATAGAGACGGTTGGATATTTAAAATATTTATTATAGCATTATAGGATTATACGTTGCGTTGTCCTGCTTGAGTTGCATGTCATAAATGTAATTTAAGTTTAATCGTAAGGTTTCTATTTTAGTTTTTCTGTAGCGAGTCTGATTGGAAGGTTGTAGAATAAAACTCATTTTTTTTAAATAAATATTTAGAAGCCATTTTCGTATAAAAACTTAGTTAAAGATTTTCTTACAAATGCAAAAAAAAAAATTTGTAACCATTATTAAACTTCATTAATATCTTAATCGATTTAATTGATTGTTTAATTGGAATATTGTTTATTTCTTTTTTAATTAAATAAATAATTGAGTTTATTAATATATTAACTAAAATTTAATCTGAGCCCCAATAGAGTTTTTAATAGACCCAAAAGCTTTTAACTCTGCATGTTAATTACTTAGTTGAGACAATTATTGAAATGTTTAAGGTTGCGCTAACGGACATATGTGAAATTAAAACAAAATAAACATTCATCCAATATAGAAATGGGTTCACATAACGCCAAAATTTTGGCATACTTTGCTTCCAATAAAAGCAGTGTGTAAGAAAAAAAACCTTGACCTTTAAAAATTTTTGAATAGCTAATCAAAATTTATCAGAGATCAAGTGAGCTAATTATGTCATGTTAATAAACATGAAAAAAAGAGAATTTATGGGAAACATCAATTTATACACACAAAAATTCAATTAAATATTTAATTGATTCAATTACGTAGATAATTGGAAAATAAATATAATATTTTCTTTTAATATAAGTAATTGAATTAATTACATATTTAAATAAAAAATAAAATAACAGTTTTTAATTATATATATATATATATATAATATAATCAATTCAAAATCAAATATAGAATTTCAATCTAAAAAGAGGAAGAAAAAAATTATTTCTGCGTAGAGGATCGCTTTGAGATTCCTTTTTGTCTTATTAACGCAATAAGACATCACGCAGGAAATTACTAGTAAAACTCTTATATGATATTGAGCCAACTGTAGCTGCGATGGCTGGCAGTCATTATAGAATAGTTGTTGCAGTTGCTGTTGGTCGACAATGAAGTCAATTGTTTGGTCATTATAAAAGCAGTTTTGAGGTTTTTGAGCTGCAATTCGGGCATGTGTTGTCAGTCACACTAGTTACTTTAAAAAATGCAAAAGCATTAGCGACCAATAATATTTGCTCTATTATTTCACATTTACAAACTTAAAGCAATAATTGTCAAAGCGATGTCAGACAAATATTTATTTAAGGGCCCCAAGAAAATCTAAAATTTGGAAGAATGAGAAAAATAAGTAATGCAATAGAAATGAAAAAAAATATTATTTTTTTGTGCAAACTTAAATTACATTTTATGGATATCTATAAATTTATAAAATTTTTCTTCACCTTTTCGAGAAATTTTTTCAAACAAAATCAAAAACACAAAAGTATACGCAAGACACCACGCATTCATACTTCCTTTATAATAATCAGTATAAAACTGCAACAGCATCTAGTAAAATATGAAGAGAAAAAGTAAGAAAAATTTTAAATCAAATTAGTTAAACAAATATATGTGACGAATACTAAAGAGAACAACGAAAAAAGCTTTGGATTTTGTGTGGACTTGGTCTTATTAAACTAATTTTGATTGATTGTGAAGTATTTCTCATAGTTTACTTTATGGTGGTCCAGAAAATGTTGTATTAATTTCTAATGTGTCTTATTGTTGCCGTTTTTTGTGTAAAAATTAACACAAACAAATACGTAAATAATTTTGCTTTCATAATAATTTTTTTATTATTAGGACCAGCACTCAAGGGATGACCCCCACTTATGCAATGCATTGTGCCATAACTAAGAAACCAGGTTGTGGAAAGGGGGATAGAGAGAGTAGAGCTTGTAGACACTTAATTTGAATCTTTGCATATTGAAAGTGACATGAAAGACCTTTGCAGGGAGTTCATCCCACATACGAACTGTTCAGCTAAGAAACGAATTTTTTCTGTAATGCGTAGTGCGATTAACTGACCAATCGACCACAAAATATGCAGAGCGTATTGCGCGTACCAAATTACGGTTTTCAAGAATTTTTTTTTTAATTTAAAATTGTAATATTCGCGAACTTAAACAGACTTAAGAGTGGCTAAGATGTCTACAATAACACATCATGCCTCTAAGAGATTCAAATGCTTGGATCTCTAGTGTCCAATAAGGCGACATATTAAATCTGCTTTAAACTTTAAAATATCAATGTGAAATTTTATTATTTGGAATCTTTTTTATTTTAAATTACTTTAATTGTGCTTGATTCCTGCAGATATAAATATTTATATGGCCAGTTGCCTACTGCTCATAAACCTTATCAATTTTAAAACTAGAGTGTAAAGAAATATTGCACTCTATTATGTGTTGATCTGTCTGATTTTTTCTCTCTTTTTCAAATTAATGTTTATTCTTAAAGCTGCTTAAAACTTTAAAACGAAATTTCAATGACTATAAAAAAACACATTATTTTAAATTCTGTAATAAAATGTGATCTTATCTAGAAAAATATTTTTTTTTCCTTTTTGTAAAATTAAAAGCCACCTAAGAATTTGACAGAACAAAAAATTATTGTTCTATTTTTCCTAATTTGTCGTTAAACTTAGAAACCACAATTTTAAAGTTGAGCATTGTGTGACAACACAAAACACAAGAAAAAATTTATTTTATTAAAAATTAAAAGTTTAACGTTTGATATGTAAACAATACGATTGATGCAAAGTTTTACCAATTTTAATTAATTTTCCGTTTCTAGGTAACATAGAGGTCTTACACAATAGCCGATGGGGTTCAATTTGTGATGACGAATGGGATGCTGCCGAAGGTGAAATTATTTGCGAACAACTTGGCTTTCCTGGCCTTCGAAAGGTAACACACAGTGGCTATTTTGGCCCAGCTAAGAAACGTTTTTGGATGGATAATCTCTACTGTGAAGGTCATGAAAAAGAACTGACTCAATGCCACTTTGATGGCTGGGGCATACATGATTGTGAACCCAGTGAGGCAGCTGGGGTGATTTGCAATGCACCTGCTGGCCTGGAACCAGAACCCGAAGATAGACCCGAATATTATGAACCTAAATATAGAATTCATTATACACACAGAATGGATATACGGCTAAGAGGTGGAAGAACTCACACTGAGGGTCGTGTCGAGGTGCGTCTGAATGGCGGTAAATGGGGTACTATTTGCTCTGATGGCTGGTCTCTACTCGAAGCCAATGTAGTGTGTAAAGAATTGGGATTGGGTTATGCCCGTGAAGCCTTGCAAACAGATTTTTTCGGCGGCTTAGACATATCACCGCCAATGATTAGTGGCACCGAGTGTTATGGCAATGAAACATCCTTAAGTCAGTGTCTGCATCATGATCATTTGCGTGGTTCACCCGCTTGTCATGGCACTCACAATCATGTTGCTGTAGCAATATGTGATCATTTAGCTCCAGATCTTGTTCTTGATTTTTATGAAATTGAACATACTGCCCATTTAGAAGATCGACCTATGGTTCTGTTACAGTGTGCTATGGAGGAGAATTGTGTGTCCAATGAAGCCTATGAAATACAACGTGATGATCCCAATTGGCGTTATACTACAAGACGTTTATTAAAGTTTACAGCCAGTGCTTTAAATGCGGGCAACACCGATTTTCGACCTTTTAAAGATAAGAGTTTGTGGGAATGGCATATGTGTCATATGTAAGTATTGAGATGTTGATGTTGCAGAACTCTATTTCTATTGTCTGTTTCATTTTTTATTTCAGGCACTTTCACAGCATGGAAGTATTTGCTACATTCGATATTTTCGACTTGTCTGGCAATAAGGTGGCACAAGGCCATAAGGCTTCATTTTGTCTGGAGGATAGCCAATGTTTGCCGGGTATTCCTAGAAAATATAATTGTGCTAACTTTGGAGATCAAGGTGAGAGAAAAATATATAAAATAAATATTATTCGTGTTCGTACGAAAAGTTTTTATTTGGTTCACAATTCCGCTTCTATTATTTTCGGATTTACTGATAAAAATTAAGATGTATTCAAATGTCACGAGAGACTCGTTAAGATATCCACGATTAAGGCACGGTTTTCTGTTTAGTGAAGTAGTACTCCCAAAAATTTATTTAAATAATGAGTGTGAAAAATAGAATAAACAATGTTTTTGAAGTTGTACTGTGTTCAATTTATAAAAAGTTTCAAGTCGCTATTTTAGTATAAAAAATGTAGCTTTATATGGACTAAATTCTTTTGCTTAAATACGAATTCTTTGAACTATATACTTGTAATATAATCGGCTTTATTGTACTGGAAGACAGTATTGTATTGAAAGACAGTTTTTGATGACGCAAAATTGCCTAAGATTTGCGCTATATAAGAGATGAGTGACAACCATTATTAACACTAAAACCACCAGTTACTTACCTGTGAACACTTTAAAGGCCTTAACATTTTTTACCTTAAAATCCTACGTGAAATTTCATACACCCTATCAACCGTATAGTCTAGAGGATCCTCCTTTGAAAATCACTTATTTTTAACAACTGGCACTCACTTTCGTTTGAATAATGAAAAACAGATTGTGCATTGATGAAGCCCTATCATTAGAATTCCTACATTAAGGTGATGACAAACTTCATCAATAATACGAAAAATGACATTAATCTAACAAAAAATGTTATCCTGGGATTTTATAATTTTTAGGTGTCATTTATGCCTACAATGTCATGCAAATGAAATCAATTCATAACTGTATATATTTGATTATGGTAAAAGAACTGAAGATACCAATCGCCACCACAGAATTCATTACAATACAATTAGCCGATCAAACTGAAGTTAATGTTCTAGGATGGGTTAGTGTCTACTAAGGTTAAAAAGATATGTGATATAATGACACAAGCTTTTTGTAAACTACAATTAATACAATATGCATTGGAATTCATTACATAACACAAACCGGTTGGGTATTACTTATTATTCCTTCAAAAAATACCTAATTGTCGAGATATTTTCTCATAGCATCAATGGTGTTTTTGTGTTAAACTGATTTTAGTATCACTTCATTATTGACACAATTAGTGATGACAAAAAATCCACCTTTAAAATGGATAACATCGGATAGATGAAAGCTGTCATCATTTTTTACAGTATTAATGTGAAATTTCATAGGCGTTTTTAAATTTTTTATTGTTTAAAAAAGAAAAATCAACACAGGCGAGTATAACTAAATGTAGTAAATGCATTTGCCGAGTATTGCAAGAGGAAAAGTAATATTGATCTTGCAGTGTGACAAATATCCAACTCACATTGTTAATATTTTACACCTGCTTACGTTGACATAAAGAAAAATTTTACCTCATCGGGTGTTAATTCCAAAAATTGCTGTTTAAAGAATCTCTGAAGGTTTTTGAAAGCAATTGAGGAGATTTTGATTCTTTTCAATAGTTATTTTTTTAACTGCGCTTAGCAAGCAACGAGCCAACCTCCGCGTTTTTGTGTTTATTTTATGATAATTTTTTTACAAAATGAAAGATTTTGTTATATTTTGATACATTGAGACCTTAGAAAATTTCAATCAGAATTGAGTTTTGTTTTTTTTTTTTTTTTTTTTGTTGTACGGGGTACGGGCTAGGCCAATAGATTAACCAGCCTGAAAGCCTTTCCAATGAGTAGTTTAATAGATTTTGAACTGCTTAGTGGCCATGTTCGTATTATTAAGAGAGAAACCAGTATTTAATTTAAAGAAATGCAATATCTATTCTTTGTAAGTGTTTAAAGGTGAAATAAGGCTCTCAACGTTTGATTTCAACAAAGTAAAAATACAATTAATGCTAGAGAGGGATTTCTGAATAAGAGATTTAAACCAGGCAATCGTCATGAAGAATAGCCGTCGCTATTGAACACTCTAATATTTTCTAAATTATAAGATCTAAATCCAAAAACCAAAAGAATATTTTACTTTACTTTACCCAAAGAAAAAAGAAGTGTTTTTTTAAGAATTAGTTATTGTAAAGCCCTAAATAATTTATTTATTAAAAAATAGTTAAAAAAAATTTTTTTAACCTCAAAATCATAAATAATTATATTTTTTCTTTATTACTTGCAGGCATTTCGGTCAATTGTTCTGATGTTTATTTATACAATTTGGACTGCCAATGGGTTGACATTACCGAATTAAATACCGGCTCCTATACTTTAAAAATTGCCATAAACCCCGAGTTCAAAGTGGCCGAAATGAGTTTTGACAATAATGCTGCCATATGTAATCTTTTATATACTGAAACCTATGCTCGTGTTGATAACTGTAGGCTGGTAAGGCCATGAGTTTTCCTTTAAAAATATAACAAAATAAGAGTGATAAAGATAATGTGAAAAAATACTATTAATGAAATTGTGAAAATCAGTGCCAAATATTTTAAAACCAAATTGTACTTAATTTAAAAAATAATCATAAATAAATTTTAGATTTGCAAAAGAAAAAATAAGCTTTCTTTTTTTTCAATTTCTTTTCTTTATTACTTTTCGTTAATTTATTTGTTGATATATTTAGAGATTTTTTTCTATTGCTGAGTACTTTATTTTGTTGCATTTTTGTGAAATTTTTTTTTATAATAATAAAACGTGATAATAATATTTGAACTTGAAATTAACTGAAGCGTAACAAACGGTCATCTACAAGCATCGTGTCGAATAGATTTATTTGCAAATGGCTCATGTTGCTGGTTATCTGTTTGACTGCCGTCTGTCCATCCACCTGTTGTTGTTTATTTTTATACTTATCTACTTCTACTTATCTAGTTATAGCCGGCTTTAAGTTGCTCATTTTAATTAACAAATTCAAATGATGATGCTTTTTCTATACTTTCTTGCTGTCAATAATGTAGATGTGAAAAATTTCATTAAACATTTTTTTCTTTTTATTACTGAGCTGAACTTGAAGATATTTTAAGGCTAAAGTTCTTCAGATGAAAGTTTCACATTCAGTATTTTAATGGTTTTTTTGTTTAAATTAAACTCAATTAAACAAAGTGGAAGGCTCTCCTTTTCCTCAGAATGGTGAATGTAGTTTCTGCCATTGTTTGATGATTCCAAAACTATAAACTTAAAATGAATTTTGTTGCCGGCAGCAGTTTATAACTTTACTTTTATTTTATAACAAATTCTATCACCTCCTTCCCTTACACAGGATTTTTCACTTTTTTACTGGGAGTTTTCGTATCAATAAGTTCAAGATATAGCTACCCGTAGTCATTTATGGCGTCCACATCCAGTAGGTATTCAAATTTAGGCTGCAACATAAATCATTTATTGCTGCAACGTGTGCTGTCTGTTAACATTATTTATATCGCTTTTTTTCTTACAGCTGTTTCCTGAAGATGTCGAGTCCTTTTACTGTACGAATTAATTAACTCATTATATATCTTTTTCTCTCTTATTTCTCTTTCGAATTTTGTATTCTTGCCAAGTTTTCAGGCTTATGTTAGAACAACCTAGCTCCTCCTATGATTTAACTAAATGAATTTCCGTCTTTTGTTGCCTATAAAAACTATGGCTGTTAACATATATAGTTTTTGTTCAGATTCCTCTCCTTAGTCATATCAGTTTTTATTCAGATATCAGAGTTTCTGTCTGGCAGTCCAGAGCAGTGCAACAAAAACTGATGTTTCAAGTAACATCTCTATGAAAACTAGACCGTGTTAGAGTGATAATATAATTCTCTCAGTTTCAGCTTTCTCATATTGAGTCAATAGTAAGAGTAGATTAATTAATTTCTACCATCGTGTTTGTATTTGGTTACTATCACAATCTTGTATTACTTAAAATTAAATTTAATTCAATTCAATTTAATTGTCTAAGAAAATTATTATAAATTTTCTTGCTTAACTATGTCGGCATTTACAATATGCAATTTTTCATGAAACTAGCATGAAATTTTTGTTTCTTTGTAAAGAAAAGGGGTAAGCAATATCCTGTTGCTTAAATTTTGACAGGATGTTTCTGTTGCTTATGTTTATTTTTATAAAATGTATATCATTGCAACATAAGTACGGAATTCAAAAAAAAATTTTAAAAATTGCATAGTGTAAATCTGGACTATAAAGACAAGTCTTTCTTATCTTATGTACGCATCTGGTTTTATAATATACAGGCGCTTAGATGGACTCAGCTATCGCTACTACGCAACAACAATAACTTTTGCCTTAATTTTTACTGCGGATGGGATTTGAACTCATGTCGCAGGATCTGCATACGCCTCTAAAAATTTAGTCACAGTATTGCCATTTGTATAATGACATCTATTAAATGTAAATTGACGAATTTATTTAATTATGGCTTTAGTTTGTTTACTTCTATAGATTTGGCGCTTGTAGATATGTCACTATAAATAATAAAAAAATAAATCAAAGAAATGTTCAGAATGAAGAATGACATTAAGGGTTTATTCAGGCTAACAAGCGATAAACTTTTTAGAAATTTTTTTATAGATAGAGCTCGATAGATATGCTTCTATAAACAAGTTGATCCCTTAATGTATAGAAACAGCGCATAATTATAAAAAAAAATTACTTTAACTGCTACAATCGGCAACTCTGTGTTAAGTCAATATCACTGACTTTCTTACACCCTAAATTAGAATTTGTCTTTTAATGTATGGAAAATTAAATTTACATGAAACTGCTGCTACAACACTGATAGGCGACAACCCTACTGCATTAGTTTTTTTTATATATTCGGGGTAACACTCATTTTTAGTTTCTTAACAAGTAAAATATTTTTTTCAGTATCACTGATAAATCAAACGGGAATAGGTAATATTTAATAGCTGTACCGCGGTCTTTAAAGTATTTGACTTTTTCAGAGATGTTACCCTTTTATACCTTTAATTTTTTTCTTTTGTAATATCTGCAATACTTATTTATAACCCCGTTGAGTATATTTATTCTCGATCCCTATCAAAAGGGGAGTCGATTTATCAATGTCCGTCTGACTAACATTCCGTTCATTTTTCCGTAATCGGGTTGAAGTCAGTTTTGTCACGTTCCCAGTTGAGCTAGGGAAAAATTATAACCAATATTCTTTTAGATATAGTTGTAAAAGAAGTGCTATTAAAATTTTACAACATCGGTCAATATGTGATAAAGATATGTTCAAAAAATAAGGCAAGCCTTCCACTATATTCCCTACGTTTTTCTGATTTACTTGTGCTTTTATTGCGGGTTATTGCTTTTCTTTGCTTTGTTGTATTGAAAACCAAAATTTCCAGAAAATTATTTTAATTAGCAGATAATTGGAACATAACCGAACCATTTAAATTTTAACAAAAATATCATATTTTCACTAATAATTCACCAAAAATATTAAACTTTGTTAAAAAATTGTGTTTGCGTTAAAAAATTAAAAATTTTGTTAAAAACCGAAAATTCAGAAACGAAGTCTACATTACCAAAAATAATAATTTCACCACTGTATAATTCAAATCTCATTAAAATATTTATTTCTACAAAAATTCCCAAAAAAATTTTATTTGCAAAAAAAAAAAAAAAAAAAAAATGTAATTTAAACCAAAACCGAAAATGCACAAAAATAATTAAAAGCTATCAATGATTTAACAGTTTTCTTAAAAAAATCCCCCAATTTCGCAAAAAAAACAATATTGATTTATTTTTTTTTATCAAAATTTTAGAAGTTGAAAATAAATTATCTGACATCTTCAGAATATTTTTTTAAGAAAAAGTTTGGCTTACTCAGGCTCTTATTTGTTGTGCTTTTATGAATAAAGGAGTGTGCAGAGCCGATCCCATAATATCAAAGATCTACATATTCCAGCAAAAGAAAATAACTGTTTTTTAAGAATATAATCACACATTTCTTTTGGTGAAGTGTAAATAAGATTCAGCACAGCCGACTATATCACTCTTTTTTGTACATCTTTTATTAGCTCTGTAAGCTGTATCGCTTATTCTATAATTCTGTTTAATAACGCTGCATAATTGCCACTCTCTCTTTGAAGTCTTCTTTTGAATTTCCAATACTTTCATTTAGCCTGATCAAAAATAATTTTTATTAATGAAAAGTATTTGAAAAAATTTAATTCAGAGGTTGACTTGGAACATTTTATTTTTTAATAAAAATAAAACAAGATTTAAATATGTGCGCATAAACTTCTTTTGAACAGTTTGTCATTTTCAAAAAAAAAAATTGTGCAAAAAAAGTCTCTTATATTGTCCCAAACTGTAAGAGAAAAAAAAACTCTTTAAAGTCTTAGAGTTAATGACCCAATTTTTTCAGTTACTTTTAACTTTATTTGTTTTACAATATGGGAAATTATTTTTTATTCATTATTAAATAGACCCACCTCTGTAAATTAAAAAAAGTAATAATGCCAAAAAAAAAAAACTGAATTGCAGAGATATAAAAACAAAACATTGCCATAAATCAATTAAAATTCATAACATCAACAAAAAAGTTCAAAAGAGTCGTAGTCAGCTGGTTGATAATAACACAAATTCCAAATATGGATTCTTAGTAAAACAAAAAAAAAAAAAAAAAAAAAAAAAAATAAAAAAAAAATATAAAAAAAAAAAATAAAAATCAAATGGAAAAAATACTCTATGAATACAGTTCTTCATATATAGACAGACAATCGGATTATTTAATATTGAATTTATGAAATACTAGCACAATGCGTACATAATTGTAGTATAACTTACAAAGTGTGAAATACGAGGGCTGCAAAAAGATTACTGAACATTCCCTTTTATTTTCTCATATTGCTAGATACCTCTTTCTAGCATTAGTGTGTGAAAGTTAGCGTTATGCTGGTGGTTTCTTAACTTATTAATTGCTGCCCATAGATCTATAGATCATAGATTTTAAGAAAATTTTTAAATATGTACGTGAAGATGTGTAGAAGGTGATTGGAGCAAGTGAAATATTTCATCGAGATATTACTTCCAATCATCAAAAATAGTGAGACAGTACGCTACATGCTTAGGCGACATCAATAAGCGGTAATAAATAGAAATTGATTTTATCGGACCGAATTTCAAATGAAGGCAGGACTTAATTGCGAAAGTTCCCAACATAAGAAATTTCCTCTTTCGTTAAAGTAAACACTTTTTTCAAAGAAAAGCCTTTAAAATGGGAAAGTAAAAAAATGTACGAAATTTGAATCTCGAATTAAGTTTTTAATTTGTCAAGAAATTAATTAAAAGCCTAAAGAAATTTAAAAAATCTTATTTTTCATACACAAACTGTAAACATTGTTTAATTTAACATAATCGAAAGAATTTTTTGCATTTTCGAAAATTCGAGCTTTTAAAAACAGTCAAATGCTTACAATAGATAACCTTAAAAAAGCAATGGTACAATAATTTATTGTGAATTTTTAGACAAGTTTCATATTTTCGAAAATCCAATCTTATAAAAAAGCTTCAAAATATAAGATGGAACTTTTACAATTGTTCAAACTTAATAATATCAAATGGAGTTCTTACAATTGAGAATCAGATGCTGTTATATGGATACTGTAAAAAGCGTTTAATTTTGAATTAAATTTTCAAAAATGGCATTATAGAATTTCTTGCATTTTCGAAGATTCGAACTTACAGAAATAGTTAAAACCTCAAACTAGATAACTTAAGAAAAGCAATGGTACAGGATTTTATTATTTTTTAGACTAGTTTCGTATTTTCGAAAATTCGAACATTCAAAAAAGCTTACAAATATAAAAACATTAAAAACATCAAGTGAAGTTTTTACATTTGAAAATCGGATAAATTAATAAAGAAACTGTAAAAATTGCTTAATATATTATGTTCAAAATTTTATATTAAGTTAAAGAAAAAAATAGAATTTTTGCGTTTTCGAACTTTCAAAAAAAGTCCTAAATTCACAATAAATAATTTTATAGAAACAACAGTACAGAAATCAGTTTTAAATTTTAGACTAAATATTCATCTGTGAAAATTCGAACTTTCAAAAAAACTTAAACGTTTTAAATTGATTTTTACAATGTCGCCTCTAAAGATTTTCAAAACTTAATAACGTCAAATAAAGTTTCTATATATGAAAACCATGTGTTCGGCTTGAAGAAATAAACTTCGTCTTGGGATTTTTTTTATTCCATGAGTCAGCAGCTTTATTTTAAGCGTAAGCAGTTGTATTCAAGTCTCTTATATTAAGTTTTTAAAAAATTTTATTTTGACTTGGTTTTTTATATCCAAAAGCTATGACTCTATTTTATAAATTTCTTTTCCATTTTTAGCAACACCGCCACAAGTAGACGTCCAGGCAAATGCCAATCTTCTTAGTCCATTCTTTTTTTAAGCTGCAAATGTTTTATTTTCTTAACTGTTAGAGAGAGTATATCACGTCATATAACAGGTAGTCTTTATATAATTATTTATTAAATGGTATTTGTGCAAATCTTGACCATTTAAAAAACATATACTTTTAACAATGTTCACTTGGAAAAACTCCGATTCGACTCTCGCATGTATTTATTTGTATTATTTATCTTTATTTGTCTTTCTATGTATTTGTGGCATAAGTATTTTGTTGTAATTGCAAACAAACCATTTAGTATTGATTCATTCAAACGTTTGTATGACGCCAACTTATTAATAAAACACCTCACGTAAAAATGACCAATACTGAGCATTGTGTGTTGTTGTTTTGTTGCTGGTAAATGTACTCGTTTTTTAATAATAAAATTTATTAGTTGTATGAAATAAAACTTTCGCCACTTAAGAGGTAACTGCAAAAAAAAAATAATTGATTAAAAATAAAAACTGGCCAACAAACACCCACTCAAAAGTGCTACCGCTACACTGTCAGGTACAAGACAAAAATGTAAAAAGTACATGTACAACAAGTAGTAAAAACAAGATGACAAGAATCTTGACATATTACACTGTTTCGAGAATAAAAAAATGTTATTTAGAAAAAAAAAATTTATTATTGAAAGCATGCTTTATCATGTCTTTATGAATCGATTATTATCTTATAGTGATTTCAAATTGAATTTAAAGAAACACTGTTTTCTTAAATTTTAAAAGTTTTTGCATATTAACTTTTATAAATTTAAGCGTGTTTTAAAATTCACGTTTTTTTTTTGTTTTTAAGCCGCTCTTAAAAAATTATAGACAATTTTTTCTACTTTCTTGTTGCTTTATTAATTTCTTTTAAATGGGAAATGGTGTAACTTTGTAAGCAAGAGAGAGTCTTTATAACGACTTGTTATTTTTTATTTCAATTAAAGTGAAAGAAGTCATAAAAAAGACATTTTCTAGCTCCCTGATACTAAAGACAAAATCAACAGTAACAGTCGGTTTTAAAACGTGAACGCTTGCAAACGGTTTGTTAAAGCAAAATTTCATCAAAAGAGTTAAAAAAGAAATTACTTTTTTATACTTACAAATAGATTAATAAAATAAAATGTATATAAATAAAAAGAACATAAAGTTCTTTTTTATGCTAGTGGCGTTTTCAGTCTCAGTGCAGGGAGTTCGTCACAAGACTACACCCATTAATGAAGAGCAGGAAATAAGTTTAAGACAATCGCAAAATACATTTGTGCAATGGGTTCTGTCTCTTCTGCCACAAAGGCCGAATTTTGTAAATTTGACAGGTTCTGTAAATGGAGCTGTCAGCTTTACAACAACTACCACACACAGCAGCATAATAACTGATAATCCCGAAAAGACTACCACCACCATTCGGCCAGAGGTGACAGCAACAGCAACACCATCAACACCAGCAATTACTGCAGCCTCAACAACAACAACCACTACAACAAGTACACAAAAACCTACTTCTTCTTCTACTACGTCCTCAACTACAACCCCACCACCCGATTTGATACCAGCCCGTAATTGTAGTGACTGCACTTGTGGCATAGCAAATACTCAAAAGCGTATTGTTGGTGGCCAGGAAACTGAAGTTCATCAATATCCCTGGATGTCTATGCTGCTATATGGTGGACGTTTCTATTGTGCAGCCACTCTTATCAACGATCAATTTCTAATAACAGCCTCTCATTGTGTTTATGGTTTTCGTCGCGAACGTATAAGTGTTCGTCTCTTAGAACATGATCGTAAAATATCGAATTTTTTGAAAATTGATCGTCGAGTAGCGGAAATTATAACACATCCCAAATATAATGCCCGAACTTATGATAACGATATTGCCATTATTAAATTGGATGAACCGGTACAAATGACAGAATTAATGCATCCAGTTTGTTTGCCAACACCGGGCAAATCGTTTAAGGGTGAAACGGGAACAGTGACCGGTTGGGGTGCTTTAAGAGTGGGTGGCCCAACATCGGATACTCTGCAGGTGAGAATGTGTTTGTTTTTTTTTCTCAAATCTGCAGTTTCAAAAGTGATTTAATATATTTTGATTATAAAGAGTAATATAATCCGATGGGTAGATTCAAGGCGAAGCTATTACAGCTGATGATAATGGAGTTCATTTAGATTAATCGCTGCTTTAAATTTTGCGATTTCGAGCAACGATAAAAATCAATGAGTTCAAGTTTGCCATCACCTAGTTATAGATTCGCTTTAGGTAGGACCAAGGTTTTTAATTCAGAAATGTCGTAATTATGAAATGTTTTTTCCGAAGGCGTGTATTCTCTTGCAAAGTTAAAACTTTTTTGTTCTTAAAACAACAAATATAAAGTCATTTCAAAGAAAAAAAAAAATTCGTTGCTACATTAACGAATTGTAGTCATCGACAGCAAATTACTGAAAATATGAACCTGCTTCTACCTTAAATTTTTTTATTTTAATTTCTGAACGAAAAATTATTAACAAGTTTTTGCGCCCACTTTCTTAAGAAATTGAAAAATTAGAAGCCATTTGAATACAATGTATACAATACAATCAGTTCATCCGTCATCAATATTTCAGCAAATAAAAAGTTAATATTTCTTAGATATCGTGTGCATACAGTTGTTTTTTCGCCAGTTACTACTAGTCATCCAAAAAATTTTTGTGGTACTTTTTTACAAATTGAAATTCTTTTTCTACTACAGCCGTTACTTTTAAGGGTTTCCTAGTCAAAGAGTAAAAACGAAATGCTATTAATATCGTTAAAATGGTTGTCCATTTGTCTCACCGGCGATCACTGGCCATTATTTTTGGAGCAAAAATTTACACGTATACAATACTGTGTCTACTACAATAACAACTATAAAACATAAATTTAAAAATTGTAGGGTGTCCCCTAAAAGACGTAATTTTACTTAAGCGGTTATAGGCAGACACTTAAACATTTTTCAAGTGCTCTATAAAACAAAAAATTAGAGGGTGTCCCATACAACTCTAAAGTTGTACGTGAAAAGGCTTATCTTTAGAAAAACAAAAGGCAGACCTTTAAAACTTATCAGCATTGGTAGCTGTTATAAAACTGAAAAAAAGTAATTTAAACCCAAAGGGTGACTCTATAGAAAACTTAATTTTGACATGTATTTTTTATCTCAAATGAAAAAGGCAGTAGTTTAAATTTTTTTAAATAAATTATAAAAAATAGAATTGATAATTAAAGAAGGACCCCTTAAGTGTGTCTCCAATTCACGCCAGCGGATTTTTTTAATTTTTGTTTCTGTAGAAGTATTTCGAATTCGTGGGGTCATAATTGTACTTTGTTATTTTGAAATTTTAACAAATGGGTAAATACTTTAATGACATCTTTAATTTTAGTTTTCTATTTTTTATTCAAATCTTAATTTAATTTTTATACTTTTAGTCGCTGTGTAAAATTCTGTTTTTTTTTAATTTTGGGATTTTTGATATGTTTTTTTTTTAATTTTTTTTGTGGTTCCCACATCGGCTGTTGAAATACCTGTCTTCTTGCTATATTAAGATTAAGACATTTTATTTTTTTTTTAATTTTTGTACTAATTGTAAGGATTTATATTTTTAATTATTTTATTTATATATTATTTATTTTATTTATATTTTTAATTGTTATACCGTTTCTCGCGCTAATTTAATTTAATTAATTTTTTTCCTTTTTTTAAACTTAGGTTTTGTGGTAATTTTCAAATTAATTTTAGTTTGTAGTGTAATTTCAAAGTACTGTTATTTATTTAAATTTTTGCTTAATTCTTATTTTTATTATAAATTACATTTCCTAATAAATATAATTTTTCGTTTAGTTTCGGTTATCTGAAGATTCTTTAAAAATTTGTTGAGTTTTCTTAATTTTTATTAAAGTTTCCAATTTAAGCTGATTCTTTAGGTATATTTTTTTATTTTTTATTTTTAAATTTTCATAGTCAAATTTTATTTGCAAATAGATAATTTCTTGTTTTTCTTTTAAATTTCCTTTCCTATATAAAATTACGTTTCATTTGTTTTTTATTAAATTTAGATTTTTCAATGAATTTTTCTATATTAGGATTTTGGCGAAACCTCGGTTTTTTTTGGTACCGTAAATATTAAATGATTATCAATTTTATATGTATTTTTTAAATTATGTCTTTTGAAGAGGGATTTATTTCTTAAAGAAATTTTACGAAATAGTGAAATTTAAGTGGGTGTTTAGATTTTTTTTTTGATAATTAGTGTTTCGACAATATTTTGTATTCGTGGTGAATTTTTGTTGTATTTTAAGTTTTGTGTGTATTTTTGTGGTGAGTTTTTTAAACATCGTTTCATACATTTTAAAATAAAAAAAACGAATTTAGGCTAGTTTAAGAATTTGTTAGATTTAAAGAAATTGACATTTTTGTTATAAAAGTTGAAAGATATTTTTTTTTTTTTTGAAAATTTAATTTTTTGTGGCAATGGATGATGGATTTTCAATATTTTTGCAAAATTTTTCATACTTTGACGAATTTTTAAATCTTTATTAGGTTTAAAATAAATTTTTTTTTAATTGGGTCTTTAACTTAATGCAACAGTAATGATTAACGTTACTATTGATATTTACTAATTAAATTTGATGTTGAATTGCTGTATTCTTTAGCTAATAAACAATTAATTTTTTATCTTCAGGAAGTTCAAGTTCCCATAATGTCACAGGATGAGTGCCGCAAAAGTCGTTATGGACCTTCACGTATCACCGACAACATGCTTTGTGCTGGCTATGAAGAAGGCAAAAAAGACAGTTGTCAGGGAGACAGTGGTGGGCCTCTGCATGTTGTGGCAACAGGTACACGAGAACATCAATTGGCCGGTGTTGTTTCGTGGGGTGAAGGTTGCGCCAAAGCTGGTTATCCAGGGGTTTATACTCGCGTCAACCGTTATGGCACTTGGATTAAGACATTAACGAAAAATGCTTGCCTGTGTCATTCGGAAACTAAAAAGATAAAAAAATAAAGGAAAACAAAAGATATTTTAAATTTTAATATTTTTTGAATTTATTTTTAATTAATTTATTACTTTATTTATTTAATTATTTATATTTTTTTAATTTTGTATTAAGGAGAAATTTTCAATAAACTATTAATGTTACTATTGTTTTCATGTGCATTTGTAGCAATAAACGTCTACTTAAAAACAGAGAAATTTCCAACTGATGATTTTTATTTTTAAGCTGTGAAACCGGCTCAATTAAAAACTGTTTTTTCGTTCCTTGTGTTTTAGAAATTTGTGTCATGAAAAGACAGTTATATTCAAATTAAATACTTGTAAAGAAAAAAAAAACAGAAAATTAAATCCCGTATTCAATGATGCTTTTGAGTTTTTTTAATTGATTTTATGAGCATTTACGTTTGCATGCGTTTGCATATCAATCTTAAAATACTGTTGTATTTAACAATGAAAAATTTTATATTGGGAATCGTATAATTTAAAAGACAGATTAATTATTTTAAATGCATTTTTCGAATATTTTTTATCTGTTATTCGTTAAGTTTTTTAAGTTTTAAGAAGGAAGATGTCTACAGGTTAAAATACTAGCGGTTTCAGGGATGGAGATATTGGAGTTTTTAGAAGAATATTTTAGTTTTCAACACCGACTTAGATGCTCTCTGGTCCATGCGAGATACTTATTCGCTATTTTATAAGGCCCGTTAATTAGGATTTAATTACCAATAAATAATTGCTACACGCCGGCTGAGTGAGAAAGAGAGTTAAGTCTGCCCTTCAATTCCAAAGTCTTTAATATGCCTTCAGCGAAGAAAGCGCAATGTGAAGGGCATGAATATATTACTGAAAAAGCCACTGCCTCGGTAAAGTAACAGTATCAAATTATGAGTTCTAAAAATTACAAATAGAACTTTTTACTAAATATGGAAAATTTAAAAAGAATTTTTTATTACATATGGAAAGATTTATTTGACATTTAAAAACAATAATGTTTTCAATGCCTTTGTACCGATTTTACTATCTAAAGAACCTCTTATTTGTTTTTTTGGTGGCGTTTGGTGGCCTTTTTAACTGACTCCAGAAGAAGGAGTGTTTCAGTTAGTCTGAATGTTGCTTTTTTAAATTTCGTTTTTATATTTGTTGAAAATGTTTTCTTTATTTGAAAGGTTATGCCTGCAGATTGGTCCCGTTTTTAAAACAGTTTATACAATTTTAAAAATTGTAGGGTGTCCTAATTCAAAAAACATGTTTTTTACGTGTATTATCATTGGTAAAGGAAACCACTTAAAATTAAAAAAAAACATAAAAATTGCGTACCACTTTAGCTCTCAATGGCGAAAAGTAATAAAAAAAAAATAAAAATTAAAGGGTGACCCCATAAGTAATATAAAATAACCTCTATAGGCCTACCGTTGAAACCGTAATGGACAAAGGCTTGAAAATTGGACGGAATGTCGATTATTATAAAATAATAGCTTAAAGGGTGCACCAATAGTTTGTTTAATTTATTTTGATTGATCATACTCTTGAACAGTTGTAGACAGAGGATTGAAATTTACAAAGAACCTGCATTTCTAAATCTGTTATAAGAACAAATATGAAATTGGGATTATGAAATTAAAGAGTGTCCCAAAGGTTGATATTATTTGCCCTATACTGGCTGTCGTATAGAAGCTTTACTTGCAAATACTTGAAAATTACTTTGTCTATTATAATATAAACTTTAAATAATTAAAATTAAAAATTAAAGGGTGTTACAATAGTTGATGTAATTATAGCCATACTCCTGAATGTTGTAGAAAGACAGTAAAAATTTACAAAAAACCTTTATTGCGAAATCCGCTATAAAAAGTGGAAAATATGAAATAAAAATTAAAGGGTATTATCATAACTGATGTAACTTGATTTATAAGGTCTTCTATTTAAAATAGATGAATTACTATATCCAGTATATAAACTTGTATAAATATTTTAAATAAGAAGATAATTGGTGCGCTAATAGTTTATGTTTTTAAATGCAAATGGTCAATCTTTTTAACATTTAGAGACAAAAAAATTTGGTTTTACTGTCTCAGGAATAAAGAAAACATGAAACATTTTAAATTTGTCTGTTTTGAAGTCGAATTTGTTTAATTGCTTTGATAATTGAGCTATTTATATATAGTAAGTGTTACCGCAAGTTCAAAATGATTTCATAAGATTTTTTGCCAAATGGATCAAGTAGAAGATATTTAAAATAATTTAAAGTTACTTAAACTCTATTCGAATAAGATAAAGTAAAAGTTTGTGTTTTGTGATAAAAATATCTTTTAAAACTTAAGGAAAAATATGTAAATATCGGCACCTGACTTAAATTATCAAAAAAAAAAAAAAAAAATTTATGCAAAATACACACAATTGATTTGTATGGATACTAAAAGCTCAAATGTTCTTTATCACTCTGCTTTGTTTAATTTAAAACTTTGCAGTAGTTTTAAATATATCACAATATTTTTCTTCCTTCAAACTTTTAATTTATTTCCAACAACACATGCTGAAGAGTACATCTGTTTTTCTAAAGCCTTACGAATACTCCACTGTCTACTACCTTTTGCTCTGTGTATGTGAAAAAACTCAAGGAAATTAAAAGAATTCAGGCGTTAAAATTAATTTAAAGATATTTTTTTCTTATTAAACAACACAAAAACGAGACATTTAACCTCATACGTTGATTTACACAAAATCAAAAGGAATATAAAACTTGTATGTTGTTTATTCCTCACAGAAGCAAAAGAAAAAGATTAATAAAAAAAAAGAGAAAGTACTTACACACCAATTTATTTTTATACAAGTGAGAGACAACATCTTTGGAATTTTTATTTTATTACACAAAAAAAAAAAAAAAAGCAAAAAATAGAGAAAAAAATTCAATACTCATTTAACCTCGAATCATAAAAAATAAATTTAATTGAAATTTTTAGCAATGATGACTTTTCTACTCACAACAAGTAGTTGTTGCATAAAGAATTTTTATGGCTTTTTATAGATATTTTCTTTTTCAACATTTTTCCAATTTCTTACAAAGTTTATTTCTTTTAAGCAGTTGCAGGCAGGAGTTCATAGCAATAAGATGTAGAAAACAAGGCCTTGTTCATAAAACGATAATTATTTTATGGCTGGTTTATTGGTAAATTTTATTACCTTGGTGCATGACTATTTCATTTTACTACATCTTCTATCATTTTCTTGTTTTTTCGCTTTTTGATTATATGCTTGTATGCCTTTGAGGTTCCTGCTATAAGAGATTATTAGTGATAGATTTGTGAAGTAAAAAAAATTAATTAAATTTTTAAATGATTTTTTAAAACTAAATTAAAAAAAATATGCTACAGCAGAAAATTATTACATCTTTTCTACAGATGCTAACAAGATTATTTTGCTAATTAAGTGCAGCAGTTTTTTTAGCCGAAAGTTTATCTTTAGTGTAATTGCCATAAAAATTTTTAGATATTGCTATTAATTTTGTATAAAAACAGATTGGTTAAATATGACTGTTCATGCTGGCTGTTAATATTGTGTTGTATATTTTCTTTATTTTTTTCTTTTGTGAATAAAGACAATTTATTATGAAATTTTTTTAAAGATATGCCATTTTAAAATTCTTCTTCCAATTCTTTTCCCGAATGTCTGTATTTTTTTTCGGAAAAATCTTGTTTAAACAAGCTACAACAACCATATTCATACAAATAAATTTAAGTTAATAAGTTATTTAATTAAATAAGTTATTTAACTAAATAAGTTATTTAACTTAATAAGTTATTTAAATAAAGGGTGATTTTTTAAAAGCTATAGGAAACTTAAAAAAAAAACATAAAATTTAGAAAAATTCATAAAATCTATATTTGAATCGATAGTACGGTCCATATATTTTGATGTTTGAGGATTATTTCATGAAAATGTTGACCTTGACTGCGCCTCAAATGGTCCATCCGCTTAGTCCAATTTTGGCATACCCTTTCAACATTTCTGCCGGTATCTCACGAATAAATGCTTCAATGTTGTCTTCCAATGCGTCAATTGAAGCGCAATTGTCTGTATAGACATGGGCTTTAACATAGCCCCACGAAAAAAATAGTCTAAAGGCGTTAACTCGCAAGTTCTGGGCGGCCAATTGATCGGTCCCGAACGTGAAATAAAATGTTCACCGAACTCGCCTCTCAATAAGCCCATTGTTGCGAGTGCTGTGTGTCATGTGATACCGTCTTGTTGAAACCACATTTCATGCAAGTCAAGCTCTTGCTTTTTGGGCAAGAAAATGTTGGATATCATCTCACGGTAGCGCTCACCATTCACAGTTACGTTACGATTCGAATCATCTTTGAAGAAGTACGGTCCAATGATGCCACCAGCCCATAAACTGCACCAAACTGTGACTTTTTCTGATTTCATTGGTAGCTCTTGTAATGCTTCTGGCTGATATTCACTCTAAAAGCAAAAATTCTGCTTATTTACGTACCCATTGCGCCAAAATTGAGCTTGACCATAAAATGGAAGAAGCGCGCAATGAACTTTCTTAACAGAGCACGCATTTTGATAATAAAATTTAATAATTTGCAAGCTTTGTCCGTTTGTAAGACGATTCATGGTTAAATTTTAAACCAAATTGAAGATCATTGACAGTGAAACAAAACACGAAACGTGCGTCAGCTGTTTTAACCCGTGTTGCCAAAAAGATAATAGCTAAAAAATCAACCTTTACTACGATGTTTATTTATTAAGAAAGAAAAAGTGAAAAAAAATCGAAATTCATAAAACACACTTTAAAAATTAAAAATTAATTATTTAGGCTATTGAGTACAAAATCTACACTAAGGGCCAGGGTTCAAAACCAATTTTTAAATAATTAATACTTGCAAGGCTTTTTAAATGAAATCCCGAATTTCCCTGAGCGGTCATTGAAAATCCCAAAAATATATTTTTTATGCTTTAAGCTTTATCCCACTTATTCCACACTCATGTCACTAAGCTTTTTAAATCGAATGCAGAAATTCCCAGGAAATTTACAAAAATCCCAAATTAATTTTTTTGTGGGCTATTAACCATAAAACCTTTGAATTGGTTGAGATTCAATAAACACTCTAAAAAAATAAACTAAAGGCATGCACAACCTTTAAAAAAACGGCTTAAATCGAATTTTCGTAGTAATTTAACCCAGTTTCAAGGAGTTCTTAGATAGAAAATTTATAAAAATTACTCAATTTTGTATAAAGCATACATAGTGAAACACACTACAAATGTAAAGAAGATATAGATTTACTAAGAAATTTTAATTTTTGATTTAAAAAAATAACTGCAAATAATTCCTTAATTATAGATAGTAACTTTATAAATTGCTGATTAATATAAATAATTACGCGCCAGTGTGCGTAGTCCTAATATCTCTCTTTTAAATTAATTACTTAAAACTAATTTTATCACATAAAATTTTTTTAGAGAATAAAACTCTTCGGCAATGGAATCATTTATATTACTTAATCTATGATCAATAAATCAAAAAATTTTAAATCAATCGTATTACAGCTAATTTTTTGGTAGACAGTAAGAAAGAAAAGTATTTCGTAGTAAATTTTATTCACCTAAAATAATCGTCAAAATTTATAAATTTAGTGCTTAATTAATAACAAAAATCTCAATCTCTTTTCACATGTTTCACCTTATGCCATCGACACAGTGTTAAAGTGTTAATCGATCATTATATAGGTAACTTTTTTAAAGGTTGTACACAAAAAGTTTATATGTAGCAGAATTTGAAAAAGTGTTCTGATCACTAAGATTATGCCATTTTAATTAATGTTTATCTTCAGAGAAATTTCTTATGTTTGATGGTTTTAAAACTCAATAAATAAATACCCTCAAGTTCAATAAAAAAAATATTGCCCCATTTATCTTAAAAATGGTTCCCTTTACTATTAGTTATAAAAAAAATGCCACTAAAAGTATAAAATGTGTAGTTTTCTGACATTATAGAAAATTAGTAATTTAAATCCAGCTCAACTGGCCGCATTTTAAAATTTTTAATTTTTCTAAGATTAACATTGCCAGATTTTAAGATCTAAATTTATATCTAATACATTCTTTCTACCTAAAGAATGGTTTGCGAAATTATTCGAGACATAAAGCGGATGGTAAAGCAAGCTAAAATATATTTCAAACTGAAATAAAAAAAAGCGAATTTGTAAATGAACATCAAGACCGACTCTACACTTCTCAGTATTACTATCCTTTCCCCTATGCAAACTAGATATGTTATTAACAATTTATTATTTAAAGTCTTCCAACAATTTATCGTTTTTACATAACATATAAAACATACCCTTAAGGGTCTTCATCTTCCCATCAAGCTTACATTGCTCTCTTTTATAATCCCTTAAGAATTGCCCCATTAAAATTCTTACACGAAAAAATTATTTAATGAAAGTTTTTATAAATCCCGTCTCCTCTTGATTTTCATCAAAAAATTCCAAAGAATAGAATAATTTAATTCCATATCCAAATGAAAAACATTAAAATCAATAATCATTTGTATTCTGCTTCACATACGCATTTACTTATGTACAATACAATTTCATAAACATAAGAGGTCACATGTTGTAATACAATAAAATAAAATTCTCTATAAAAAAATAATAACAATAATAATCGTTATTTAAATGATAATGTGCAATTTCGTATGGTAAAAAGACAGGGGCATTAAAAAATTACAATTCAAAAAGTTAAGTGAATTCAAACTTATAAAAACAACAACAATACCAATAACTTAAAGAAGGTTCTAGATTGTGAATTAAAAAGTAAAAATAAGAATAATTGGAACGGCCATGACGAATATAAAATATCAAACATTGAGGTGTTTAATACTAACAAAAGAAAAACATTTTTTTATGCAGAACTAACGTTTGCTTTAAGTTTGAAGCAGAAAATTATTTTTATTAACCAAAATAAAAAATAAATTACTAAAGGCATTTTAAACAGTTTTACTTAAAGATTTTTGGTGACGCACTCTATCACGAGAGGCTGGAAAAAAAAAATGTTGTTCACCGATTTATGATATATTTATAAAGTGACTATAAAATATTTAACTTTAATTTATAATGGTGGGTTGAATTAAATGAAATTAAGATACTTTACCTTTTATTAAAAGCTATTATAATTGGCAGTAAAAATCGTGTTTTCTTTTACTAAACGCAAACGTCACTGTATGTATAACGCATTACAAAACCACAATCCTTGCACTAGAAGTGCATTAGGATTCATATTAATGAAAAATATTAATTATTTTCGGGTCCACTACGATGTTTTAGGCGCCTTCTCGGAGTTCTCATAATTTATTGAGATTTAAATCAACACCTAAGAAGCAATTAAGAAGTAATTTAAATAAAGACTTAAAAAAAAATGCAGCAAATACCATCTCAATTTGAAAATCATGAAAGGGTCTGCAAGAAAGACAAAAAGAGTTAAATCAACTTTATTATCTTTTTCTTGCAGAATTAAGTCTTTTTCATTGAGAAAACAGAATCATTTAATTTTGAGTCTGTAAAGACAGATTTTATCATTTCATAGCCAAGAGATATATAATAATAATTTTGCTCGAATTTTTATATAATTTGGTCAACATATTATAAATGATGCAAATGCCAAAATTTTTTTTAATTTGAAAACTAAGTGAATATTAGAGACAACTAAATGCTAATAATGAACAAAGTATATATTATTAGCAAACCTTATACATTAAGTTTGTTCTTATAAAAGCAAGGTATGTCTTAAAACGAACAAGAAATATTTGTGTTTTAAATATTTGGTTTACGAAACAAGAAAGAGTGCTTCATTCGGATATGCCAAATCTTGTATACCCTTCATCAAATATTTAAATCTAGTTTAGTAAAGTAGATCCAATCAATAAAACAATTATTGGGGTGACAGAAAATTAAAAAATAAGAAATAAAATTTAAGTAATATAAAATTTAGTATCAAAATGTCATCGGCTCTTAATGGGTTAAGAATTTTTTAAATATTTTGGAGTTACTACGCTAAACTAGATTTGTTCCAAATAATATGGCTTGGTGTCTTGCCTGCTGCCTAGAAGGACATGGGGACTGATCTTCCTCGCCTTAGTACCATTTTTAATTAAGGTTATAAAGAGTAATTTGTTATTTAAAATTTTAGTAAAAATTTGAAAGGCATTGTATTACTTAGAACATAAAAACATTAAAACTGTAAAACTTTATGAAACATTTTTTTATTCGTTTAAATAAAAAATATTAAGTCTTACCCATACAACTTTTGCATTACCAACAACTTGTGTACAACAATACTTATATATAAATAATAAATTTATTTCATTTACAAGGGCTCCATGTATGGGCCAACCTTTAATTTTTAATTTTACTTATAAAATGGTTACAGTGGATATTGTATTATATTCAATCGACATATTTTGAATAGAGCTTTGTAAAATATACGTAATTATTGGGACATACTTTTATTAAAATTTTGTATATTCACAATGTATACATATTAAGGTTTTAAAAAATTTAGCAGTGTATGTCAAACTTACATTACTAGCGGGACACTCCTCATTTAATTTTATTTTCGTTAAAATTTTTCTGTAAAAATTTCAAGTGTCTGCTTTAAACGGTTTAAATGAAGAGGCCATATTCATGAAAATCAAGGCCTGTATGAATTACCCTTAAATTTTAAAATTTATTGCTCACACTTAGATTTATAGCTTACGTGTTTTTTACATGTTCTGTGGAAATGCTAAATATCTGCCCTATTTAGTGTAAAAACTGAAGCCATAAACATTTAAAATACCTCATAATAAAAAACCCTTTAGATTTTATTTTTATTATCACCCAGCAAAAAATTTCAAAAAAGGTAATCGAGTGTGGAATAAGGCATTTTTGGTGGAAGGACTTCCCAAGTGGATTACCAACCTAATGATATTAACAAGACATGAGACTTTTATAATCAATTAATGAATATTGATTACACTGACTGTTTCAAGAAATAATAATAATCATTATTACAAATTTTAAGGTATCTTTTTTAACTTAAAGAACTAGTTTAATTATTGCTTCCTTTACTTGCGAACTAATGTAAGGTGTTTTCTAAGCGAATAAAAAAATTTGGCAATCACAAAAGTAAGTCATTACATGGCAAGTACCTTTTTACGTAAATTCTAATTTTTTACTGGGCATTTTTGTGTACATATTTGTGCACATGACACTCTTTAACTTAAGTTATTTTTAAGCACTGCCTATCAAAATTAAAAAAATAACAATATTTTTCTTAATATAACGTCACTTTCATGACAACTCTATTATTTTAGATTTTCCTGTTGTAGTGCAACCTGCTTTAAAAATTTCAAGAGTTTTCCCATTACGATATTAGAGATAGAGGCCTGTGACGGAACGATAGACAATATAAAGAAAACAATAAAGAAAGCTCAGCAGGAAAATTAAAAAAGATATTACATAATAATTTTTATCATATTACGATAAAAATATGTTTGTATTTTATGCATAATATTGTTATATTTAATCATGTTACTGTAATGCTGGTCAATGTGATTTGGTGGCCACTATATAATTACATTTTAATATGTTTACGGTTTCTTTAATGATTTTTGTTTTTTAGTATGAAGAATTAGTGATTGAAGTGCAACTTCGTTTGGTTTGAAATGTAAAAAAGTTAAATACTGAAACACCCCTATTTAAGTGGAAGATATTCTAAAGATGCCCCAGAAAACGAGGCTTATCTAGTAATATTTATATGTAAAACGCTTTCTAAGAATACTCGAAATGTTACAAAGGAAATGAGTTATTTAATTAACACACTTAAATGCAGTGTATAAAAAAGGCTCAAAGGAATTTCAAATCCACACTCTTGTATAAAAAGAAATAAAATAGAAAAAATATTCCTAAAATTACAGGGAAATGCTAAAATGTATGAAATATTATCTGTCTATAAAATCATATAAGAAAAGTAATTATTCCTAAAGCCTCCCTTCCTCCTGTTTTGAAACCCTTTACTTTTTTTGGTGAAATAAATTCTTTTAACAAACTCACTGTTTTTGACTTACGTATGTGGTAGAGACATTGTTTGTGCATGTAAGTAAATGGTTTTAAGAGTTTGTGCATTTTCTTCTTCTTCTTCTCAATGAAGCAACGTATGAGGGTTAAACGCTTTTAGAATTTTAATTTTTATATTTTTCGGTTTTTTCCTTTTCGTTTTCATGTTCAATATTTTACTATTTAGAATGTAAAGTTGATTATTTTTTTTGTGTGTTTACGCTCGTTTAACACTTCTACTTTTAGTTTAAATATACAGAGAGAAATGATAAAGTTTTTGACTATCTGACTGCACGCCTGCCTATCTGTCTGTTTTGTTGCCTCTCCTTAGTGGAATAGAGGTTTTTTTTTATTTTTGTATTTGTGGTTGATTGAATGGTTGTTTTTTTTTTGCTGTTACGGTGTTGATGATGATGAGGTTGATTGTTGGTTTTTTTAACTTCATTGATATTCAGGCTACAAGATATTTTTGTTATTGTTTTTTGTTGTGTTGCCAAAACCAATACGGTTCTCTTATTATTTTTTTTTAAGAAACCAAAGGAATCCCTTGTGAAAAAAGTCAAGATTATGTTTCGCTTGTTTGTATATTTTCGAACTTGTGCATACATTTTGAGGTTGATTCATTTTGGGTTACATGTGATGGATTGCGTTGTATGAAATGAAAGCAAAAATTTGTGTTTAGATGCTCTAGTTTCAAACCAATCAAATTCTTAAGATTGAAAACTAAATAAATAAATAATAAATACACACAATTTATTTTAAGTTCCATTTTTCTCTTATTATTTTAAGTCAAGGACTTGCATTTTGTTATAAATTATAAAAAAGAAAATTATTTTTAATTTGTTTAACAATTTATACTCTCAAAAGATGAGAGTTCAAAATTATTATTTTTTTTTTGTGGTCAATGCAAAGTTTCCATAGACGAAGAATATACTTTTTATATTGTTACATATATACTTTGAAGTTAGTTTCGTCGGCAAGAATAAACAATGTTTATGGAAATTTTTTCAGTGTACAGATAACTCTGAATAAAATTAAGGAAATTTTCAAAAGTTCCCTAGAACGACCAGCCGTGTTTATTTACCTTTCTTTAAATACAGAAAATAATTCTACGAAACGTTTTGTTGAGCAAAGAAAACAATTCTATGAAAAGTTTTGTTAAATTACAATAAATTGTCTATAAAAAATTTTGTTGAATGAGGATAAATTTTCTATAAAAATTACTGTGAATGAGGATAATTTTTCTATAAAAATTTCTGTTGAGTGACGCTAAATTTTCTATCTAAATTTCTGTTAAATGACGATAAATTTTCTGAGAAAATTTCTCTTGAATGGCGATTAATTCTCTATGAAAATTTCTTAAGAATGACAATAAATTTTGTTTCAAAATTTCTGTTGAATGACGGTAAATTTTTTATAAAATTTTAAGGTGAACGATAATAAAAACTTCAGGTAGATGACGATTAATTTACTAAATTTTTGTTTAATTACGATAAAATGTTTGTGAAATTTTTTTTTTTTTTTGATCAACGAAAAACTGTTTATGACACTATGGAAATTTTTGCAGGCGAAATAAATTATTCTACTGCAACTTTAATTGAGGAAAACTGTTGAAACTTTTTTCAGACAGTCAGAATAATTTCTCTTTAATAACGGGCATTTAAGATGATAAACATGCGCCTAAAATTCCTTGAAGATATATAATTGTGTTCGATGTTTTTTTGAACGAAAAATATTTTTTTGCAGCTTTTCGGAAATGCATTTTTCTCTTAATTTTTATTAGACGACGATAAATCATATGTGGAGCCTTTAATCGGATGATAAGAAATTTAGTATGGCAGGTTTAAAAAATTGTGGCCAAAACTTGCTGAAGATCACAACGATTTAAAAATATGTTACACTTCATTAGAAAAAGTTTTAATATAGCAGCCGTCTAAGAATCTACCAATTGGCCGTTATAAATTTCAAATTTCATTCGCTGCTAAATTCATTTTGCTTAACGATACATGATATTAAATAAATTTTGCTCACAAATTATCAAGACAGGCCAAAAGAAATTAAGTATTAAAAATTGCAAATCACAATTTATAATCTATAATATTTAAAATTTTTTTTTTATTTCTCAAAATACAATTTATGCAAATTTAACAAGCCAAAAGATAAGGTCCAGTAAACCAGCGAAGAACCGAGAAATATATACTTATGTAGAGATTAAAAATACAAGTTAAAGGATTTAAATAATATTTGTTTGTTAATTCAATGCCTTACATACAAACATACATACGAATTTATATGCATGAAACACTAACAAAATCTTAAAAAGAGCACA
This sequence comes from Cistogaster globosa, assembly GCA_937654795.1. Taxonomy (NCBI): domain Eukaryota; kingdom Metazoa; phylum Arthropoda; class Insecta; order Diptera; family Tachinidae; genus Cistogaster; species Cistogaster globosa. The sequence goes on from OW569407.1 coordinate 17,412,758, forward strand.
AGCATGGCGTGTTGGCAACATAAGACAAACATTTGTTGGATGCCATTTACATTTAAGTGAACAAACACAAGTGTGCACAAATATACAGATTTTTGAAGCCAAAAAAATAACAAACTTTCAGTAAATGCAAATGAAAAATGATCAATGATCATAAAGAAGGCAGTGGAAGAAGATTCTATCAAGCACCAGTGTAAAGAACGTAATAACGAAAAACGTCATAACGTTTTAAAGCTTTCTTAGGGATTTAAATCAAATCATGTGTTTAGAAAACATTAAACCAGTTTCTTAAAAGATTTTCATGTTTCATAACTTTAAGTTGAATTTTACAAAAAAATTTGTACAAAAAATGTTACCGGACAAAAATGTACATAAGTCAAATTAAAAATTTCTGAAAAAACCTTTTTCAAATAATAAATTAAAAAAATTAGCACTCCAAAATTTTGTATGGGAACTTTTTTAAAAAAATTAATCTGGCGAGGACAATAAAAATTTTAATAAAAATTTCAATAAAAATTGAAATAAAAATTTAATAAAAAATTTATTAAAAATTTTATTAATAATTTTTTCAAAAATTTGTTCAAAATTTCTTTAAAAATATTATTCCAAATTTTTTTAAAAATTTTATTCAAAATTTCTATAAAAATTTTATCCAAAATTTTAATAAAAATTTAATTAATAATTTCTATAATTTTTTTTAATAATTTCTTAAAAAATTTTATAAATGTTTTTTTTTTTTTAATAACTTGAAACATTTTAATAAATTCTATAAAAATTTTATTAATTTTTTTTAATTTTATTAAAATCTTTTTTAAAATTTTATTATTAAAAATTTAAATAAAAATTTCCATAAAAATTTTATTGATAATTTCTACAAAAAGTTTATTGAAAATTTCTTTCTTTCTATAAAATTTTATTAAAATTTCTACAAAAAGACAAAGCAAATTTTTTCTAGAGAAACGTTTGTCGGACAAAGTTAAATTTTTGTCAGATTAAGCCAAATTTCCTAAAGAAAATTTTGCGGAAAGAAGCAACACATTTTTAAGAAATTATTATTTTTTTTTATTTAATTTTCTAAAAAAAAACATTTGTTGAAAGTAATAAATTTTGTTAAGTAAATTTTTTTGAACGAAGAATAATTTTCTGAAGTTCCTTGATCGAAGCAATATATTTTAAAGACAATTTCAAAATTAGAGCAAAATTTTCTGAAGGACTTTTATCGCGAGAAACTAAAGTTTTGCCGCACATATAAAGTTTTCTAGAGAAGCTTCTGTTGCACGAAGGCAAAGTTTGTGAAGATACTTTTCCCGAATGACGTCAGAGACTTTTGTGGCACAAAAAAACTTTATTTGGACGAATTTAAAATAAAAAAAAATATACTAAAGAACCTTGTGTCGGAAAAACTTTTCTCAGATGGAGCAAAATAATAATAATAAGCAAAAATTATAAAAGATCATCTACCGAAATGGGAAAAATCTTTTCAAGAAACTTTTGCCGCATAAACAAAATTTTTTAAAGAAGAAGCTTGTGAAACTGTGATTTTTCTTACGAAGCAGCATTTGTATAGAATCTTTTATTTGATGAAGCAAATTTTTTTCAAGAATATTTATTATGATTAAGCGAACATTTTTTAGAATCTTCTGTTGGAAAAGGCAAGGTTTTCTAAAAAAATTTATATCGAAGCGAAGCTAAACTTATAAACAGATATCCTTTAAGTAACTTCATTGATTGCAGAACATTGTGATTCATTCCTTTTTATATCTGTCGATCTAATATTACTATAAATCTAGCAAAATGCAAAAGGAATCATGTTTATGCTCAAGTTGCAAGTTAATTTATGCAAGATACAAAATTGTTTTGCTGTATTTAATTCTTAGTTTTTTATTTTTGTTTCTCCGTCTATGTTTGCATTTCTTTGTTAAAGTTTTCGTTTAATAAGTTTTAAATCTTGTTGCAGTAGTAGGTTTCTCTATCTTCTTTTGGCATAATGCCTGGTTTTAGCCGTCTTTCCCGTCATTGTGAATACTTGAATGACATACAAAAACCAAGTCAGGCTTTTGCTTTAAAATGAAAAAAAAAACAAACAACTAAAAAAAAATGCTGCAGTTCAAAAGCGTAGAAATCATTTAAGTGTTAAACGCTTGATTAAAATTCTTGTAGCAACAACACTCTTTAGTTTTGTGTATGTAACGTGTTTGTTGCACGACGCAGTCTGTCTGCATGTTTGTCGATTATATGGCCGTTCGAAATTGTAGTCTCCGTTTGTGTGTTGTTCGTTGTTTGGTTAGCTGGTTGGCTAAGTTGCGTGTTGCATTGTTAGTTAAATGTTGTCGACTTTTATTTCTGCATTCAATTTTTACAGTTTGTGTGTTTTTGCAAACGGTTGTTGTTTAAATTGAATTGATTTGCATATTTCACGCAGGCGGTAGTTAAAGTTCGCTGTGTTTGTTGTTCTTTTTTTTGTGGTTTTTTATTCATTTCTTTTCAACTCTACGATTTTCAATTTATTTTAACAAAAAGGTTTATTTTGAGTTAATTTATTAAGATGTGTTTAACTTTCGATGTCATATGTGTATAAATTTCAAAATGTTGTTTTATGTGACAACACGACAAAAACAAAACAAAAAGTTCCATAGTGTAGTTTAAGGATATTTAGGTAAAGACAATTCATGCCACGTCAGTGGTGTGGGAAAATTAATTTGAATGCAACTTAAATCATGCAATGGATCGGAATTCAAGCTACAAATATTTCTAACATATTAAGTATGTACATACGTTTTTAAGCTTTTTAAAGAAGATTTGCTGCCACCTTGAAATTTCTATCACTTAAAAATAGTGAAAATTATTTTCTTTAGAAAATTCTTTAATAGGTTTTACTCGATTCGGTAAATTAATAAAAAAATTCGTGTTTTAAAATATTTTCTGTTACATCAAATTAAAAAAATTGTGGAAAATCGATGTCACTTGAAAACATAGAAAATTTGTTGTCGCGTTAAAAAAAATTATTAAAAAATTTGGTGTCGCTAAATAAATTTAAATACAGAAAATTTGCTGCCGCTTGAGAAAAGTTTTCTACAGAACTATTGCTGTCGCTTGACGTTCCTGTGAAGCGACACATTTTTTTTTTAATTTGCACAAAATATTTATCTATAAAAAATTCGCTGTCGCGTGACACAATTTTTCTATAGAAACATCCCTGTTATTTTACACAATTTTGCCAAAGAAAATTTTATGTCGCTTGACCAAAATTTTTCTATAGAAAACTTGCTGACCTGCTTGACACAATATTTTTCTTTACAAATTTTTCTGCCGCTTGGCACAATATTTTTCTTTAGACAATTTTCTGTTCCTTGACACAATTTGTCCTGGCAAATTTTTTTTTTAATTCTATAAACCATTTTTGCCAGTATAAAATATTTTTTATGAAAAATATGCTGTCACTTCAGAAAAAAATCTATTAAAAAATATTTCATAGAAAATGTCCTGGCGTAAAAAAATTTTTTTCTATAGAAAATTTGCAGTCTTACTTTAAAAACTTTGGTACTTCCTTAAAAGAAATGTTTCTAGAAAATTTGTTTCTGCCTTAAAATGTTTATATGAAAAATACGCTCACACGTTAAAAACGTTCTATAGATAATATGAAGACTTAAAATATTTTTATAGAAAATTTTATGGCTCTAAAAACATATGTCATCAACTAAAAAAAATTTCTGCCGCTTTAAAAATTTTTAATGAAAATTTTCTATCGGTTAAGCAAAAAAATTCTCCTACAAAAAATTTTAATTTTTAATAAAAAATTTCCTGTTACTTGACACATTTTTTCTATAGAAAATTTTCCGTCGTTTGATACAATATTTTTCTACAGAAATAATTTTCCTAATTAAAAAAAATAAATAAATAAATAAAATCAATAAGCAAACTTCATACAAAGTTTTCTGGCCTTAAAAAAATTTTCTATAGAAAATTTCTAAAAATTTGCTCCTGCCTTAAAATTTTTGCAGATAATATGACGGCTTAAAAAATATATATATTTATAAAATTTGATGGCGCTATAAAAAATATATCATCTCTTTTAAAATTGTTAGTCGATTTAAATGATTTTTAACTTTAAAATTTTTACAATTAGTATTGAGACTTTTTTTGTCGATTGTAAACTTTTTATTTAAAATTTGTTTTCGCGTTAATATCTTCTATGGAAGACATTTTTTTTTTAACTTTATAGTTAAAAATTATGCTAAATTAAAAAAAATTTCCATAAAATATTTGAAAACGGTTGCTTATATTGTATGAAAATTAGTGTTTAAATTAAGTTACTTACGCATTCTCTGCAAGTTTATTTCTCATTATTTCATATTTTAGCTTTTAAGAACTGATAAATAAAGTGTAATACCTGTGTTTGTATTGATACATTCATGCACTTAAATATTCTTAACTTGTGATGTATTTTAAATGTGCTCGTAAATACAATAATAATTATAATGATTAATGATTTAAAGAATAGAAATAGAAATGTAATGAATATTACGCGTTTCTTTTGTAAATATGCCACCAAAGAATATACAGGAACTCAAAATAACAAAAGACGCAACAAATGCACAGTGATAGACAGTCATACATTTGGACGCATAGACAGACACATAGATAGGCGGACAGACAACATTAACAACCAACTAAAACTAAATCTTTTTAAGTACGAAATGGCAATCATTATGCGAATGTTTGTCTAGTCACTGTCAGTTCTTTAATTTTTTTTCTTTAAAAATAAAAAAAATGCATAAAAATAAAAAATAAATGTGTTTGAAATGAAACTGACTGTCTGTTTGTCTGTCCAAACTGACTATTTTTGTCGCTTATTGCTTTAAGTATGTGTTGCAGATAAATGCATACAATTGTTTATGTGTTGCTTGGCATATAATTGCTTGTGTGTCTGTGTGTTTGTGTATGGCAAGTAGTATTTGAACTTAATTCTTTATGATTATTTTTCTTAAAACTTGTACTTTTCGCAAAACCATATCTCATTGTCATAATGGACACGCTTGACAATAAATAAAAATAAAATTACAATAAAATAAAAAAAAAAAACAAAAAACAAACTTCCAAAGCTGTCATTCATGTTGAACAGTCACAGATAGATATTCATTTATATTAAGTCAAATAATTTTCCTTTTTCCTTTAATTTCCTTTAATATATGATGAGTTATATTTAAAACTCTACTAAACTCGCCTGGTTCATTATAATGACCAGTCATTTGCCACAAGTCATTGTATTGAAGTGTGTTGTCGTCATTATACCTGCAGCATTGCTAGAGACGATTTTAATTTACTAGACTTGAATTCATATTTAAGACTCACCATTCATTTATTTTTCTTTTCAAGAGTATTAATGTCTAAAACGAGAAATCTAAAAAAGTCCTTTAAATCTTGGTTATGTTTAATATTTCAGATATTGTATGTGAAAGAAAAAATATTTTCTTTTTAATGGCAATTTTGAGTTTAATTATAAAAATTTAAAAATCCACTATTTAGATTATGGAAAAACACATTTTTCATATACAAAATTGCCTGAAATTTTTAGTTACCAAAAGCTTTTTATAAACATAATTTTTTAATTAATTAATTTTAATTAATTTTTTAATTTTTAATTTTAATTTAATTTTTTTATAGAAAATATTGGATTAATTGAATTTTCTCTTCAGGAAAAATTAAAAATTTTTTAGTTGTCAGACTTTTTTTTATAGAAAGTTTTAATTTATCGGATTTTTTATTTAAAATTCTTAGTAACCAAAATTTTTTTCTTTTAAAAATTATAAATTGCAAGAAGTTTTTTTTTTTAAAAGAAATTTTAGAATTTTTAAGAAATTTTTTTCATTTTAAATTTTTATTGAAAACAATAAATACTAGAAATTTTCGCATAAATAATTTTTACTTAAAAAAGTTTTCGTTATACAAAATGTTTATTTACCAAACATTACTACTGTAGGAAGAAAATAGAATTAGCAAATAAAAAAAAATAAAAAAATAATTTTTAATTACCAGATCTATTTTAAATATAAAATTTCCAAGTGCCTGAAATATAACTTAATGTATAAATTTTTTTAGTTAAGAGGAACTCTTCCGTATACAAATTTTTTTCTTAGGAAAATTTTTAACAAGAAAGAAAAGGTTTACAAACATTTATAGACTAGATAATCATTAAATCCTTTCAAATAATTTTTCTTTTTAAATTTGCACACAATATTTTTCTATAAAAAATTTGCTGTGGCGTGACACAATTTTTCTATAGAAACTTTCCTGTTACTTTACACAATTTTGCCAAAGAAAATTTTATGTCGCTTGACACAAAATTTTTCTATAGAAAACTTGGTACCTCCTTAAAAAAAAGTTTAAAGAAAATTTGCTCCTGCCTTAAAATATTTATATTAAAAATACGCTGTCACGTTAAAAACGTTCTTAGAAATTAGATTAGAAAATGAATTTAAGCCCACAAAAAGTAAACTCATTTATAATATTCCACGGTTCAAATGCTGGCTGAAAAAAAAATTAAAAATCTGAAAGAACTTTTTATTACCATATTTTTTCTATAGAAAACGTTTACTGTCGGAAGTGTTTCCCATAAAAACTTTTTATTTAATAAGAGTTTTTTTTTGTAAAAATTATTATTTATTAATGTAAAAATTTCTTCTATTTAAATTTTTTCTTGAGAAAATTTTATATTACTATAAATTTTAAAAATGACAAAGTATTTATTGATCAACAACAAAATTGCTTCTATAAAAACTAATATTTACTGGATGTTTTTCTATTGAAAATTTTGGTTTAACATAAGTTTTCTCTGTAAAAAACTTTTATTTACCAGACTTTTCTCTATATAAAAATTATTTACACTAGAATCTCTTTCCTTTATCAACTTTTAAATTTTATATAGAAAAAATTTATAATTATCAGCTTTGTTTTATAGAAAATTGGATATTACCAGAAATTTTTTACCATTTAAAAACTTTCTTTTTAGAGAATTTTTAATTAGAAGAAATTTTTTCCATAGAAAATTATTATTTTGCAGTAATTTCTCTCATTAGGAAATTTTCGATATAAAAAATCAATTATTGATAAAAAAGACATTTAATGTCAGTAGTTTTCTGTATAAGAAAAATTATTAAACATTAAAATTTCATCAATAGAAAAATTTTGATTTCTAGAAACATTTTTATGTGTAAAAAAATTTTCTATGGAACATTTTGATTTACCCGTAAATTTTATATTTTCAGACATTTCTAAATAAATATAAATTATAACAAATTTTTTATAATTTTTTTTTTTAGAAATTTCTTTAGAAATTACTTAATTCCAATAAATTTTCTATCGAAATCATTGGAAATGTTCCTTAGGAATTTTAAGTTAGCAAGAATTTATTCTATAGAATATTTTGGCTTCGGCTTTAAAATATTATCAGTCCTTACAATTTTCTTGTATAGAATAATAAAATTTTCCCTACTTTTCTCTTCAGAAATATTTTTTATTAAAAGCTTTTGTTGTATAATTTTTTTTTGTATTATTTTTCTGAGTTTTAAGGAATAAGCTGTTACTCCTACCCAATGTGGCGATACATTATTGATGGGTGGCATTTGTTAATGTTTAACAATTGTTTAGTAATTTTTCATTTTTCGCATTCACATTCTCTGTGAATAGATGCTTAAAGCGGATCTTAACTGCTGTTGCTACTACCAGTTTTGCTTAGCCAGCAGAAAAAAGACAAAACTTAAGGCTTTTGTTGAGATTTCTTAATGGTTGGTCTGTTATTATCGTTTGGCATCTTTGTTGAGCTCCTAATAAATGGACACATTTTTTAAAATGTACAGACACACACAGCTGGTTTATTAAAAAATATATTTCAATATATGTTATTGGTCTTGTTGTCCGATCTCATATTTTTATTACTATTTTTTGATTATTTTATTTTTATGCTAAAATTGTTGTGATCATCATGTCAATTTTTGTTTGTTAAGCCATAATTTTTTTTTATTTTTTTACCCATTTTAGGTTGTCATTTGTCACTAAAGGAGTAATTTACCATTAAATTGCATTATGGAACCAATATAATGTTTTTGCAAAGACAGGATTGTATCAATGAACCATTTATTTAATTGCTTTCATTTCTTTTATTGTATTTTTTATACCGCTTTAAAAAATTTGAATTTCGTTAATTTAGGCAAGAAATCCCTTACAAAATAATGATTGAAAATAGGCTCTTCTGGTGAATATTAGTGAATCTTTTATTTCAATCTATAGTGTCTTTTAAGTAGTAGAGAAAACAATTAAACTAAGAAAAATTTAGATATTATAACCTCTTTATAATGATGATGTTATTTAAATATGTTTATGCTTATAGAACATTCGCACTCATGTATTAAGAACGTGAGAATGGGTGTAATCGGTTTCAAGGTACTTAATTTGTAACATTTACGATGACAGTTGCAGATTAGAGTTTTTATCGATGTAATATGCGTTTTCTGTGTCTCTTAGATTTTTCATATAAATCTAATTCAGTAGCCTTATTCTGCAAATCTATCGCTAAAAAGCTAAAAAACTACGGCAAAAAGTGTTACAGAATAGCACTTTAAGCCAAAAGTTCCTAAATAGATTTTTTTAGATTTTTTCGATGGAGATTCAGCTTAAGTGATTATGATTTTACTTGCTCCTGGTAGTGCCTTGATTCAAGTGTAGTTTTAGATGGTGGTGTTATAATCTTCGTAGAGCTTACACTACCACTGACCCACACTTTGTGACTATGCCAACCTCCATACCAGGACTTTTCTATTTTAAAAATATATATTTTCCCTTTTTACAAGCTTTTATACTCGTTTAAGATCTGCAAGAACATGTAAAAATATGAGTTACAATTTTTCTTCAAACCAATCAGACAATATTTCATGAAAAACAGGGAACAACAGAGTGACTTATGAGTATGATTAGGAAACTTTCATGCAAAGTGTTGACGGAAGGAGACACCATTTCGCTTCATTAACACATTGACACACATTAGATTAAATTAAATATTTATTAAACATTTTTGAGTTTGGTCAATATTTTGAGATGATTTTTGCGACATAAATTTGCTATTATGCTCAAGAGAAAAAAGTTTTCATGACTGATTTAATATTGTAATGTTGGCTTAAAGGCTATAGATCATAAAACAGTTTTAGTAAATGTTTTAATGAAAGTAAAAAAAAATTAAATATGTACGGGCAGAGTAGTAAATGCAAGGGTCGTCCTCCCCTCGAGAACTTACTTAGCGTTAATTAGTCCAAAATCTAGTTAATTAATAATTAGCCAGCAATATTCTTACATTGAAAGGAAGATATAATGAATGTGAAGATAAGTCTGATAAAGTAATTATATGCAAGAATGATTAGCTTTTCCCTAAAGGCCCGATAGAACTTACGAACGGATTAAATCTCAAAAGAACTCTGACCACGGAAAATCAGCGTGAATGAATTGGCGCTTAAACAACGTTACCAAATTATCCAGATGCATTTCGATAATCAGTCATCGATTTAGTAACCAATCAATTTTTACGGACAAAGATTAACTGGATAACAATTATTGCGGTCGGTAGTTTCCCCCGGGGGAACTAAGAGTTAGAGCTGATCTAACCTACGCTCTGACGAAGTGCTTCCGGGGTATAAAGGGAACCAGTCCTCTAGTGTGCAGGCGCAAAAATCTCTTTAGATAATAAAATACTTGCTGACGGCTCGACCTGTGTCCTTATTGACTGGTGTCACGGAAACCGTGAGCCCATACCGAGAGCTATCCATCTCTATAGCCGCTTATTGTTGAGGTCTCTTTAAGATTCACGTGGTGGCTGTCGTTAAGGTCGCTATCTGCAGGGACGGTGCAGAACCAATAGAAGTGTGCTATTGCACTCTAAACAAAAGGGATTAGATGGTCTCTAATTCCTTACGCAAACGGTATTTCTTGGTCAGGACAGTCATGTTCTTAGACTTACAACTTCGTTGGCTACTCCAGTGAAGAGCGCTAGAGGACGCATGGTATTTCATTAAGTGGTAAGACCACAGTTAGGTTAGACCATCCAAGCAGGTACTGACGTGAATCTAAATTACACGTGTTACCGCCGATGGAGTCTGTTACCGCACCATTATCGATGAGTTTTTGGTTTGATTCGAGCGGGAATTTATGTCAGCATAATAGCGCTACATGCTATTAGGAGATTGCTATTGTAGAGATATTGAAATTTATATTTAAAGATATGCTGCTTTCAAAAACTTGTCCTTAAAAACCGTGCGATTTAATACGTTTCGATTAGTTTCTGTGGAGCCACGTATAGTCACTGATTTAAGTAGATAAACCAACAATAAATAACTTTTTGAAGCCAATATGGTTCATGTTATTTGGGGCCTTAATTGGACGTGCAGAATATGCTTCTTCATAAACAGCCGCTGTGACCACTCTCGAAAACCATTTCAAAGGCGAATACTTGATGTTACCAATAACAATTTTTTTTTTGCTATTAAAACTTATTTTACATTTGCTGATAAATTCTCCTAGTAATTTAAATCTCTTAAAACATCTAAATATTATTAAGAATTATTATTATTATTGTTATTTCCATCGGACCCTTAGCAAAACGTTTCATCTCTTAAATGAAACACAGTCTCAAGTTTTTATTTTAAAAGCCTGTTTCACAAGAAGCGGTTACGAACTCAGGTTTCTCAAAAAGTTTTACTGAAAAATATTTGTGTGAACCTTTTAATAAATATTCCTTAAATTTAATTTAAACATTGAGCCAAATTAATAATTTTTTTTTATTCTTATTAACAAAAACTTTGCTCGAGGTAAAAGGGTTTTTTCAGCTTTTAAATAACTTTGTCCTTTGATACTGAAACTCCCAGTTTGTTAAATTATTTGTAATAAACTCATTTTAATTTTGTGCAAGTTTTATTAAACGTTTTTTATTTAACATAATGAACAAAGAAAAAGAAAAAGAAAACAAACATAATTTATGCAAATACATGAATATTAAAATTCCTTTATTAATGCTTTGGTATTTTGTAGAATATTATTTTACAGCTTCTTAAAGTCTGTGAATATTAATTTTCAGCGTAAAAGTTTACAGGTTTTGGAGTTATCTTCTTTTTGTTTGGGAAAATACCTTCAACACAAAAAAACAAAAATTCCTTTTATGTTAATGCGTCATACTAAAGATTGTTACGTATGAGTACAATTTTAAAAATATTTAGCAATGAACCACCAGCACTGCCGCAGGCCACCGTCAGATACTAATAACAACCACAACAAGATGCTCAAACAAATAATAAACGTTAATAATCAAACAAACATCAACGACACTGCCTTCATCATCATTATTATTTTAATCTTTGTCTTCCTCATCGTTCGCATGATCGGTGTTGTCTGTCAAACATCTTGAGCAGTAGCATATGATTGGTTATTACGCGCAATTAATATGCAAAGTGCAATTATTGAATACTAATTCGTTTTTTAATTCTTATTTTATACTTCTCAAGGGAGCTACAGCTAGAAAGATATTAATTTTAGTTTTTCATTGAAAAGAGAATTATTTTTCTTAATATAAAATTTTATATAAATAACACTACTCTGACTTTTTCAAATTTATAAAAGGAATACTGGGATATTCATAAAAAATAAAAGAAATTTGAAATGGTTTTTTTGAAAAATTTTCCATACATATTTGTCCTAAAATACATTTAAAATCTAATTTAATTTTTTATGAATACGGCAGTTTAATTTTTTTAAATTAAATTAGTTGTCCCAAAAAGTTTATTCTACGTTTAATACTATTTAATGAAGCTTGTCCCAAAAAGAGTGTTCTTATTCCATAAAACTAGCCACAAGTATGTTTCTTATTAAAAAAAAAACATGATGCAATAAAAAAAAACTTTTTTCCAAATCGACACCTGTATAAAAAATATGTTTCTAAAGTCGCCTCTATGCTAAATGATGGTCCCAAAATTGCTTTTATATAAACTCAACTGTCTATCAATTGTAATTAAAATTAAAAGAAAAAAATTCAAGAAAATATGTCCCAACCTTATCTAAATACCAAACAGTTTGTTGGCTATTTATTTATTGCTTCAAATTATGTGTCACAAATATGTTTTATGTGTTTATAATTAGTCCCAAATATGTTTTTATTTTAAAAAATATTTCTACTTATATAATTTGTCCCAAATAAGAATCAATATAAATTAATTTGTCTATAATTATTGTTTATTACAAAAAAAAAAAAAAAAAAAAAAAAAAAAACAAACAATTTTACCAAATCGGATACTGTAGGAAAAAGAACTTTTACTAAATTTGATTCGATGCAAAATTGAGAGTCCCAGATTTAAAAGAAAGAAAACAAAATGTCACTTATTTGTTTATAAAGAAATAATTTTTTAAATAAAAACAAATTAGCCGAAAATTGTTTTTGAAGAAAACATGTTATACAAATGTTATTTTTAACGAACTACAATTTTCTTAAGTAATTTTCATCTGTGGATTGTTTTTCGAAAATAAGGAAATAAAAAATTCGTTGATTTTAATAGGAAATAAAAAACTAATTATTTCAATATTAAATAAGAAAAACAAATATTGTTATTATCTTCTCTAAAATACATTTAGTTAAAAATACTTAGTGTTTTTTCTGTCAAATTTGACTGTTCTAAATTTATTTTGATCGGAATTAAATTATACCGAATTTGCTTTTGGTGAAAAAACAATTTTTTTTACAATTAATTACAACTTTCTGTTGGTGTTAATTATGTTTTTAATTCGAGATTCTAGAAGAGCAGAAGAGTAATTTCAAATTTATAAAAAAATAATTATGATTTTTTGGGAAATATTTTGTCCCAATTTTCTTTGTGTAGAAAATAATTTGTCCTAAATTTGTTTCTATAGCCAAAACATATTACAAGTGCTTTTTGTTGTCGTATTTTTATGTACCTACACAGTCTTTCTGGTTTTAGGAGATCAGTGGCACTTTAGAGAAAACGAAGCAATTTAAAAATTTTTGTATCGAACAATAAAAATTATTTATTGAATGGCTTGAAAGCTTACTGCCATATTAAAAAAATTAGTTTGAAATGTGTTTTATGACAAAATTTCCATACAAAACTGTCCTAAAGTACATTTCAAATCTATTTTATAATTTTATAATATTGCACTTTATTTTTTAATTTTAATATTTCATTTTGTATTAAAAATATAATTTTTTGATGAATTTTTTATTTTCATATACATATATATGTATCAGTATCAAACTTTTTCTCGCTACTTAAAAAAAGTGTAGCATGCTACAAAAAACTTTATTTAAACAAAACCGAACTCTCAGAGCAAATGTTTCATACACTCTCTTACTGGAAGTAAAATTAACATTTTTATGTTAAACTTTTGCAGATGTTGAGAAAATTATACTTACTCTCATTGGAATGAAAACAAACTGTAAACAACCAAGAAAAAAATAAATATATATATAAAAACAGCTGTTTACATTTGTGTGATGAATACAAAAAATTAAAGTGTCGGCATGTTTAGCAGGAAAACGAATATAAATTTGATGTGATAGAAGAACAAGAGACAAAAAATACAATAAAAAAGAAAGTCAAATAGTTTATAAACATATACATTCATACTTCATTTATGCATATTTATTTACACTAACAAGCAGCGATGCTAGAATAAAGATTTTACCTTAATTTTAAAGATATTTTAATTCACTGCCATTAATGAATAAATATGTAAATATTGTTGAGGATTATTAAATACAAACATATATTTGTAAAAACTAATACCTTTTTCCAATACAAAGTTTGATACTTCTTAATTAAATGAATTTATTGCATTTTACATTGAGGTCTGTAAACAAATAACAAAACGATTTGACTTTAAGGACGCAACTTAAAAACAGCTTTTTTATATTGACACCTAAAACATTTATAAAAATTAAGATGACGAATATAGGAAAGTCCGCCACATGAATTAAAAATAAAAATTTTAAGAATTTAGAAAATGCTACAGTGGAAGAGTTTTGACACATATTTGTCAAATATTTCTAGAGCGGATAGTGAGTTAATGTTTTCAATTTTGTCGAAATTAGCAATAAATTTAATATGTCTTCCTTTTTATCTGCAAACGTTGAGTCGATATTTTCAAAAGTAAAACGAATAAAAAATTTTAAAGATTGTTTTTTTTTAAATTACATTTTTTTCAATAAACAAAGTACGTTTAACAGCGACGATAACAGTTTTAACATAAAAGTCATACATACATACATAAGTTATAAAGGATATTAAAGTTTCTTCTTTTGCAGTCATTACATCAGAAAAATATTTTTTTAAATACAATTTTGAAGCAAAGAAAAAAATATTTTTTAAACTTTTTGTTAACGTTACAGAAATATTATTGAATGAAAAAAATGTATGTAATATAACATTTCCTTTAAAGAATCTTTATAAAATCTGTGAAAAGGAAAATATTTTTTTAAAACGGCGACAGAAAAATTTTTCAACCGATAGAAAATTGTCTATAATAAATTTGTTAAGCGATAAAGAATATTCTTTTAAAAAATTATTAGACGATAAAAAAAAATATCTAATTTTTTTTTAAATTTTCAGAAGACAAAAAACTTTCTAAAATAAAAATTTCTTAGGTGACAGAAAAATTTTCTATTAAAAGTTTTTTCAGGGTTCAGAAAAATTCCTATAAAAATTTTAAGGCGACAGAAAATTATCTATGAAAATTTTTAAACGTGAAAGATATTCTCTATATAAAATATTTTAGGAGACAGAAAGTTTTCTATAAAAAAAATGTCAGGTGAAAAAAAATTGTCCATCAAAATTTTTTTAGAGAATAGAAAATTTGTCTAAAATTTATTTGAGACGATATATAATTGTCGATAAAAAAGTATAAGTCGATATAAAATTGTCTATAAAAAGGTATTGACATTGGCGATATAATATACGGGAGGAACAATGGCGAATTCGTTAATTTTCGCCGATAGCGAGAATGTCAAACTCTTTTAAAAAAAGTGTTTACAGATTAAGTATACAGATGAACTTGCTATCGCTCCCACCGTATATTTATTCGCTTTGGTATTAACTTTTCTATGAAATTTTATTTTAAAAAATTTTGTGGCGCTCGAATAATTTTTTTAAGGAACAGAAAGAAAACTTTTCGGACGGGAAAAATTTCTAACCTGTTCAAACAACATTTTTAAGCGATGGAAAATTTTAAATAAAAAGTTTTCTAGTAGGCGACAGAAAAATACAGAAAATTTTTAGAGATAACAATTTTTTTTTAATTTTATAAAAAAAATTTTAAAACGAAAAAATTTTCCAAAATACAGCCATTTGTTTTTCAAAAAGTTTTAATTATCAATACATAGATACATATCTTCTAAGAGAATGACTGATAATTTATTTATAGATAGTTTAAAACAGTTTTAAAGTCGGATGTAGCACTACAGAAGGTAACTTAATTTACTTTAATATTATCTTTAAAATTAGAATATGGATTAAAAAAATAATTCAATATGGTCATAATATGTCATTTGAATTTGTGCATATGTTTTAAGATTCTTCTATCAACTTTTCACTTTTAATAAATTTTAAGCATTAAATATACTCTCACGTTAGTAATTCTTTAATTAAATAAATTCTCTCAAAATTTGCTATGCATAAAATTTATTTATTAATTGCATTTGTTAAATTTTGCTTTCATGAAAATATATGTAATCAACTCATTACTAATACATTAATTTTTGTTTTAAAATAACTACAACTCAATCAGTAATAAAAAATAATAATTTAATATTTTGTGATAACGATTATTATATAATAATAATAATTGTAAATTTTAATTACTTAATTAATAATGCACGTAGATGCTATGCTCTCACACATACATACAAATAATAATAAATTTTAGTGTAATGTAATTGAATTGAATTGTTACGGACAAATAATTGTATTAATTTTCTCTGAATAAGCAAATAAATATTTTCATTATGCAATAATTTTATAAAGAATATTTAGTAATTTTAATGAAATTTAAAAAAATTTATATAATTTTTAAATTCCGAAATAATATTAATTTTCATTAAACACATTTTGGAAAACTTGAAAAAAATTATTTCAAATCTGTTAACATTTATCTAAATTACCCCGTTGTTTCCTTTTTTTGAGTTGGTGGGGGGTGTTTATTGAAACATATTGAATAAGTCAGCTTTAACTTTAAAGCACATCATATATATTTATTTAATTTAATTAATTGTAGTAAAAATGTTGCATACTTTTAGGATAATCAAAAATATTTTCAACAGTGCGTCTGATTAATGCTCGTTGAATATAAATTAAAAATGTATGCATGCGTTAAAAGGAAAGCAATTTAGTGTTAAAATGTAGCGAATAAATATTTTAATGTTTAAATATTTTAAAGTCAATAAATATAAATTATATTTCATTTCGTTTTTGTGTAGAAAATGGGAATAATATTAATAATAATGAAGCGTATGATTAATCTGTACTTGTTATAAAGTAAAACCCATATATACCGGATTTGTCAAAGCAATGAAACTGATATGATAAATAAAGATATGATAAAAAAGCCTTTTTCCAGAAGCATAAAACAAATTTAAAGATTCAACTTATGCGAATTATAAGACCCGTATTTTGTTTTGGCAATGGTGCCCTAGTTATCTTAAAAGAAATTTGTATGTTAAGATACGGACGAAATTTAAATGAAGTTATTTTCTAGAAGTAATAATATCATATATTTTTAGCATTAAAAATACTAAATGCTATGTTTTTTATACTGCTTTAATTTTGTTTGCCCTAATTAATATATTTGTAAAACAAATGACTTTTAATTGTTTTAGTCAGATTAAAAACTAATTTTATTGTATAATTTTCAGACTGTTTTACAGAAATAAACCTTCTGTATAATAAACTGAATTATAAAAAAAATATTTTAATAAATTGGGACTAATTTAGTTGCATAATTTATGACAGTAATTTCTGGTAACGTAGTACCCTTAAGAGCGACCTTCGGTCTGATGTTTGGTCTGTAAAGGAAAATCTGGACATAAAACCCAACAAAGGTACTAAAACAAACAAAAAAAAAAATTCTACGAACAATGTTTTTTTTTCACACTCACATCTAACTGATATATTATAAAAGAGCTCAATGAAGACCTAATATTTTAAAACATCCTGACCTCAGTCAAGAAAGCAATTATATGCCGAAGAATAACACTAACTTCTTGGAATTGATCATTCTTCTCACAAAAATTGTATATTGTATTTTTATCTTATTTTTTTTTATTTAAAATATAATAATGCATTGACTCCATTATTAGTCAAACCACAGCGTGCATATTCGGGTTGAGGAAATGACCATGCATAATCTAGTTCCATCTTCCCCCTCGGGGGAAGAGAGGGGCCCCGTGGCGATATATGTGAATACTTAACGCATGATTATTGCTAATCTTTGCATAGAATGTGTATTAGATATTAAGCATACGTAATTTATTCAATATTTCTTAGCATACTTTAAGGCTGTTATTATTCATGTATATTTTCATTTTGCTATTTTTATCTCTATAAATTTCATGAGATTTATTATTTACTTAGTAGAAAATAAATATATTGACTTAGACGATATCTCTAGTTTATCTTGATCTTAATTTTATATTAATATTAGTAAATAAAAAAATGACTACGAGGTTTAAATACTGCATGCAGGCATTTCCGTTGCTATTTAATTACTTTTTGTTAAAAAATGGACTTATTTTGTATATAAAATTATATAAAAGAACCATATGATATGAAAATTAATAATACTTTATATGTAATAGGACTATAAAAATCCGTTTGTAGAGTTAAGCAAGCTCAATTTCTGCTAAAATAAAGCTTTCTTTTAGCTGCAGAAAATTCTTTGCGTCTTTCATAAGCGACAGAAAATATTATGTAGCGACATTTTACGTAACAACAAACATTCTTTATTGAGTAGTCCTAATCTTCAAAATTTGGTTAAGACCGAAAACGATAAAAAAAGTTGAAGAAAAGGTTTTTTTGCAGAGAGATTTTAGGCGAAAAAAATTTTATTTTTCTAGAAGAAATATATTTTCTTTTAAAAAAGAAGAGCTTTGAGTAGCTCCCAGTGGAGTATCAAAACAAAAATAGTTTTTTGCAACAAAAGTTACACATTTTTATAAAGAGATACGAATTTTATTTGCAAATAATACAGTCGCTCTAAAAACAAAACTGTTTTTTATAGTAACAAAATACATAAATTCTCTATAAAAATATGATCTGTCGCTGTACTAAAGCAGAAGTTATTAAAAGTTTTTATTTTAAAATACAGAAATTATAAAAAAAAAATTATCACTGTACGGAAACTGAAATTTATTGTATCCCTGAGAAAATAAATTTTTAACATATAATAAAGTTTTTGACTTTTTTTTTATCTACAGCGAGCTATAAATAAAAAATATAACAATTGTTATAAAAGCAATTCTTTAGAAAATTTGATGGTCCTCTAAAAAACCGATATGAATTATAAAAATTTTTAAACGCCCTGCAAATTACAGATTTTTTTGACGCCAAGAAATAACAAAAATATAATGTGCACAAAATTTTTTGTCCATGTAAGGAATTTCTTTTATAGGAAACTTTTTTTGAAACAACAATAAATTTTCTTCAGAATTATTCTAAAACGTCTTCAAGTTTTTTATGATCTTTGTTATCTGTAGATATTTCTAAGTAACAAAATATATACATTCACAGTAAAACGTTTCTCTAGCTACTAAAGGTTTTATTTGTTTTTGGGTTGAATTATAATGAAATTTTAATTTAGTCAAATAAATATTTCATTGAACATAAATATAAGTTTTCCAATTAGTTTAGTCAGTTTTATTTTAAATACAAAAGACGAAGTCTATTTTATAGTTAAATAAATAATTAAATTAATTTAAAATTTTTTATTAATAGCCGGACTGAAAATAAATAGAATAAATATAAATATAGTTTGAAAGTTATTGTTTTTACGATAAAGGTGAAAAAATTAGGGAATGTTTTTGAATGACAAAAAAAAAAAAAAAATTTGATTAGATTTTTCTGGACAATAAGTAAGAAAAAAAAAACTAAGAAACTCTTGCATTTCAAAAAATCCTTTAAGATCTATAAATATTTTCGTACATTTTTAATTTTTAGAGCTTAAAAATTTTTTTAAATTTATATTTTTTGATTTCCTTATCAAATTATTACATTTCACTTCTGCACACACACTGTTTTTCTACAAAGTGACTATTTAGATAATTGACTGATTGTCTAAAAATTTCACTTTTAAGTGTGTAACGACTCAATAACACAACTAAAATAGTTAAAGGAGAAGTTGTTGGTTTGGTTACTTCTTTGATTGTTCAAAGATGTTTTTGTGGCAGCACTTCAGTACTATTGCTACTTCTGCTGTTATTGTTATTGTCTTTCTACTAAATGTAGCTGTAACATGAACAACCCACACTTGATAATATTGTATATAAAGTGTTATACTTCTCGTAAGTAATTATGAAAATGGCAAAATAACTCAAAAACAAAAAAAGTAACAGAAGCAAAGAATTAAAAGGAAATAAAATTATTAAGAACCATCAACTACCAATAACAAACTTGAATACAACTTATTGCCAACAGTTGAAGTGGCAGTAGTTGCTAGTTGTTGGTAGCAGCGACAAGACGAATATTTTGACATGATGTTGTTAACGCCAACTTGTTGTAAAACAAGCAAACTTTACAACATGTTTACTTTTACTTCTTTTTTTCTCTTTACTTTGGACAAATTCAACTTTTAATAACTGCTAGCTAAATGGCTAGGACGGGGGGGACAGACAGCCAGTATATTGTATAAAGTTTTGTGTAAATATACGCCTGTATGTGCTTAAGTAGTCACAGTGGTAAATATTTTAATAAACGAAAGTAAATTAACTGAAAACAAAAACTTTCAATAAAACATAAAAACTTTTTTGTGTCGTTTTAATTTTTGTTTGTTTTTTTTTTGTGTCGTTGCCACCATTTTCTACAACTTTTGTGTGCGTGTGTATTGTAAAAGGGTCAATAGTTTTGTTTCCACACAGTTTGAAGGTTGGCTCGAGTTGTTGTTTGTTTGTATTTTGATTTTATTTTTTGTTATAGTTGTGCTGTTCCACTTAAATGTTGGCAGGGTTTATGGTGGGATTAATTTCAGTTGTTGGTTAGCAGTGTTTTTGACTTGCTGCCAAGCAAGTTAATGAAAATTAATTATGCTCTATAACTTAATAGGAAAATCTTACAAGCCGCTACCACATCTTACGGCTTAAATAGTGTGTAAAGCCAACATTGTTATTATTCAACAGCCAGACACCAAGAGCAGCAGCCTTATAGGTCAATCGAGTAGACAGTTTAATTGAAATTTAATAGATGTTTTAAATTTTTTATGTCTGCCTTTAATTTTAAATAATAATTATGAAAAATGCTGTTAACAAAAATCTGTTTTTAGATGAGTAATTCAAATAACTTGAAAGTAACTTTATTTTTAATTAATATTGTATCTCTAAGTATTTTATATAACCATAAAACTGTCTACAAATTATGGTGATTGTAAATACCAACCTAAGTGATACAAACATTTTTTATAATTTTTTTCCAAAGAAGAATAATTTTATTTTAAATTGTAAAGTTTAAAAAACATTGACATTAAAAATAATTCTTGCAAAAAAAAAAAAAAAAATTAAAAAAAAAATAAATAAAACCGACTTCAAAAGAAACATATATTAAATAATATCAACTACTTTTAGTTCTTAATTAACTCTATTAGTTCTTAATTAAAATTGTATGCTGTTGTAGCAGACTTTGCAATACAAGTGCTTGATAAGTTTCAACCATCTGCCTATAAAGGTTCAAAAGTTTGGCCATATACAACAGCTATTGTACAACCCTTTAATTTATAAATTTTAGTATTTGCACTTCTTATTTTACCAAAAAAAGTAGTGGACATTCTGTCTATTTTTAACTGTTTGCCTAGTGTGTATTAAAATCTAGGTCCATATAGATCACATTACATCTATAAAGGGAACACTCTTTAACTTCGAAAGTAAAATTGCATACTTAGTGCTATAGCGCATTTAGCAGTATAAGTTCCTCCTAAATTTCTGCTGTCTATCTACAACGACTCAAAAGTTAACCACATATACTAAAAACATAAACTATTAGGACACCCTTTAATTTAAAAATCCAAATTTTATACTTGTTGCTGTTCTTTGTAAATTTCTGCTGTCCGTCTACAACAGTTCAAGAGTGCGGCCATATACATCAAATTAAATCAACTATTGGGGCACCCTTTAATTTATAATTTTTATAGCAATCCACATTCTGTCCTTTTTGCAAGCGTTTGTCTCTAACGGTTCAAAAGATAGACCCATATAGGTCAATTAGTGTCACTTTTAGCGTCACCTATAATTTTTAGATTTATTTTAAATATTATTATTATTTTTTGGTATTGGGAACTAGAGTGATATGCTGTTTCTTTGTTTTAAGGCAGTGCCCTTACCTGTCCATAATAACCATAAAAAATGTGTGTTGTATAGGGACACCCTTTAATTCTTAAAACTGTGAACTGTAAGCATAATCTTTCACATAAAAAAGGTTACTTTTCTAATTTATTAAGCGTAAGGTCAATAAAAATATTATTTATTATTTTTTATTTTTTATTTTTTTCGCCACACCGTTTGGTGGCATCTTCAGGAAAAAAAAAGATTAATAAAAAAATTTTTATTTTTAAAATCTGACAAAAAAAAAAAAAAAAAAAGAAAACAACAAAAATTTATTTATATATATAAAAAAAGTTTTCAAAATCTATTTAAATATGACTAAGTTCTTCGGGCTCAAACATAAAAAGGCAACATTTTTCTTTTTTAAAGCCGACTTTACAGAGTTACTTTGCTGGCTGGCAGAAGTGTATAATTTATCAGTCCCGTAGAAGAGATTTTGAGCTTTTTGAAATATAAATGAAGGTTCGAATCAAGCAATGTTTATTGTGCTATTTATATCTGCCTTGAAGATGTTTCTTGCCACCACGATATTTCCTCAGTTTAGTCCCCAAAAACATTTTAGTATCTGAAAGTCTTATTGTGATTTTTAAAAATTAACAGAGCCCGGGTCATAGCAATTAATAATTATTTCGTAAAGCATGTATTCTTCGGATCAAGAATAACTAAAGATAAAGGCGTTATTTTATTCTGTGCTATTTTTGAAATAGGATTTAGGGTAAATTCAAACGGAGGAACTACTTGTTGACCTGCTTATCGAACTATTTATAATGCTTTTAATATAGGTTTGTTAAAGAGTGTCAAGGAAAATGCAATCAAAACTGAAAATTCATTAGAATTGCCCTTAAAATATTCATCCACTTTAGTAAGTTAACGCGACATCAATGTGTTTTTAGTTCAAAAGCAGGATATTTTCGTGTAAGAAAGCACTTACTGCTTGCCAAATATTATGCTTAAAATGCCAGAAGATATGGATGTCTTCATTATTGAAAAACATGATACAAAGGAATTTTTGTCTATAGGTTATGCAAATTTTTTAAATGTTAAAAGTTTAAAAAAAACGGCAAAATCAAAGGTCTCTTTCAAGGCATATTAATTGTACTAGGTGGCATCGTTGCGGCAGTTGACAATTTTTTGCTTAATTTTATAATATGAAGAATAGCTATCAAAAGCGAATCATATTTTATTACAAAATTTTTTTTTTTTTTTGTTATTCTTAAAAAAAGAAATGTAAAAAGAGTTTTAAATCAACTTAAAAAACAAATCTTAGTAAAAATGTATTAAAAAGGAGTTAGAAAAAAATGCAGTAATTAGTTCTAAGGTTTACCATACACTTGAGTGCCTGTTTTTCTTTTTATTTATGTATTGTTGTAGCGGCGCTGCCACCTTAAGTGAATTCGCCTTGGTCTCTTTTTTTATAAAATTAGTCATAAATTTTTTTTTTAAGAATTAAAAAAAAACTTAAACCCCACAATTTGTTTTTATGCAATTGCTTGCAAGCGGAAACAATTTTTTACATTCCTGTCATACTAAGGCTTTCATGAAAACTTTATTTTTAAGGATCGGCAAGTGAAGATGATAGATAAAAAAATTATGGATTTTAAAGATTTTATTCGATTCCATACAAACAATAAAGTAACTTTTTAATTTTTTCAATTATTAGAATTATAAAAAATTAGTTTTTCAGATTTTTACTAAATATTTCATTGATTCGATTATTTAAAATTTTCTCCATATTTAAAAAAAAAAATAATTGAATTTTAAACTAAAACGCATTAATTATTTAAATGGTAATCAATAATTTCTTGTGTGCTTTTTAAGTTTTTCATATTGTTTTAAAAAATAGGTAATTGACAATGATAAGAAAGTAATCTGCTATTAAATGCTTTTATGGCCCTATGATTCCTGCAGGAGTAAAAAATTTTTAGTAACATATCAATTATGGGTGAGATAGACGTGAAACTTTATGTGCAGTTCTTTTAACTTACACTGAAACAAAAATATGTCCCAAGTGTTGAAATTTTTTTGAGAATATTATGAATTCCAAATTAAAAGTGATCATTATAATTTAAGGTGTTTATTTAGAGTGCAAAGACAAGTAATGAAATTTATTAGTGGTAATGCTTTGAAACCATTTATTCATAGGTCAGTGAGAATAACTATGCTTTTTTAACCTTTTCTTTTAAAACATTAACATTATTGAAAATAATTAAAAAGAATCATAAGCATTATTTATCAGTCAATGCTAAAGATAGATGGTCTTAATTAATTATTCCAATGTATAAAGAAAAAATATTTTAATTTTTATGAGCATCATTTAAAAATTAAGTGAAAAATATTGAAATTGAAAAAACTAAAATTCAAAATTGGACCTCCTGGTAATTTTATTATACCCTTTAAGATAGAAAGTGGAAAGAGGGTAAATCTATGCTTGTCATTCCTTTTTCAGTTTCCACAAAATTTATTTCCGATTCCATAAAGTATTTATATTCTGAGTCCTTATGCATAGCAAAGTCGAATGAGCGATGTCCGTATGTGCGTCTAACCATCCGTGTTCGCAATCTAATTAACCTTGCTAAAGCATTTGATGAGCTAAAAAAAATTGAAATACGCGATTGATCGAAAATATTTTCGAAAATCATCAAGATTATTCTATGTCCTTCAAGGCAGCGGGCACGACACCACGCCTGCCTCTAAATTTTCAATGTCATTTGGAACTATGAAGTAACTCCAATAAAAAAACAAATAGGTAGACCGATAGAGAATTACAGGTAAAAAAATATCAAGTGAAAAAATTTGTGCTCGCTTTTTTTTTAATTATGGGCTTCTGAACTTTACTTAGAAACGTACGATTGTGCGTCATATATTTAGGATATCAATATGGGAATCATTTAAAAGCCTTTAAATAACTAAATTTTTTAAAAAGGCATAATCCATTAAGAGTCTATGATTTTATTTTATTTTTATTTTATTTTATTTTATTTCTTTTTTTTTTTTTTTGTTGTTGTCTAAAGTTACTTCACTAAACTAGATTTACATTCATGGTGAAGGGCTTATAAGATTTGACGTAGCCGAATATAGCACTCTTACTTGTTTTAAATTAAGAAGTACTACGACTACTAAGAAAAATTTTCACAACAACAATTTCAGTAGTTTCATTTTTTTCTATATTTATATTAACAATTTCTGCTGCATAAAATCAACATCACAAAATAACGTTAAAAAAAATAATTAAAATAAAAAAATAAAAACTTGATTTCTAAGAAGAGCGCAAGACAAAATTACTCACATAATTTAATTAAATACTCGTAACAACAGCTAATACGAAGAAATATAAAAATAAAAATATTGCAATTAAGCTGGAGTTTTAGTATCATCATAAAATGATCTAACTGCATTGACATAACACACTTCACAACAGTGCGTTAAACCAATCTAATGGAAAAAGTTATGTAAATTCATAAATTAAACAAACGAGTCTTCTTGGTTACAAGGAAATAAGAAGAAAACAGCATTTTTGCCTTTT
Source organism: Cistogaster globosa (assembly GCA_937654795.1). Lineage (NCBI taxonomy): Eukaryota > Metazoa > Arthropoda > Insecta > Diptera > Tachinidae > Cistogaster > Cistogaster globosa. The sequence continues at coordinate 17,437,894 of OW569407.1, forward strand.
TTCTCTTTGTTAACAAATTACACTCTATTGGGACATGCAAAAACATGTCATTGTATAAAATATACATTAAGTTGTATGTAATTATCTTTTTAAGAAAGTCATTTGAAGGAGCAACATATATTAATTCTCTTTCCAAATACCATCAAACATGATGAAAAATAATTAAGGCAACAGTATTTGATGTTTAATGTAGGACGTATGTAATGAGTTGAACATGTGATGCATATAAATGGACTTAAAAAAAAATTATAATAATAATAAAATAGAGTTATAAAAACTTAAAATTTGTAATTATATACATAGATTAATACTCAGTGACTCAAACCAATATGTTTATAACATCGTATCGTTATATTACGTTTTGAATTACGCATACATGAGTGTCATGTTAGAATTATAAAAATTTAAAAAATTTAATTAGTTACGTTTATTTCTTCTGATATTTGCATTTACTGAACATAAATGTTTTTTTTTTAACAGAAACAAATTTTATTTATGGCTTCAACTATTATATTTTTTAAAGAATAAACATTACAAATGTCAGGAACTTTAAAAAAATTATAGGGAAAAAAGAAGGAGATACTTAGATTAGAATAGAATAGAAAAAACCAGTAAGAGTGCTATATTCGTCTACGACAAATCTTATATACCCTTCACTATATATGTAGATCTAGTTTATTGAAGTAACAATCAAAATTACAAATATTAGGATGACAGCTTAAAATTAAATCTAAAAAAAAAAAATTACATAAAAACGTCATTGGCTTTTAAAAAAAAGTTTTAGCTGCTGTGGTCAAGGTGGTAAGCATGTTGACTACAAACCTGGTTGGCCAGGGTTCAACCCCTGCAACAACCAAAAAATAAAAATGTGTTTTTTCTGTTTAGTGGTATAAATAAATATTCAGAATTAACATTAAAACATGCAGTCTTCTTCGTCGGTACTTCTTCATAGCATATTCGCCGGCGAAGTAAAATAACTAATTAAATGGCTATACTTTCACAACCTGTTCTTTTCTCTCCTCTATCCCTTTCCTAAAGAATGTAGCATGGTTACACACTAATTAAATAAGCATTGTTGCCTGAAGTGCTACTTCTCTTAAAAAAAAAATGGGTTAAGCATTTTTTTTAATTTTAGCAATTCCTGAAAGATCTCTGCAAGGGCTTTTAAATGCTAGACATATTGATATCTTAAAAATATTGTGCACATTCTTACTTTTCTATGAAAAGATCAGAGGCCAATAACTCGAAAAATATGGGCGAGCACGAAATTTTTCACTTCATATATTTTTCTGATTTTTTAATTCTCTATCGCCCCAAACATTTTTTTTGGTTGGAGTTACTTCACTTAACTAGATTTGTTCCAAACATTATGGAAAAAATAGATGCAGGAGTAGTGTTTTGCCCGCTGGCTCAAAAAAAACATGGACCGATCTTGCTACATTACAATAGCAAAATTTTCGAAATTATATTTGATCGATTGGCGTATTTAAATTTTCTCTAGTAAAGTCAGCGCCTTGGCAAACTTGATGTCAATATTAACATGAACGGACAGACTGATAGATATTGTTAAAATTACAAACGGAATGGTAATCTTATATATGTATTTTTCCACTTGTGAAAAAGGGTTTAAAAATGAGAAAATAATAGTTTTTAGTAAAATATTAATAAAATAGAATGGGATGGAATAGACCAAAGAAAATATAATAGAACAGAATAGAACAGAATAGAACAGAATAGAATAGAATACAAAAATATAAAATAGAATACAATAGAATGTGGGCTTGTTCGAAAATGCACTACTGCGCTGCATCTGGTGCGCAGTACGTTCGAAAATACATCAGTTGGCATCACTGCTAATGTCGTGTGTTTTAAAACACAGATACCTATGATGCGCAAACAATTACTGATGTGATAGATGAGTATGTATCTTTTTTTGATATCTATCAATTTCGTTTTGTTAAATTACATTTGGTTATGCATTTCTAGAAATAAGACAGACGTAAAATTTTCGAATCTTTCAATGGGGGGCCATTAGTCAGCAAATCATCATTTATTAATTTATCAATTTTTAATGTTTTCGCGAATGAAACAGAAAACACATTATAAAGATTTTGCACTCGTACAAATTGATCCAAGGTGGTGCAAAAGTAAGAAATGCAAACATATACCAAGCATATGATGCATTGTTATAAGCAAAAAAAAAAAAAAATGTTACCCTGTTGGAGTCCAAATTACCGATACGTCTGCTTAAGTGTCTCAGCAACAAAAATCGTCGAATCACAGAAAGAAGTTTTCGTCAGCCTTAAATGAAGATGCTATTACAGCGACATACAAATGGGAATGTGATGGCAGTAGCGGATATTCAACTTACCGCCAAATCTTTTCTGATCCTGAATCGAACAGGATCGATGAAAACTTATTTGTCGTAGGCATTGTGCCACTGCAAGTAAAAATGGGAGAATTCTCAGCCTTTTTCAACGCGATTTAGTAGACTTATAAAATTGATTAAAGCAAAAGAAACTTCTGAGTTGATTTGAGCTGAAGTTGATACAGTGAAACAACAAATATTTGAAATTATTTCAACACAATATGAGTCTTTTCAAATGAATCACTAATTTTACATGACAATAATCGATAAAAAAGTTTTTAGTGTAATTTCAGAATCCTCGTCACAAACATGTTGAATTTGCAGACCCACACCAAAAAATATGAATGACTTGAATGTCATTAATAATCTGCCGTTAAATGGAAATATGTATGATTATGGTTTGTCAACACTACACGCTTGGATAAGGTGTTTTGAGTGCATTTTACATATTGTGTGGAGAGTCCCAATAAAAAGGTGGGGAGTTCGTAGTACTGACAAATCTGTTGTACAGCAAACTAAATTAGATATACAATAAAACTTAAGAAATAAAATGTTTTTATTAGTTGATATTCTTAAGCGCTGAGCGGGAAATATTAATAACGGAAATTCGGCTAGAAAATTTTTTTAACAACAAAAATTGGCTGCACTTTTAACTGAAAACAGTGAGGACTTAATCAGTAGATTAAGCATTATTTTACGCGCTATGACTTGCTGAAATCATAAATAATGTCTCTTTTAAAGTTGGCATGATGTCAGAAGCACAGAAGTCGCGAAATAAGGATTTGAGAAAATTAAGAGAGCATCATACACGAAAAAGTTCAAGAAAAAACACAATGGAGGATTTAATGATCTCCTTTCTTTTCTCATCTGATCCTCTCATATCCAGTTTATTTGTATTTAAAGTCTTGAAATAAATGAAAATGTTTAAGAGTTTAATTTAATTCGCATTTCATAGTCTAAATTAAGCATCAGGCTTTATTTTTATTTATTTGCGAATTAAATGCCGCCAAATTCGGTATATCGACCACAATCCCAGTTTAAATGGTTTGAAAATGTATTAAACATATGTAGGCGCTTTACTTAAAAAAATGTTTTAATTAGGTACCGCAAAGTAATGTTATAAAGTGAATGTGAGTAAAGTTCTGCAAATAACGTGAAATGTCATTGTGCTTTAATACTCTTCATGCCACCACTATTTACCTTTTACCACTTAAACATCTTTTTTGTTTTTTAATTTTGCTCAATCAATATTTTTAGCTTTTTTTTTAGAAGTTATAAAAATTTGAATCTCTTCGATTTTTAGTAAATATTGAATGATTATTAACTAGAATGTTTTTTGAAATGTTTTTTCTTTCAAGTTAAATTTTACAGAAAACAAATATTTTCTTCAGTCTCTAATCACGTGTTCTGGTAAAAAATATTTCTTTACAAATGAGGTTAAGAACACTTTAAGAGCTATTCAATTGAATTAGCTTATTTTACAAAAAAATTTTTATTGCTGCAAAATTAAGGCATTAAAAAATTTTCTACTAAAAGAATGATGTTTAATTTAAAATCCACAAAAATTCCATACAAACAAACACACATAACTACTACTGAGATTTGTGTGCTCTAATTAAATTCTTAAATTAATTCCCAACAGAAATTGTTGTAATTGGAACAATATTTATTGCTGTAATTGTTGAGAGAGAGAGTGAATGAAACAAACAAGAACAACAACGATAAAAACATACCAAATGATATCAATTTTATTTGCAAAATGTCGTTATTTCATTACAGTTTGAGGTTGTTAATATTTTTGTTGTATTTTATTTTTAGCGAATGTTTTTAGTTGTTGGTATTTGTTGGTTGGCCAAACTATTAATCAACACAACAAATCACCGCCATTATCATTTTAACTTTACATTTACAAATACCAGCAGTTTTGGTAGCGTCGTAAAATAGTGTTTTCTAAAAATAATGTTATTTTACAGGGTGTTAAAAATTAGATGAAATTTAAGGATTTTATATTGATAGGGAATGATGTAGGTTGTTTTAGATCAATCAATAATTCTTTTCAGACCTGTAGTTGATCTAAGTGATCACTTAAAATTTTTCAAGCAAATTTTTTATTCAAAAGTAAAATTTTGAATTTTTCTGTAAACAATTATTTATTCAAGTTGGAACAAGTTGTGAAAAACATTTAATTTGATAACCTAAAAGGCATTGAATACCCTAAAAATTATGTTTATTGGTTCGTTTATTATATACTTCTCTAAATAAAAGCACATAAAATAATACACAAATACAAATGTAAATGCTGTGTGATTAAATTTGCTTTTACTGTAAATAAATATAGATGGATTTCAAATCATGTATGATTTTTTAGGTCTGCAACTTTGCTTTATCCATTATGTTGGGAAAAGTATTAACGTTAACTTCTTGCTTGCTGAAATTAACAAAAACTTTAATCAAATTCAATTGTAGCACCGTTTAAAGTTAACTTTTGAAATAATTTCATTTCTAGCGTCATAAAGTATGCCTGTTTTTATTTTTTACTCCTTTTGTCTTTAAATTACATATGTGATACAAGTATCAAAGGATCTGGATTAATCGTTTAGGTATGATTGAGGAACAAACATTCAAATATACAAATTGGCTCATTAATAATATTTTTATAGTAAATATACAATTAAAAAGTTTACTCAAAAGCATATTTTATATTTTCTGTTTAAGTTGTAGATTAAGAATTTTCCTGTAGAAATATTAATTACTAAACATCGCTCTTTATGGAAAAAGAGCGATTTTCTTAAAGGGAAGCTTTACGAAAGTTAACAAAATCAAATTTTAAATCATTTATTTTTAAACTTTAAATAGTAAATAATGAAATGACTTTTGTTTGAGAATTGTAAAAATTTTAATGAAATTGGTTAAAAACTATATTCGATATTCAACAAAATAAAATCGGCGAAAGTTGTGTAAGAATTAACATTTTCGAGGCGACTGAAGGGTGTTTTAAAGCCCATTAAATTTCAAGTTTACATTTAAAAGCGTTAATTGTCAAAGAAACGGTCATTGTGCGATCAGTTCTAGATATTTGTGATCAGTATATGCTTTTAAATCACCTTGAATAAATTGAAGCTTGAAAACAAAGCTAGCAAATTATTTTTAAATAAACTTGAAAAAATCAGGTGAACAATTCAGTCAATAATCAATCAGTTGCTCAGCGATGTAGACGTTTTAGGCTTAACAGGTGTAATATTAAACAAAACCGCCTTTTATGAAGTGAAACCAGTTCTAAAACAGATCATGCCGAATTTATTATATCTAGAAGAATGCACCGCATTATGCGGCTAACATGTTGGTGGCATCCGAAACTAGTGTTACGGTAATTGAAAATTGTTACCGCCGAATAATTAAAAATATTTTGCTTGAAAATATTAGTGACATTCATACGGCAGAATATTGCTTTAGCAGGATGTTGCCTGGCCCCTTACAACGGCCGCAAACAGAATAATTCAAATTAAAATTTAGTTTTAATTGGCCTCGAGAAATAATTGACTTTCAATCTTGTGTGCTTTAATACATTTCGATAATTTGTTGTGGGGGCCAAATGAATTCATTTACACTGATAAACCAGATCTTTTTAAAGCCTTGGGCATTTTTGTTGTTGTTTGTGATTTACGGCCAGCAATGCTCGAAAAACTAGAACAAAATTGGAGAACAGCTTCCAGCTTTTTGCGACTTAAATTCTGGCTCGTTATTAAAAAGATCTTGGAGTTTAAACTTAAACTCCTTTGTTTTGATCGTTAAAAATTGCATGTCAATCGCTTATAAACTTTTAAAATATTTTTTTTTTTCGATTGCCTATAATAAACCTCTTAAGAAGATGAAGGTTTTAAAACCAACATAGACTTTTCTAACTTTCACAGCCCTTAGTCCGAAATTTTTATGCAAGAAGAAGAAGAAAAAGAAGTGTAAAATTGTATAACCTTATTCGGGTTTCAAAAAATATTTGGCCACTAAGCATATCGGAATACAAATAAAATTACCATAAGATTGGAAAAGAATTTCTTTTTTGCAGCAAAGTAAGGAACATTTGATTTAACTTTTTCTGTTATAGTTTGAATAAAAGAATTTAAATTTATTTTGAAATTTTTAATTAAAGGTTTATAACAATAATTTTTGTTGTTATAAAATATAATATTTAAGTATTCGAAAAAGAAAATAAGAAAATTACTTAATAAAAAATTAAAAAAAACTCTAAATATATAATTTCTATTGCAAACATATTAAACACCACTGTACGCACCATTGTATTTTATAATATATCCATGCTCACAGATTCACATCAGTGATTGTGCCTGTTTTAAACAACAACAATACAAAGTAACAACAACGGCCTACAATTAAAGCCATTCATTGATTCTTTCTCATACTCCCTCAATCTATGCCTTATGTTCTCAGCAATTTTAACGGTTCTTGTTTTGATTTATATTTTTAGTTCTACAGGTGTGTGCGTGCATTTACATATTTTTATTACGGTGTGTTGCAATCTACCTCTACAATACAGCAGTTTAAAACAGTTCTTTTTCATTGCATTACAAAGGGGATGGGGTGGAAACAAGCGAGAAATATAAAACAAAAAGTAGTAAATTGACGATTGCAGTTTAGGCCAAAATAAAAATTCTTGCAAATACAAAAACATCAAAGATAAAAGGAATAAATTTCCCTTTCATTTATAAATGGTTATTTTTATGTTTCTGCGAATATTTTATAGGGCTTTTTGATTTAAAAGAAAACAAAGGGTGTTTTTTTTTTTAAGACAGAAATAACTTTTAATTTTAAAATAAGAGCACGAAAAATATAATTTTATTTTTAATTTTTTGATTTTGTTTTTTAAATTAATTCTAGTGTCAACAGTTAAAATTGATTTTGGGCATTTGGCCACCTCAGCTGTTCTTAACGAAGGGAAAACCAGGCGTCTAATTTTGGGACCTTCTTGCGAGTTTTGCTGGCCGTACATCACGAATAATATAAGCATTGCTCACCTCCAAGGCGTCAACTGTTGCTGGCACCAACTAGTGATTCTTTTTCAGCCTTTAAAAGTAGCAACAGACATCCAGTCACGCAAAAAAAAAAAAATTGCTAAATCTTGAATTCGACTAAGGCTTGGTATGAGGAAAGGCTTGGAAAGTATATTTGTGAACTTTTAGAGACGAAATGAAACGGAGGACCCATTAGTGTGTCTTTGCTTGTAGCATTTTTATTAAACGGCGGTTTGAAGAGTTTAATAGCCAACCCAGTTATATCGCTACAATATCTGTGTTTAATTTTAACTAGAAACTTGCTATGGCAACAACTATAAAACGTATAGAATTAAAGATTAAAGGGCGTCCGCCCACGAGGTCTTTGTTTAACGTATATTGTCTTGTTTTTTTTAAAAAATACGTAATAGGCAGACACTTTAAATTTTCAACAATTAATAAAACATTAAATAACAAAAACACAAAATAAAAAATTAAATGGTGTCCCTATACAAAACTTAATATTGCTTTATCATCTAAAATATGATAGGTTGCTGCTGGTAGTTTTCAGCAGTTTATAATTAAAATATAAAATTAATAACTAAAGGGTGGCCCATGCATACTACAGGGCACTATGTTTGTAAATCCAGCTTAAATGTGGTGGATTTTTATTTGTTTAAATTGTAGTCGTTGGCTTGAAAGTGTATTGCGTCAAGCATTAGTTATTTAACATAATTGAGAGGCAGAAATAAGTCTAAACAACCATAGAAACACTTTCGAAAAAACAGAAATATAATTGTAATAACCTACGCCTTCAAGAACAGTTACCATCATTTGATCCATCAAATGACAATCACTGATGAAGGAAATATTCATCACTGCGTAGAAAAAAGTTTCTTTCACATTCCTAATAGTAAAGTGGAAAAAATGCTCTAAACATTTGTATACTTTTGGTTTCTGTAGCAAACAGCGTTGCTAGTGACTTTTTTTACAAAAAATATAATGAAAATTTTGCCTGATCTATGGAACCGATTAATTTGCAAAACTTTTCATGAGCTGCATTTTGAACTTTGCTTATTAAGTTTGTATAAACACGACTTAAAACTTAGATTTAATTATAAAAAAACATCGTTTAAATTAATTACAGAAAGCCGAATCCGTTTCAGTATAAATTGTGTTTGTACATAATTGTGTATGTATAAGTTTTCCTCACTCATTTTTGCTGGGTATCCCATTCTGATCTGAGCAACAAAAATGGCTGAATTAAAAAATTATATTTTTTTTCGAAAAAGGGCTTTCAACTAGAAAATTTTGTAACAACAGTGGCGCATCTCTTGCTGGGCTGAATTGATTTGCCTGTAAAATGGCACAGTAACCTTTTTAGTAAAAAAAAAAAAAAAAAAAAAAAAAAAAAAAAACTGGCACCGCAATGCCTTGAAACTGCTACAAAAGTTTTTATATTTTCTTGAAATTCTCCTGTCGAGCTCTTTTAAAACGCTGCTTAACACATGTACTACATTTTATAGTTTAAGAGATATTTATTTTTTAATGAAGTTTACTTATATGTGGCCAAACTCTTGAACAGTTATCGACAGACAGATGAATTCTGTTTTAAAGTCGGTTTTTTTTCAAGAATTATTTTCTTACCTTGTTGGGATTCCCCGAAAATTTTAGTAAGAGAAAAAAAAGTATATATTTACAAAAATAAATTCAAAAATTTAAATCTTTTGTGATTTTTTAAGAAAAAGTTCTAGCGTTTTTATAAAAAATATTGCTTTAATATTTTATGGAATCAAGATTTAAACTGTGAATATTATAAATGAATTAAAATTGATTATTCATTAAGTTCGTTTTCTTACTCTTTAACACAGGTGAAAAAGCGCATTTTAAGGTTTGTCATTCCGTTTCTAATTTCTACAATATTCATTTTTGAACCCATAAAGTACATATACATAATCTGAGTCCTTCTGTATAACAAAGTCGATAAAGTGACGTCGGTCTTTCCGTCCGTGTTCGTTTTGAAATCAGCTTTACCAAGCCAGTATATGCACTACAGAAAACTTAAATACACCAATTGATTAGACTTAGTTTCGAAAATTTCGCTATTAATAATCAGGTCCCTTGAGGCAATGGAAAAAACACCATGGCTGCCCCTAATTTTTCCATATCATTTTGAACAATGAAGTAACTTTTATTAAAAAAAAAAAAAACAAATATATGGTGCGATAGAAAATTAAAAAGAATAAAAAAAATATCAAATTGACGCTCGCCCATATTTTCCGAGTTGTGGTCCTCTGAAATTTTCATAAGAACGCTCGATTTTCAATATGGTCAATATTTGTATCATTTAAAAGATTTGAGGTGATCTTTCAGGAAGAACTGAAATTTTTGAAAAATGCTTAATCCATTAAGAGCCGATGACATTTTTATTTAAAATTGTATAAAATACTTCATTTTTTTCTAAATTTTTAACTCTCTATTATCACAAAATGTGTTATTTTTTTGGTTGGAGCTACTTTGCTTAACTACTAGATTTACATACATGGTGAAGAATATGTAAGATATGTAAGCTTAACCGAATATGGCACTCGTATTCGTTTGGCCTAATTTTATATAGACATTTTCTTAAACCGAATTAAATTTATATTTTTGGATTGATCAAAAATTTTAATAAACGGAAAAAATCAAAATATTTCCTTCGTCAAAACTTTTATAAAAACAAATTTAAGAATTTTAATTTTTAAAAGAAAAAGTTGAAGAAGTTTTTCAAAAATTGTTAAACAAAAGTGTAAGATGTTTATAATGTTCCGTGAGCTATTTTTTATAAAAAGTTACTTAAAAATAAATTTATAATTTTTGTAAAATAAATTAAAAGTTTTTGTCACTTCGAACTTCCGAAATAGAAATTTATTTGTAAAATATCAACTTAAAGCCAGATATTCACCATGTTTTGAACAGAATCAAAATAGTATGGCCTGGTTTAAACGCTTCAATCATTTGCATCCTATCTGGGCTGGGCTGATCCACCAAGAATATTTATATTGGATCTTATGGATATAACATTATACTTGCCAAATTTAACCTCTTCATTTAGGAGGTACAGCCCACTCAGAAAAACCTTTAGTAAAGACAATGCAACCAAAATGGCATTTTTAACCGTGCTATTAAAATTTCTATCAACTTGCCAATTTACTGTATGAATTCTATAAAATTGCAAAGTTTTTATTACACAAGCTTAAAAATACAATTAAAAATTATGCATTAGAAAAAAGTTATGCATTAAAAATACTTTTGAAAGCTTTAAAATTTTTAAAAATTGTGCGTAGTTTGCAAAATTAGAAAAAATTCTGACTTTAAGAATATATAAAGAATCAATTCAATCGGGCTGAAAATGTTTTCACTTTAAAAAAAAATCCCCTTATGTGCTTAACAGCTTAACAATATAAATATTTTTTTTAAACCATTCTGCATAATAATATAGACGCAATCCAGAAAACTTTATTTATCCTTTGTATAAACATATCTAAAGCTCTGAATTTCCGAGATAGAAAATTAGTATATTTCTTCCAATGCTGAGAAGTGATGAAGAGTTACAGAAATAATCACCTTAATCCCAATGTAATTCCCTGTAATTTGTTATAGCCAAATATATCGTTTTCATTTATTTTTAGTTCTTATCAATCTCTGTTGAATAATTGCTCAATAGCAATCACTGAAAACAATTAGTTTATATTTTATGTGGATTGATTTTTTGCTCTTTCTCTTATTCGCCCAACAAATGCGAGTTGAGTGGGTTAAGGGGATGTGGTATGTATTTTAATGTTTGGTTTGTTTGCTTGTTCGAGCTTGTTTGCATGTATTTGATGTTGGTTTGAAACCAAAAAATTTAGGTCGCGTTTTGTGGTCAATTTGGCAAACAATTTATTTTATATCACAGTTTTATGCAAATAAATATATTTAAATAAAAGTGTTTATTCTGTTTGTTTTTGTTCTGGAATGTGTGTTAGTTAAGGCTGCATACACATTTAAGCAAAAATGTATTTGTTATTTTTAAATTATTGCTAAGTTTTAAAATATTTAAATTGAAAATTTTAATTTTGGATTTTTTGTTTTAAATTTTGTGTAAAATTAATTACTGCAACAAAATATTCTTGCTTCTTATAGTTTGCTTTATTTAAACTAACCCCTGGTGATTTGAACACAATTCTAGACAAAGTTTTTCTATTTTAATTAAAAAGCAAAATTGTTTTCATTTTACTTTAAATTCCTTTCATTATCTTTAAAAATGAAAGTTGTTGAATACAATTTATTTTTTTTTAGTAAATTTTAGTTAAATACAGAAAAATATTATTTTTTATTTTTATTTTTATTCTTACTTTTGCTTTTCTAAAAAAATCTTGATATAGGAGGCCCCGCAGATGATTATTATTCGGTCTGGCAAAGAATTAAGTTGAGAAGATTTTCTAAGTCTTTAAAGCAAAATTTATTAGCTTCAGTAAAAAAAATTTCAATGTATTTTTATAAAATTGAAAACTAAAGAATCATATTGATAAGTTGGGGGGAGTTCACTTACCCTGAAAATTCTATACGAGATGTAACAGTAACATCAACGGTACGTTATTGTTTTTAGAATGGTCTTTCTTTTGGATTAATTACATCAATGAAGGAATTCAAGGTAGGTTAGAACTTGTAGCTCAGTGAGGAAAATAAAAACAAAAATCGATTGTGTTATTGCATTTTAAGTTTTAACGAAGCTTTGATACACTTCTTAAAAATTCTCTATCTACTTTGCCTCTGCACAGTAGAATTTAGGTAACTCCTTAAAAAAAGGCTTTTGTGGCACAGAAGCTACAATTTATTTTTACTTAACAATCCCTAAAGGCTTTTACATGCTTAAAGAGATGTACTCAGACGATCCTCGTATTTGTCTGTGCATATGAATAAACCTTGAGTATAATTATTTTATTCTGTAAAACTAAACAATTTCATATTGAATCACAATAAATTTTTACTATTGTGATAAAAATTTATTTTATTAAAATGTTCAATGAAGGTTTTAAAGTAACCCAGCAAAAGAATTCCGGGATACTACACAATTGAAGATAAAGAGCAATAAAATAAAATAAAAAAAAAAAACTAAAACCAAGCCATACTTAAATGAAAGTTTATGTAAAAGAAAAAAAAAATAACAGAAACGTTCAAAAAAAAAAAGTATGAAAATGTACAAAAAATAAAAGATTAAAAAAAAAAATTAAAAAAGTATAACTTCTATTAAATGAGCGAATTTAATAAAACAACAATTCGAAATTTAAAAATAAGAATTTTAATATATAAAAAAAAGAAAACCTGAAATTCTGTAAAATATTTTAATTTTACATTTTAGCAAGATAGGAACTGAACCGGTATTCTAGCAAAAAAAATTGAATTTAAAAAAAAAAAATAGAAGAGCAAATTCCAAGAAAAAATCTCTTTTTTTAATACGTGATTAAAGATTACCAAGAGCTGAAAATTGTAGTTATTATTTCAAATTCACAAAAAAAACTGCTACAGATCCTGTTCCACGATATCAAGCGTTAATAAAACAAGACGAAACGTAGTCACTACTCCTTGCATCAAAAATCATCCCGTAATATTTCAACCGTTTGTATGAATATACATTTGTAACGTAATTCTTTCCAATACTGCTTAGGCTTGCGAACTGTAGTACCCCACCTAGAAAACAGATATTTTTACTCAGAGAAAAAAATTTAAAAGTAAATTCGAATCGAATAGAAAATATTATGATTTACGGCTTGGAACATCACGTAATTTACCCCTCTTCCTATGCAATTATGCCCAAATACTATCCAGCTTCTCATCTCAACATATCAAAGTAACGTACTGAATTTCATTTTGATATGTCGAGCGGTACAATTTGTAGAGCGTTTATAAAAACAGTGACGTACAGATCCAGCTACTCACAAACATCATCGCAAAAATAAGAGTTCACAAGACCTAAAAAGTAAAATTACGTTAATGCCAACAGAAAAATGGCGGTAAAGTTTAAACAAATCAATTTATTTTGTGTTTCTTTTCTACTTAATTAAAAAAAAATGTTTAAAGATTTATCTAAAGTGCGAGGAAACATTTAAATCATAATTCTTTTTAGTCAACAACAAAAATGCATTTGTTCACACAATCAAAATTATTTACATATTTCTTTTTCATGGGTTTTATTTAACTTTTCATGTTGGCAATAAAGTGCTGTTGTTCGTTTCGAATGACTACCAATGAAAATGTTCTTGAACGTACAACAGGTTTATAAAAATTAATTTTAATAAAAATTAAACAAAGCGACAAAAGTCAAAATTTGGTAGAAATGGAAAATTTAAGAAACAAAAAAAAAAAAAAAAAAAAAAAAATGAAACATCCTGAATAAAGAGAAAGAAAAAAATTTTATTGGATTAAAAAAGTTAATACAGAAAATTTTAAATCTGATTTAGTCTCCAAATTAAAAGTAACAAAAAATCGTTGTCAATAAATCAAATTTTAACAGAAAACTATAACTTGGACAATTTGGATATTTTAATATTTTATGTAAACTAGGCAGTGTTGGAGTTCAATTCTACTAATTTTACTACAATGAAAATTATTAAATATATAAAAAAGATTAACATTTTGCTATTTTATTAAAAAGGAAACACTTTATTCTCTAAAAAACAGAAGAAGATAAATTCGCAAAATAAGTATTAGACTTAAAAAAGCACAAAAGAGCCAGAATTAGCATCTAAAATAGTTAAAAACAAATTGTTTTTAATTTAAAATTAAGAAAATCGATGTTTAAAATTTTTCTTAATATTTCAATTTTTTTTAATTAAAATTGGTTTTGGCTTAAGTTCATTTTTGTTTTTAAAAACCTCTTTTTTTTAAAAGAAGATGTATGCGTATTTTGTCGATGTTTTGTAAACAAAAAATGCTCAATTTTTTACTTGCATAACAAAAGATAATTGTTTTCTAAAACAAAATTAATGGAAATTTACCTTTCATATATTTTTTTTGTTGCTTTTCTTAAAATTGCTTGACTAAACATCTTGCTGGTTTATGTCATTTTTACTAGGACATTTTGAAAAATGTCTAATTTAAAATGTTTAACAATGAACTGATTTTTAAAAATGAAGAATTTCTAAGGAAAGTTCTTTAGAATTATAAAAATAAAGCACATCAGGTGATGTAATTTCTTCAAAGGAATAAGATATCATTTTGACAAGATTTTTTAAATTCTAGCATTATTAAAAATTCATACAAATTCCTGGTATTACAATTGTTAACCGTAAAAACTATGTATTTTAAATAAAAAAAAAAAAAAAAAAAAAAACAGATATAAGTATTAAAAGCATATTTTAGAAATTTTTATTTATTTAAAACAATGAATTTCAAATTAAATAAAAAAACCTATAAAAATGTTTATAAAACAGTTGAGAAAGAAAGTAAATGTGTTATTTTGACATAACATACTTAAAGGTTTAAAAAATTTTATATATAAAGGCTTTGAAATTTTTAAAGAAATGGATAGATGGTAAATTAATTAAGGAAATAAGTAGGTAAAGCTTCAGTTATCAAAGGCATTATTTAGGAAAGCCTTCCCTTTAAATGGCTTGCGAGGTTATCAAATTCATCAGCTATTTTAAGTTGATTGCTATCAATTTTCAAGTGAAAGAAACTGTGCAAGTAAATACTTGTACACTCAAGTAAATGAGTACTTCACGTTACCAAGCGCAATTAAAGGTAACGATCTTTGCTACAATTTGAACATAATAACTTTTTCTGTGTGCATTCCTTTCTTTTAGAGTGTGTTTTTTTAACTCAATAAAAATTTAAACTGTGAAAAATAATAAAAAATAAGTTTTAAAATAGGAATTAAAAAAAAGAAGAATGAGCAATACATGATATTAACATTTAAATATTATTTCAGGCATATGGTCACTCTGACAATTTTGGACGTCTAAATTTAAGCAACTTTATCGAACAGGAAGTATTAATTGAACTATGTAGTTCTTAAAGTTAAAAGAGAATACCTTAAAATACATACTAATGATTATTATGATTATCTGTAAAAATTAATGTAATAAATTCTTAGTTATCGATGATAAAAATCTCATGCCTGGTTAGAATTATTAAGTTGGTAATCTAGTTGGGAAGTCCTTCCGCCAAAAATGTTTAATTCCACATTCGATTGCGTTTTCTGAAATTTTTTTATGGGTTGCTGCTGGTTTATCACAATGAACCAGTGACTTTATATTGTCCTTAAAGAAATGATCAAGAGGTATCAAATAGCAACACCAAGAAGGCCAATTAACAGGTCCGTTTATCGAAAAAAAATTTGGGTTAATAACTCAGCGGTTTTAGTCACCGTATGGCACCACCATACAAACCGTTCCAAACGGTGCGGCAAATTTGTTCATTTAAAAATTATTAAGACACAAATGAGCCTCCTGTTCAAAATTTTGCGTCTCTATAAGTTGCACGAATTTAATTATAGATTTTTAAAGTAAATCAGGATAATTTGAAAAGTATAAAATATTAGCGCAATACAAGAGTTTGATTGACAGTTAACCCTAACATGCAGGTCATCCAAAAGTTTCCTTTAGGGAAAGGGAAATCTTTCATATTAAAAATTTGAAGCAGCCTACTGTTTTTATTATTTTTAATTAAATGAATTATAAAAAAATTTTTCTTATTTTGTTATTAAATTTATATTAAACGTACTTTTTGAAATTAACGGAATTTATTCAAATACAACTCTGTTAGTACGATTTTATAACAACTACGTTTATGTTTAGAATTGACTATTTTTATATGCAACTAATATTTAGAAATAGTATATAAGCAGCATTAGGCTCTAAACACATAGACGATAGCAGACAGCAAACTGTCAAAAATAAAATACATGTGTTTATATGAAAACGATTTTTTTGACGACATTACAGCAGTACGACTACACGACAGCATTTGCTGCCGCTGCCAACTTAGGCTATTTTCTATTTTGACGGGCAGCAATAAACAAATATAGTATTGCCATTATACATGTAAATTGGAAAAATAAGAATAAAAACTTTTTTTGTAATACTAAACATAAAAGAACATTACAAAAATACAATAAGGAAATAAATTTATGTGTTTTTATAGTTTTTCGTGATATTATTACATTTTTTTCAAAAACTTTAATTTTATTCATTATAAAATATATATGCGGCATCCCTAAAATTTTAATTGCTAAAATACACAGCTGTTCGTTTTTAATTTCATAGTGTTGTGTTTTTCGTTTTCAGATAATGGTAAAGTACCTATTTGGACACATTAGCTGATTATTATGTTGTTGCTGTCTTCAAAATAATTATGAAGCTGACTTCAAAGCAGCATTTAAAGCCGTGAAGTTGTGAAGTCTGCTGTCGTCTATGTGTTTAGAGCTTTATTCGGATAATAAACTTACTTTGCTTTTTGTCTTCAACCAGCAAACAGCTTTGTCCCGTACAATCACAGGACAGGTTTAAGTTTTGAATAAGCTTAGTAAAGGCTTTATAGAAAATAGACCGGGTTTTTTTAATCGGATGTAAATTGTTCATAAATGAACAATTTTTATTATCTTATAAATAAGATTACTTCAAATTGTTTTAAACAGATTCTCTACACAATCTTTACGTATTCCTTTCAGTGTAAAAATATTGCCGATTTATTAATAACTAAGTTAATTTTAAATAAATTAATGCTAGTTAAGTTATCAGCAAGGAATTAGGAGCCTGTATAATACGTTATTACTTTATAGTTATACTTGCATTTATTATTTTTCGCATACGTAGTAGGAAACTTTTTGTCATTATTAAAATATTAAATAAGCCTGCTTTAGGCTCTGTGGCCTTTAAGCCAACAAGACAATACTAAACCAATTAGCAAAATCTTTCTCGATTGAGTATAATAGCAAAGTATTCCAACAACAACTATATAAAAATAAAGTCCAAACTACAACAATATTTAATTTAATAAGAAAACACATCATATCTTGTGTGTAAATACATTGTACTTATGCGGTAAAAAAGTGTCCCTTCTATCAACACTTTGTTTGAAAGTTTTCTAGTCTTGCTGATACGATACTTTTTTGTTTCCTGTATTTCATTTAATATACCATCTGGGCTGAAGTTTAAACTATTGATTTTAAATAATTAAACTATTAATATTCGGTGAAATGCAAAATTTCAATTCATATATGTTGCTGCAAAACTATTAATAATGTTAATCGCATTTTAACAGTGAAAGCTTGAAAAACAGTAATGAAGTCATTGGTGTAGACACAGAGTGTGAGCAATAGGTCAGCTATAGTGTTAACTCTTCGAACACTTTTACCTCCATCAAAGATGCTACGAGAACCAAGAACATCCAACGAACCAAGAACCGCTTATAGTAAATACTAGACATTTCCATACCATGTTTAGAGACTCGGCAACAACATTCAACCACAGTGCACTAAAATAAAAAAAAATTAAAATAAAAAATAAGTGCACATCTAAAGGAAAAAAACGCGGCACTGGCTGTAGGTAATCATGTTATAGATTTTGAAAACTACTACTCTACACCAGTGCCCTCGGGACAGATAGCAACAACCAAATAGTAAAATTTTTAAACACGGGAATATTTATTAATTTAAATTTAAACTTTAAAAATTCGTACTAATTATCCCGACCGTATTAATTTAATCACCGATATTGACTATTGAAGGTGAAAGCACGTTTCGATGGCCATTTCGCTACCGCTTACTTAGCTCTTCAGGAAACTTCTCACTTACATTTTAGATAAACTAAAGATTTTTGTCCAAACAATAAAGAAAAGACAAAAATCAAAGTTTAAGCAAAAGCAACAATAATCAACATTGATTTTATTTTTCTTTATCCACTGTATACGGCTGACTTTTTTTTCGGCTCTTTTATACAGTTAAAAGACGTTGAAAAATAAAATAAAAACAATAATAAAACACCACAAACACTATGATGGTTTATTTTTGTCTTTTGCACGGGCACTTGCAATTTAATAATTAAAATTTTTTTTTTGGACAAAAATCTTTAGTTTATTTAAAATGTAAGTGAGAAGTTTCCTGAAGAGCTAAGTAAGCGGTAGCGAAATGGCCATCGAAACGTGCTTTCACCTTCAATAGTCAATATCGGTGATTAAATTAATACGGTCTGGATAATTAGTACGAATTTTTAAAGTTTAAATTTAACCAAATAGTAACTTTCAGCAAATTGTTGGAATGATCATATTATTAATTCTTGTACTCGAGACTATTTAAGGTCTTAATTCATCGCTGGTGACATATGTTGCATTGTAACATCTTATAGGATGCCAATACCCTTCTCGCGATTCCATCTTAAAGTGTAGTCACCATGTTACGACTATAAAGGAACTTGCCAATACTCGATAAGGGAAGCGTATTTTCTGCAGGCTACCTGTTCCCGTGTTGTGTATGTTTAGCTACTGGGCAGGCGTCCAAAATATTTATCATACTTATCATCCACTTTAAAGCCCAAGCGGCTAATGCCGCCTTACATCCTGAAACCGATAGTATCAAGGAGTCAGGATCTCAAAGACGAACATGAGCAGAAAGAAATCTACAGAACAATAAAATATTTTCCTTGATATTGATAAGCTTTTGCACTTATAAGCATTCAGTATTTAATATGTGACGCATAAGAAGATAAAACTTTTCTAAGAAGCAATAACAAAATTGGAAGGCACTTAATTTGAAATAATGCGTTAAGGTAATTCATAAAAAATTTTAGATTCATGCAGAAGAAGTAACAATATGCCGAATATTTGACAAACTTCAACTAAATACTTTATCATCTCCAATATGATCTTGCAAGGGGAAACAGAAAATATATAATTAAGAAAGAATTGTTTGTCATTAAAATAAGTTTCTACTGTTTTGGATAAGAAGCATTTTACTTAGTTTTAAAATAAATTTTATTAAAAAGTGTTAGGTTGATGTCATAATCATACCCCTGCATTTTAAACAGCTTACTTTTCAATAGAGTTAATTTTAGGTTACAATTTTATATACTTAAATTCCTTAAATCTATTATTTATTAGTAAAATTAGAGTAGGAATATTCTGATATTAAGGTTAACTGTATATTCGCTTAAAATAACTTGTTAAAGAAGATAAAGTTAATCAGATTTTATTTTAAAGTAAACAAGAAGTTACAATCAGTTATTGCAAAAATCTTTAGTTTATTTTAAAATGTGTAATAATTCATCCCAAAATGGGCATATTTTAATCAATTGTTAGGTTTTTATTCTCTCGAAGGAGAAGGTTCTTTTTTTAAAACTCCAGCACATAAATTTTCATTTTACTCTACAGTTGTTTTTTTAAAGCCTTAAATCTATTGTTTTGTAAAAATATCCTTCATCAAATCCACGCAGCCTTACACACTACAACATTTTGTGATTTCACGGCTACTCAATCTTTTTTATTTCTTGCTAAGTATAACCATGCAGGCCTTAAATCGCTGTGAATCCGGAGATACTCAAATCTTACACCCTTCCACAACACACTGTAGTAATGTTATTTAGTTCCCTCTCTAACTAAGGCACAGCTTAAGAAGGGACCAAGATTTTCTTATTTTACTATACATAATTCCTTACTACCTAAATTTCTTTTTTTAATGTACCATAGCCTTTAACAAATCAACCACGCGGGAACACAACAGCTAATTTCGTTTTTAATAATCGAGTTTCCAGTAAGTTTAGACTACTCTGTTCCTTTTTATTCGCTATTTAAACAACGCACTCATCGCGGCTGCTCAACATCAAGTATTTTGTATTTGCATTCAGATTTTTATTGGGATTTGAACTCATACTCATGATCAACAGCTGTTGAATTTTTTTCTAATCGATTTTCAGAAGGTTTAAACTGCGCCTTTTTATTCGCTATTTAAACAACGTACTCGTCCCAGTTACTCAATATTAATTATTTTTTTACATTTAAATCTTTGTTGGGACTTGAACTCATACTCACGATCAACAGATGTTTTATTTTTTACTAATCGAGTTTCCAAGAGGTTCCTTTTTTTTGGTATTTGAACTCATTCTCATGATCTTTTTTTAAGAAATAGGCAAATCCTTTTTTAAAGCAACAATCACAGTTGTGTCTCTTCTATTTACACACCACACTTTGGTACTGGTTGAACTTAATACTTGTTGATCTCTGCTGGCTGCACTTATATCCGAACAACATTGGTTTTTATTGTGACAGATATGTAAATGAATGATGTTGTCAATTCATTAGGCAGTGGCCATGTATTTTGATATGAAGAAAAGATTTGTCATAGAAATGAAAATAACATCGTAGATTCTAAGCCGTTCCGTAAGTGACAGATTACGGGAACTTTAAAGCGTCATGTCATGTATTCTTACGAGTATCGATTTAAAACATAAAAAATGTGATGTGATGTGTAGGATTTATATTTCTTATTAAGTATATGTAAAGGAAAGAAAATTTGTGCCATAATTTAGTGGTTACATCTTTTTTGTCAAATATTTGACTAATCTGACCGTAACTTAAGCCTCATCTGGATAGGAAAGAATTTTTAGGAGACAATAATTGTAGAGCGCAGGTGGAAGAGGCTGAAATGGCAGCATCCACTCTGTATTAATGTCCACCTTTGGCTGACATTATGCTGAACACCATGAGCAGGAAAATCTGAATTATGCATGCTGCTATGACGTGGGACATCAGCCTGTCAAAGTTGTTGCCTCTGAAACGTGGAGAAAGATCGACAAAATCAAATGACTGCAGTAAAAAATTAAGACTTCAGTGTGGAGTAATGACTGGTAACATCACAGGATATGGAGAAAATCATTTCTGATATTCGGGTGCTAGAAATCATTGAGGAAAGAAGGCGGTGAAAAAAGCACCTTTAGTTTTCTTCCGTCACCTATATATATAATCCGATTGCAGGAATGTATTAAGAGAGAGGTATAGCCAAGTTTGCCATTCGGAATTTATAAACCTTTAGGGTTAGTGCCAAGATGCTTTAAAATCGGACAGCATTTCTGTGTTGCAAATTTTTTTTAATTTTTGTTTTCTTCTAACAAAATAAATAAATAAAATAATTTTTTATTACATAAAATTTTACTTATCCCGATATGTTTTTTTGATGTCTGAAGTTTTTTATGCTTTATTTGACTCCATAAAAAACTAATTCTAGCAAAACTTTTATTTAAAATTTTATCTTGATAAAAAGTCCTTTTGCTTAATGAGAATTTTGAAAAAAAACGTCGTTAAATAGTTTTTATATCTTAGCTATCTAAATTAAAAAAACTGTTGAACACAGATATATTAAAACAGTCCCCTTTCAATTTAAAAACCATTGAAATTAATTTTAAAACTTAAAAGCTATAAAAATCTTTCGCAATTAAATCCTTTAAATAAATGCAACCTTTACGATACCAAATCAAAAACTCATTAAATTGAAAATCAACTCTATAAATTAACAATCAATTGACACATTAATTGCCATAATTAGTTTTTCAAAATGATCAACGTACTAATTGAACAAAAAAATACTTGCTGCTACCAACGAAACCCTTTAAAGACATATAAACAACCAGACAAGCAGTAAGACAAATAAATAATCAAACAAACAAAAAACTTTAAACT
The DNA here is from genome assembly GCA_937654795.1 of Cistogaster globosa. Classification (NCBI taxonomy): domain Eukaryota; kingdom Metazoa; phylum Arthropoda; class Insecta; order Diptera; family Tachinidae; genus Cistogaster; species Cistogaster globosa. The sequence continues at coordinate 17,459,956 of OW569407.1, forward strand.
CATTCATAAAAGTTTTTATGATGTAAAAATACAAATCAATAAAAAAAAATAAATAAAAACACAAAGACAATTTTATGTCTTTAAATAAATGTTGCAACCAGTTTTTGGGAAAGAAAACAGTGTAGGAAAGAACATTCTGCAGCTATATGAATTGCAATCAACTGTGACTTAAATTAAGTAAAACAACAAATTGTTACTTTAAATATGTTGACAACTTATCAATAAGAAATTGTTGCAAACAATCAAAAGAACTACTACTGTACGAGAAGTTGCTTCGAGATCAAACGACTAAAAAAATTTAAGTTACCACATAAATTTATTTATATGAACTTAAATAATTTATTGCTAAATAACTTCTGAAAATTGTACCACAAAAAAAAAAAAAAAAAAAAAACACTGAGAAAATTTGCAGATATAACATTTTTGTTTTCAAATCGCCAGTTTTAAAGAAAAAAATTTTTCTTTGTATAGAAACTAACTCTTTTAAAAGTTACTTATTAAAAAAACTAAATTAAAATAATTAAATTTTCAAACAAAACAGTATGATTTCAGAAATTATATAAAAAATTAATTAAAAAAGTACCATTTTTAAGGGTCATATTTTAATTTCCCTATCCAACCAACTTTTAAGGAAAGTACCTTTAAGAAATGTACTTAAAAAAAGTATTTTTTAAAAAAAGCAGTTTCTTAAACAAAGTTAGTTTTAAAACACTATCCAAAGAAAACAAATTCCTAATAAATGGTGTCGTACCGAAGTACCTTTGAAAGATTAAAGACACTTTTTCAAAAAACTTTCATAAAATAATTTAATTTTAAATGTTCCTCATAAACTTATATAAGAAACACTTTTTTTGATAAGCGCCTTAAAACTTTGCCTTTAAAAATCATTAATTGTCATTAGAAAAGTTCCTTAAAAAAGTACCTAGTATCAAGTACATTTGAAAGATATTGAAAAATGGCCTTTGAGACAAAAGTATGTTTTAAGAAAGAACCTTTTAAAAACTTTCCTTTAAAAAAAATACAGGTGGTACCTTGCCAAAAAGTACCTATACAAAAAGTACCTTTAAGAAAGTTATCTTTTAGAAGATATACTTTTAATACAGGGCCCTTAAAAAAATAATAAAAGATAAATACTTTCTGACGCAAACAATTAATTCCTAAAATTTAAATCTCAAACAAATATCCTTAAGATCAAGGATTTTGTGAGAAAAAAATAATAAAATATGTTGTAAGAAACTTACGCTTGAAAAAAACATTTATATAAGTAACTCTAAAAATAACGTCGTATGTAAATGGGCTTTGAAAATGAGCTTTTTAAACAAATTAACAATTTTAAAACTAGAATCCTAGAGAAGGTGCTTTTGATTTACAATAGTTAAAAAGAAAAGTCAATTTTTTAAAGGCATGTTTTTCTAAATCGTACATTTAAACAGAGTTGATAAGAAATATAAAAGACATCTTAAGAAACTTCTTTAAATGAAGTACGCTTCTAAAATACTAATAGTTAAAAATTTTCCATCTACAAAAATAAAATGTAAAATTGGGTGCATTCACATTTATATCCTTGGTTTCTCTACGAAATGACATATTTTTATGAAAAAAAGCAACACAGGCAGGCAGACAAAAATTCCAAAAAAGGTGTTTTGTATTCCATATCGGTTACTATTTTCACCAGCACCAAAATGTTTTAAAAATTATTTAATGTACACAAATGACCCTGCCACTGTTTAATTATACTTATAGATAATTTAAACAAAGTAAGTTTCCAAATTATCTCTTTAAAAAATAAAGTTCTTCATAGCATATATCGCCGGCAAAGTAAAATAACTAACTCTCTATATCTTTCCTTTCACCACCTGTCTTATCTCTCATCTATCCCTTTCCTGAAGAATGTAGCACGGTTACCCAAATAACTTAATAGGTAATAATGCCTGAAGTGCTTCTTCTCTTTAAACAAAAAGAAAAGTTTCAAAATAATTTAAAAAAAAAAATAAAAAAATCATTTTGAAAATCACATAATTTTTTTTTAAGAATTTTCAAAGATAAATTATTTATTTCTTACAGTGTAGAGTTGACAATAAAATTAATTTCAACTTAAAAACAAGAGTTACAACCAAAGAAACACTCAAAAACAATTTAAAACTTAAAACCAATAACGACATGACATGTTATTTGTATTTTTTTTATTGCTTCAAAGAGCAATAAACATAAATCAACTATGACATTAAATAAAGTTTGCAACTTTAAATGCGGAAGGTTGTTGCATGAACGCAACAAGATATGTATATCGGGTTGCCAGTTGTTCTAATAATTTTAAAGAACGCAAATATTTAGGATTTAAAATAAGGGTATTTGCAGATAGATGGGGATTTTTGTGGAAAGAAGTTATTGGTATTGCCTTATAGCACGGGATCACACTTGAGCGTCGTATCTGTGTGATTAAGTTGAGACTTGAAAAATGTTTTTGTCTCATCTAACATTACAATGAATTTCTCATTGAAATCATGTTTGTGCGTTTAATTAATTCGACTGTGTGATGCCAGCGCTTGAGTAGAATATCGCAATTTATAAATGGTTTTGGTTTTTGCTAAATGTATTTGAATGGCATGAACACTACATAAGATTTTTAGAAGGTAATGAAGGTAATGAAAGACAAAAAGGGCAGAAGAAAGAAAGAAGTTTTTTAAAGCCTTTGTACTTATATAGCAAGATCTCTGAGTAGGATCGATGAAACGGAAGAAAAGTCCCATGCAACAAAAGCAATAAGTTTTTCTACGGATGGACCATGTGGCACTTAATCTCTTAATTTTATCAACTTATATTTGAAAGACTAATACACTAAAAAGCTCCGTAAGCTTAAAACTGTTCTTGACAAATCCCGAATAGACTTTCTTTACTGTAGGGTTTAAGGTCAGGGAAGAGAAAGCTTCTTATTTAAAGATTGCTCGGACTTACATATTTAGCATTTAAGAACTGGTGGCAACCCAAATAGTTCATGTATTGCTTATCAGCAATTCAGATTAGAACAACATCTTAAATGAAACTGTATTAAGGAAAACTAAAACCAAATATAATTAATCAAGCGTTGAGGATATAAAAAAAGTATGAGAAAAAGGGATATGACTACTTAAAGTGCTGAAACTCTAATGAGCATAAAGAATATCAATAATAAAGTTTTTTTTTAAACAAACAAGAAATGCAACAGGTTAGAAATGTTGAATAAAATAATTTTAATCAACTTTTTATATTTGCTTTACTTTATTGAGCAGCGCAACAAGTAGATATTAATATTTTTTGATAATTTTTACTGCCTCTTGTTAAATCCAGACTTTAACCCTGACTTCCAAAATGGCATAAATATACAAATTAAACTGTTTTCCAATCTTAATCATGATTTGAAAGAATTTTTAATGTTACATATTTTTATTTATATATTTTTTAAGTATAAAAATGAAATTTTGTCCCACACATAAGGACTTTTCCATACCAAGCCAACTAGGAATAAACAAGTGAATAAAAAAAAGAAAAAAAATTTCACAGAAAACATTTGTCAACACTTTGACTTTTTAACACCCGTTGGCACTGTCGAGAAGAGTCAAAGGCAGATGGGGTTTGAATAAAAGACATACATGCAAATATCTCCAATCTGCTCTCCATGGCTTTCTAGCAAATAAAATACATTTAACACAAAACAAATATATAAGAATGAATAATATCTTGATACATTTTGACATTCTTTACATATGTTTGTTGAAAAAGTTAAAATTATCTAATGTTTATTCAGGCATATGACCGTAAATTATAAATAGCTTAATATGCTAATATGACCCAACTTACACAGAATTATAAACACACAAACTTATGCAATGAATGACATGATAACATTTGTTGGCCAACAATATTAAAAGCAACAAAGCAAACCATTTTTCTTATATTTTGTACGGTGGGTAAGATTAAAAAAGGTTTGGACAGAAAATCATTTTTCAAAGGGAGATTTATTCTTGGGATCTATTTATCATTATTAATTTTTTTATTGTTTTTAATTTTTCAATTTCATAAGGCCCTTTCCCCAAGGTACCGTTTTCAAAAATTGAATTTTATATTTTAATCATATTTTTTTCTTAAATTATATTTTTAATAATTATAGTTTTAAAATATACTTTCCTAAATGTTCCTTTTTACTTTAAAAGACACTTTTTAAAAGGGAGTGTTAAAAAAAACTTTTTAAAAAGATATATTTAACATCGAATTCTTAAAGTGTTTTTGAAAGGCACTTCCTAAGTGAATTTAGTACATACCATGTACTTTTTTAAATACTTTATAAAAGGTACTTTAGGAAAAAGTATACTTTAGCTGAAACGTACCTTCTTTTCAAAAGGATATTTATTTTTAAATTCTTTTTTTAATATTTTTTAATTAAAGCAATTTTAAAAACGTACTTTTTTAAAATGATCTTCTTTGTCAAATACTTTAAAAAAATATATCTTCTTTTTAAAGATAAAAGTACTTTTCCAAAAATTATAAAGAAGTTCTTTTTTCAGAGCCACTCTCTTAAAATATTTTTAGTTAAAAAATCTATGTTACTTAAGAGGTACCTTTTCAAAAAAGGACTTCTATTAAAAAGGATTTTCATATCTGCTTCTAATTTGGGCATTTTAAAACCTTTATTTTGTAAAGGTCCTTTTTTAGTACTCTTTGATAGGCGAGTATTTTAAAAGATTATATTTTGTTGCTAAAAGTACTTTTTTGTTAATGTCCTTTTGGAAAACTGTTTTTTTCTAGAGGGGATTTTTTTCATAGGCGAGTATTTCAAAAGCTTATATATTGTTGCTAAAAGTACTTTTTTGTGAAGGTACTTATTGAAAAGTACTTTTTCTAAAGGTTACTTTTGAAATCTCTAAATTTTTCAATATTTTTGGCTTATTACAGACACGTTTTTCAAAAGTCTTTTGTTTCTTTGCTGAAAGTTATTTTTTTAAAAGTAACTTTGAAAAATGAGTACTTTTCTAAGAAAAGAGTTTTAAAAATAACTTATTCTTTATTACTTTCTTAAAGATTTTTTCAACAAAAGTACTTTCCCGAAAATTATAAAGAGCATCTGTTTTTCAAAGCAACCCTTATAAAGGGTTTTTATTTTCAAAATTATTATTTTTTTATTAAGGTACTTTTTTTTTAAAATTACTTTTTTTAAATATTTTTATTTATGTTTTTGAATTTGTGTTTTTAAAACTGCTTCTTTTTTTCGAAAGGTACATTTTTTGAAATAGAACTTAAGGAAGTACTTTTCAATCGCAATTTTTTTAATAAGAAATTTTCTTATGGAAATAATTTTCAAGAAGGTCTTCTTTACTAAAAATTTCTTAAAAGGTTTTTAACTTACTCGGGATAAAATACATTTCAAGGCCACTTGTGTTTTAAGACTTTTCACCATTTTTTTTGAAAGCTTTTATAGTTCAAAGTAAGTTTTGAAAAGGTACTTTTTCATAAGACGAAAAGTATTTCTTTTTTCTTAAAAACCTTTCTTTTTAAGGGGTTTCTAAATGGTACTGAGCTGAGCTTCTAGTTTTTCTTACACTTTGCAGTCTACTGTAAGTTCTCTGAGTCAACAATTAAGAAGTTTACTGCACTGGAAACATTCTACTCGAGCAAACCAAAGAATACAATCTAATGGTACCAAATGCTTGTATTTATATTTATTTTCAATCTCCTTAATACATTTTCTTTTTTTTTTACTTTTATGGTTAAATACTTCTTAAGTCCTACAAAAATATTTAAAATGCAGATGATTTCCTGCTAAATAAAAACCGTAAGTTTTTTGATTGTAAAATTCCTCTCATTCTCAAGACACTGTAACGATAGAAAAGTGATGAGTGTGATGATAAAATGCCAATAAGTAGCAATAATTTCTTGGTTTACCAGATGTGGCAGACTTATGTATTTGTCCCGTAACAATGAGTAAAATAGAAGAAAAAAAATATTTACTTTTTCCTACATTCCACTTAAATCAATTTAAAATAAGAAAATGAAAATGTAACCCATTTTGTGGTTGGTGAAACTTAAATTGCTTATTAGGAAATTTATTGCCTTGTTAGATGTTGGATTAAATAATAAGGTTTGCAAGTCAATAAATATCTGAATGTGCTTTTAATATAATTTTAATTTTTTATCTAAAGGGGAAAAAATTTATTATATTTTTACACCCTTCACTAGAAGCGATCAGTTAATTGGTTTTTAGGTTTCTTTTTTTTTATAAAATTTTGTTTAAGACCTTTTAAGGCAATTTAAATTATATGAGTAAATTTATATGAAAAAAATTAATAGCTTTTTTCAAATCTTTTTTCTTCATGAAAAATCTGAAAACAAACTTATTTGGGAGAACTTTATACTTGTATTCATAAATTGCCCCCGAAACGTGCAATTAAGAAATAATAATTTTAATATTTAGATACCTGACATAAAAATTTTAGACTTTAAATATAAAAGTTTTAGTATACAATTTGGATAAAGGTTTTCTGATGAGGTGGCTCAAGTAACCCGAGAAATATGTGTCAATAACTGCTTTTCCACCCAATAAATAAATTGTAAGTGGAGCTTCTTAACAGTTTTTGGCGCGTTTTTAGCTATAAATTGACTGATCGACCGCAGTAGCTTTTTTCAAATTTTTTCGATAAGCTTTAGTAGGTGTTCATGATTTTATTTATTGGTTCTTTCAGCTTACTTTTACTTCTTGAGGGTTTAAAAATGACTAATACTTTTTACAGAGGCAAGATGTGTGGTATAGGATGGCAAGTTGAAGAAGCTATATGGAAAAAGAGAATCATGATGTAAAAGAAGGAGTAGGTTAAGTTAAACGGTTCGAATTATAAAATTTATGATATAAAATCTTATTCCTATAATTTATGTTTTTTTTTTTTTTTTAATAAAAGTAAGTATAAAAAATTGCATTGTTTTATTTAATTCACAATAATATTCTATAGTCACCCAAGAATCATATTAAAAAATAGTTGTAAGTGCCATGCTCATACAGTTATTACAACCGAGTTCAAGATAATACACACAACCGACAAAATTTGATTGGATTGTGTTTTTAAAATTTTCCACCTACAAAAATAAAAGTTACTGACAACTGTTTTAGTATCATTATACCGATAAAATTGGGTGCTTCCACTTTTGTATCTTCAGTTTCTGTACGAAAGGAAAATTTTACTCAGATACAGTTTTTACGTAATGTGAACACAGAATAGCTGTATTGTATTTCATATCGATTACTATCTACATCAACTTCAAAATTAAAAAAAAAATATTTCATGTTTAGAAATGATAACGGGGTCTTTTTATAGTTTAAAATGTTTTTATAGGGTACTTAGTATAGTTTCGATATTAAGATTATGTTTTATTTTATTTAATTATCTTCTTATTAATGTTTGTTGGTTTTCGATATCTTTCTGTCAATTTGGAAATCGTCTTAAGGAATAAAAACATTTTATTAAACGAGAAATTATAGCGTTTAATAATCGTCAATTCTAAAGGTCAGAATTCACTATCATAAGCAATGGCACGATTTATTCACGCAAAAATCTAACAGAATTCTGTCCTACCTTAAAAATTGTCTTAAAACTGCGTCATAGGTAGAATACTATTATATTAAAAAGATGCAAAAAAGATGCTTTTAATGTCTTGTTGTTTTTTTTGCCCTCAACTTAAAAAAATCAGCTCTGGTTGCATAGAAAAAATGATTTTATGAATTATTTCAAAAGATTATAAAATCGTACAGGACTGTCAAAAAGTTTGTCACTCACATACCCTTTTAATCCACACTATCATACTTTTGAAGCACACATCCAATTTTTGACAAAGTGTGAGAGTCAATCCTTCCCTTAAGCGATATGCATTTATCAGAACAAGGGCGAATTATAATTAAATATAATACACAATGGTTCATAGAAAAAATATGTTTGAGGTAATTGCAATATAAGAGCAATGTTTTATATGGTTAATTAAATTGTATTTTTCAAGTGGTATGTTTTACATTAAAATAACATGGTTAAATAAAATCATAACTATGTTTCAAATTTAAGCATATTATAATATAATAGGACTTTAATATCACAAACAAATATAAAATTAATTTTGAAAAATTTTTGTCGACATTTGTATTTCTGTTTATAATTTTAATTTATAAAAAAAATTGTTATATTGATATTAATATGAAATTCCTAATTATTATTTTTATACATAACTTTTTCAATTTAACAGAAAACTGACGATACGCTAATGAGTGAACTGATAAAAAATCAATCAGAAAAAGTTTCCAAAATTTTACAAAATCGGTCTATGTCCATCAAGGCAGAGAGCAAAACAAAACACGCCTGACTCTTTTTTCCATATCTTGGGATAACGATCCCAAGCAAAATTTAAAATTGTAGAAAAAAATAAAATTTGTTGAACAGACAAATTTTATGATAGAAAATAATTTCTTATGCCGATACAGCAACGTTTTCATTTAATAAGTTGGGACAACGTCCCTAAGCAAAATTTTAAATTTAAAAAAAAAAAAAAAAAAAAAAAATTTTTAATAATCTTTATGATAGAAAATAATTTCTTATGTCGATTTTTATTTAAGCTATTTAATAGGAAATCTACAGTGTGGTACATGTAGTTACACATAGATGGTGAAGGTTACATAAGACTCGGCAAAGCCGAATATATCACTCTTACTTTTTTTTTTTGGAAAAATTCGATATTAGCCGCCGATTATTTAATTTTGATCTCCTTTTTAAAAATTTTTTTCAAGTCTAATTTATCTTTATTCTAAGATGGAAATAAATGAAATGTCCATCATGCCGACAAATATTTTTTCCCACATTTGGATTCAAGTTTTAACTTTTTAAGCAAATGTACCAAAGGAAAAATCAAAATTTTTAAGAAAGAAGTCGAAATTATTTTTGGTATTATAAAATAAGTAGAACGCACGGTTGACCAATAGTTTCTCACATGACAGGATTCACTAAATAATAAAAAGTTATCATAAATCCTTATAAAAAATAATTAATATTTCTTTTTTATCGGTATTAAAATGTTTTTGACATCAAGCATTTTCATCAAGAAAATATTACAAAAAAATAATTAATAATAAAAAAAAAAAATAAAATATTTAATACCAAAAACTATTTTTTCATTGAAGCGCATTTCTAAGACGTCCACATTTAATATAAAAACATAAATAAAAAAAGCAAGAAAAGCGTAAATTTAATTTTCAAAGAAATATTTTCAATCACCCAATTTTGTGCTCTAATAAATTTGAAATATACAAGTATAAATAAAAATTGCTTGAAATTGACTGCAATTGGTGAATAAAAAACGGAAGAGAAATTACACCCGCTTACTTTCATTATTCTCAGTAAACTGTATTTTTTGCAGACATTTTTACACACAAAAAGAAAAAAATAAAGCTTGCAGTTGCCTTAGAAATTGTGGTTGTTATATTTGTTGTTACCTTAAGGTGTGAATAAGCTTAAGTGGTTGTACTTAAAGTCCATCAATTATGCTATTATTCTATTATTTAGTTATTTATCTACAGCAACATGCAACATATATATTGCAGCTTGCAACAATTACAATTGAAATGCTTACATTTTTTATAGGAAAATGAAAAAAATCTTGACTATTTTTTAAGATTATGTAGTTGCTAAGCTTCCTTATAAGGTTGAAGCATAAACGAGGAAGGTTCAGAAATTAGTAAAGATAACGTTAGTAAGGCCGCTTAGTCGTTGTAGAATTATCAAATTAAAAGAGATGCCCTAATTAATAATTCTGCAAGTTATTTTGTGAAAATCGTCATTTTTGAGATAAGACGTTGTATCAATAAAAGAGAAATTTGATAAGTGGTTAAAAAAATTTCGAATTTAGGAGCCAACAATTAATTACTGTTTTAAATCTTAAAAGCAAAAAGCATAAGAGAAACTTACAAAACATTTTTTTGGCAAAAATTGATTGGTTGGTTTGTTATTTCAACACCTCACTCGTAGCTTTTAGATTTTTTGTAGAAAATATTTTACTGGCTGGAATTTTTTTTGTGATTTGGTTTTATAACTTTCAGCAACAATATCATGGTTTTAAAGCAGATTTTTTACTTGATTTTAATGTAGTATTGTTGGCTTTTTGATTTAGAGCCAATTTTGTGATTTTTCTTACCTTTTTCTTTTGTAAATCAGTTAAGCCCTTTGGCTAAATGCAATTGCAATTTCAACTACTCCACCGCCGCCACCGACACCGCCACCATCATTAAATATGAAAACGACAAAAAAAAAAATCAAATGGCCAGACAACCACAAAAATTTTGTGGCTGTTGCAAACGCACATCTGCAGATGTAAGAACGGCCTCAAATTGAAACCATTTAAATTGTACATATGTAACATATGATTTCAGTTTATTTTATTTCAACTGCATTTCTTCAATTTGGCCATTTGTTAAAGTACTAAAGAAAAGAAAAAAACACTCTAAATAAGATAAAAGATTTATCTGCTTAAGAAGATTTACAACGAAAATTTATTTGCAAAAAAAACACATTTTATTGCAAGAGTTGCTTGCGATTTGCTGGGGCGAAAAAAACAACAAAATTAAGGCAATTAAGATTGATATTGGAGAAATCCTTTACAAAAAAAGGGAAGCCGAAAAGTTGTGGGCTTTAATTTTTTCTATTTTACTTTTGTTGCAAAGCTTAAGTAGAGTAATAATTTTAAAAATTGCACAAAAAAGAGTTTAAGATGAAATATTTGTTAAAATTAAAAACTTTAAAAATATATATAATAATTTATGTTGAATAGAGTTTTTATTACAGAAATAAATTTTTAATGAGAATGGTCTTCATAAAGTTTTTTTCTTACACTTAAAATTAATTGTCTTTTAGAACAGCAAATTTCTTCTTACAACCTTGAAATCACTGTTTTTTAAGAAAAATTCGTTATTAACAACTTTTATATCAATTTAACTTAAATAAATATTTGAACGTTTATAAATTTGTTTTTGATTATTTTGTTAAATTTTCGTAAGAATTTTTTTATTTGCCGTTTAAACCTTAAATCAATATTTATTTTTAATAAATTTCTAATTTTTTTTGCAAACAATTGGAAAATGAAAGGTCCTTATTAGAAAGAAGGAAGTATATTAAATTTGTTATGTTGTTTGCAACAAAAAAGAATAAATAACAAAAGATACAACTGCATGGCCATAAATTTGACGTTAATGCGAAAATAATTATTGTTCAGAAAGGCAAAAGAAGATACACTTTTAGGCACACCCTTTTTCCACAGTGATTTTCATAATATTCTAGCATTTATAATTCTTTTCCTTTAATAGAGAGTTAACGCAATTCGTCGCTAGTTTTAAATCTAAGGTGGATTATAACAATCACATTTATTGCGCGTCATTTTTCTTTACTAGATATTTGCTATTAAGTAGTCAATGACATTCCTTTTCAATACTGACTTTACAAAATGTTCATTCGAGGTTTGTAGGGGATCACAATGGCAATAATTTTTGCTCATACGACTCCTTTTGGGCATCCCATTTTAATAACAGCTAATACTAAAAATTTATAGGTAACTTTAATGCCGCCTCAGACTCTCAGCCTCTTATTTTATTTTCCCAACCAGGTGTATGAAGTTGCCTTATCTGTTTATCAGTACAATCAGCCACATTTCGATTTCATTTAAGTTTTTCTTCCGTTTAACACCTAAGAGCTTCAATTAAGTAATTCGAATCTTCCTAACAACTAAATCAAGAAATTAAAATTAATTTTTATCATTTTGACAGTGAAGGCTTAATTTTAATGAATTTTCAGCTTAAATTATTGATATTTTTCTTTTATTTTTGTGTGTTAAAATTAGTATGAAAGTAGTCATATTAAGATATTTGTGAATCCTTATTCTTTAGTAAATAAAAGTTTCTAAATATTTAATTATAATCTGACCTAAGATCACGTATATTTGAGAAAGACAAATTTTAAAATTGATTAATGAGTGTAATACTGGGACAGCACACACTGTGATAAAAAGAATAAAGTATAATCAAATAAAGAATAAATCCCATTCAATGCTAAACTGACGGTAAGCGGAAAGCAAGATCCATTATATGTGACAGTTAATAAAGAGAACAAGGTGAAAAACCTTGGGTTATAATTGGACTTCATCTAAATAAATTAATATAAATTATTTGTGAATATTGCTAGCAATCTTATTCATTTAATTAGTTGGTTAGTAGGTAGATGTTTACAAAGAGTATTAGAGACTGATGAAGCGATTACATTCTGGTGGTGTTTTTTTTCTGTTTTCTTTGACAAAACATCCGCAAACGTTTGTACAAAAATAGCGTATCTAAGTTTCTTATTCCTTACAAAATCCATTGCCGACCACATAAATTGCAAATGTTCTGACTTCTTATGGATACCGCAGGCAATTAAGCGATGTCCCTCTGTCCGAGTTGAAATCAACTTTGCTTAGGCACTAGATGAGCAAGAGAAAATTTAAATTCGCCAATCGAAAATTTTTCTATTTAAAATTAGCAAAATTGGTCCATGTCTTGCCAGGCAGCGGGCGAAACACCACGACTGCCTCTAAAATTTCCATATCATTTAGAACAAATCTAGTTTAGTGAAGCAACTCCAATAAAAAAAAAAAGAAAAAACAAATAAAAAAATAATAAGGAAAAAAAATTATAAATTGAAAAAATTGGCACTCGCTCATATTTTCCGAATTATCGGCCTCTGAACTTTTCATAGAAAAGTACGACTGTGCATCATATTTTTTAAGATATCAATATGGGTATATTTAAAAACGTTTAAGAGATCTTTCAGAAAATACTAAAAGTTTTTAAAAGCACTTATCGCATTAAGAGCCAATGACATTTAAATGTAAAATTTTAAATATGGACTTCATTTTTATTCTAATTTTTTAATTTGCTGTCACCCCAATATTTGTTTTTTTATTGGAGTTACTTCACTAAACTAGATTTAGATGTACGGTGAATGTATATTAGATTTGGTATATCCAAATACAGTGCTCTTATTTGTTAGAAATTAAAATGAACTTAAGTCAAAATTCATTTTTAGTAAAATAATTTATTTTTTTTTTTCATAAAAAATAGTGTGGGAATACGGCTAAAAAAATTGGTTTTTAAAAGTCTAAAAAGTGCTTTATTAAATAAACAATAAAATATTAGTAGATATTAATTTAAATGAAACAAATCCATGAGCAAAAAAATAAATTAGGTTTTTTGTCGGAAAGCAAAAAATTCAAAATTATTTGAATCGCATGAAATACCCAAATCTGTAAATCATTGCAAATTATTACTTTAGTTGCAAATATAGACAAGAAGTGTATTTTTCAACTAGAAAATAAATCAAAGAAGGAGAAAATTATAATAAATAATAGACTTGAAATATAATTTAGAAAAATTTAAGCTTAAAGTGAAAATTTTTCTTAATGCTCTAAGACAAAGAAACAAAGAACCGGAGCTTTAAGTTAAACCCTTCAAAAACACTTAAACATTTACAAAACACTCAAATTATGATTGAAAAATCCATATAACAAAATTTTTTTTCATATGTTTTTCACTTTCAAATTTAGATGAATATGTAACAAAAGGTTCTCCAAAACCTAATACGACATATTTTTTATTTAATACTTCTATTGAGAAGTTCATTTTTTCTCTTTTCAGATATCACCTTTGGGTATTATAAATCAAATACAAACAAAAAAAATTAAATTTTTTTGTGAAAATTAAATCACGTAGTTGTTTTATTTAAGTATTTCGTTTGTTTCCAGCCTAGAAAGACAAAGTTTTCATCCTGTTGTTTAAAATGTGTCAAGTGCCAAGAACTCCTGCTGTTAAAGTTCATAATTGTTGGTTTGTTGACTGAGTTGAGTTGATAACAATCAATGCCAAAAGTGACAATATTTTTTTCTTTTTAACATGTTTATTCATGGTTTCTTGCAAATACTTTTGGGATGCGTATTAAATTGGTTTTGTTATTTATAATGTAAAAAACAAAAAGTAAAACCGTGATATTATTATACTCAAAGGTATTGTTAACAATAAATTGTTAAATGAATTATAAAACCAAATATTTGTGATGTAAAAAAAAAAAATATTTCGTTTTATTATTGTCAATTCCATAAAACTTTGTATCTGAAGCTATTAAAAGTTTTTGTCAAGGATAATGCTCTTTTGTTAGACACCAACCTGCCTAGAATTTTGTAAATGAAAACAAAAAAAGTTGTTTCTATAGCAAAAATATAAATAATAATATTTGCAAAAAAGCATTGAAAAATCATTTTTCTACGCTAAAATTTCTGGTTGTTGATTTGTATGTGATCATCATATGATTTGATCTATAATTTTGGCTCAAGAGATTTTTTTTTCTCTCAGCTTGTACAAGCGACCAAGGTTTGGGTCTTCTGTGGCATCCAAAATCCAACAGATTTCCTTAAATAATTATTTACACATGTACAACCGGGAACTGCAGACTTTATGGATTAAAATTATGTTCCTTTGTTTAATCACGCCGTAACTTACTTTCGACTTATGAAATTTTGACGGTCAACTGATAGTTTTGAACTAGGCTAGAATTCGCAAAACCACTAGTAGCCCTTAGTAAAGGTCGCCAACTGCATCCATGTTCACCTCAGTAAGGTTAGATTTAAAGCTGATGTATTTTATTACCAGTCTAGTAAAACTGCCTAAACACGACATAATTTTTACATCTGCCTTTTTAATTGTGTGAGTCATATGTAATTCTGCATGTGTGTCAAAGCTGATATTTTACAGAAGACTTTTAATATTGAGTCACAAACGTAAATCAACATTTACGTCTGACATAAATGATATTTGTTTACAACAGCTGATCTGCTCGCAAATTTAATTAAAATTGGTTTTTGTTAGAAGAGATTATTTGAAAAATGGTTTCAAAATCTAAAACAACTGGATTGTGTTAAGGTTTTTCAATAAACTTTAAACTTTATTTTTTAATTAATTCGTTTTTTTTTCACTGTACAAAAAAAAAAAAAAAAAAATGGATTGTTGCCGTCTTAAGATATTTTTGTGTGCGTTACGGAATTACTAAAGACTTGTCAATTTTAATTACTTTTTTACTCTAAAAATAAAGAATATTAGTTTGCATTGAACAATGATACAGAATTTTCATAATTGTTATCAAATAGTTAAAAAAAATTTCAGATTTTGGTCATATAAAATATTACCTTCAGCCGGCTAAAGCTACCGCCAGTGGTCAACGGCCGTTGGTTGTTTTCATACGACAGAGGCTTTTGGCAATACTTTTTAGAATTATAAGAATATCTGATGTCAGATAGTTTGTCAGATAGAAATAGAACACCTTCTAAACGAAACTATGTCGGATGACTTTTCACATGTATTTAACAGAAGCAATGTTTCAACAGCCTTACCTGTATGGGTTTTACAGTGGTAAATTTGACATGCCAGATGCGAAAAATATGTCAAGCATGGGCAGCTAAAGTCAGCTTAGAGTAGACTAAACCAAATCAAATTTGAATATGTACGGATCCTCCTTAATTAAAGGTCAAAATTCTGCATGCAAGAACGGATTCATCAAGCACTGAATTATAAATTTTAGCTTTAACTAAACGTGGGTATTAAACTTAAGAGTTTTGTTCGAGTTTTAATAATTTGTCTGGTTGAAGTTTAGAAATTTTTTTATTTTACTTTTTAGCATAAATTAAATTTTCTTCTACAAAATAGTAAGAAGACTTAATTTAAATTGAGAAAATGATTTTTCTTTCAGTTTGAATTTTCACTGTCCTGCCTGAAGGTTTATGGACCACTTAGCAGCCTTCCATGCAAATTATTTTCCCCATTCATATTCAGGTGTAAATAATATTATCATAAGGCGATATCAGCTTCTACTTTTATTTCCTTTGATAAACACCCTTTTATTTTATACTTCACTTTTTTCTTGTTGTCCTTATCATATGGATTGAAATTTTAAAAAATTATTTTTCGAAATGCATTTTTCTATCACAGCGTCGACGTCCTGCGATTTTAATTTTACTTGAAATTGACGTTTTAGAAGAAGACTTGGCATATACAGGCGATATCGAATTTTTGCTATCAGATTACCAAAGTGAGATATGTAAGTGTTAAGTACATTTTTCTTTCGTAGATACGTAGACATTCCCTTTAGGTTGTAAATACCAGATTGTACATACATATTTCTTTGTTCTTTAGTAAGACTTTACTTCTTTTTATTATTTTCATTTCTTATGCTGTAGCTCTGGCTTAGCCATGTTCTTGCGAAATTTTGTTGACTAAATATTCGGCGTATCGAACTAAAGCCATTCCCGTTAAAAAATTGTTAAGATTCGTCACGACTCGAACTACTCAGACATGTTTTTAAAATGCCCCTTATTAGTTATTTAGTACACAACACGCTATTTAATTAACCACGACCGTTCAAATATTTCTGGAACCATTGCTATTCACTCCTGGTTTGTTGGTATTTTCCTCAGTGCACTAATGAAGAGATCCTAAACATCTTGTCTGCTGTTCTTATGCACAGCCTCGTTCACCATCCAAACCAATCTAGGCTCTGTTGGGGTTTGAACTTGTTCTCATGATCTTCTACTTAACAAGCACGCAAGCAACGTGGCTGCTTTTTATTATTTTAATGTATTCATACGCTCCACTCTATTCTGGTGGTGTAACAACATACATTTGTAAGGGTTGCCTATTTTTTTTTCTCACAATATTTTAATTTAAATGTCTGCGACAAACAAATTATTGCACCCAAACTGATTTCTCCTGTTCACTTTAAGAGATGTAAAAGCCCCTTTGACATACAATTTATGGCTGATTGAGCCATCTGACTTGTATTTATTCTTCCAAAGACCCTTAAGCGGGCGAACATGTACTTAAATGTACTCAGCGGTGCCATAAGAGAACTTTTGCTTGTATCGGATACTTGACCATGTGGTTGTCTTTGGTTTCTTATGGTACCAGCTGAAAATTGAAACATTCTGAGTGTGGAGGCCACCTTACTTTTCAATCTAATTGCTAAGTGGACTAAATTATGAAAAAGGCGGTGAATTACAACTTTCTACTGGAAGAAATCGCTATAGTTAAAAGCAATTGTGAGATGGCATTAAGGCTTACAGATCAAAAAATTTCGCTCATCATTAAAAAGAGAATTGGTTTTAAGAAGATATTAAAAAAAGGAACGGTATACTTAGGATATTAAAGAAAAGATAAAATTATTTAACTCGTTAACTCTATTTGGTTCTAAAGCAGAAGCCTGTAAAAAATCTGTTGAATTTTTCTCCAACTGCATTGAATTTTTATAGGCTTTAAAACAAGCTACATATTGGGACTGACACATATGACTCATTGAAATTACACCACCATCATGTATTGTTATTTTGTTGGGAAAGAAATGCAAATTTTCAGAATTCAAACTTTTTTACTTTATTAATTTTCTAAGTTGTCGCTTCATTGGTTACATTAAAAATAACGTTCTACGCTTTGGAATTTTATATCCTAGTTGCCTGTTTTTTTTTTTAATTTTAAGGGATTCTCTACACGGGTTAATGTACAACTCACAATTGTGCTGCTTTTAAGATGTTTTTTATTTTGCATTTAAACTTTAAGCATTTTTTATTTTTGTCGTTTAAATGTAGCAAATCACCTGTAAAATGTAAATCGTGACACGTTTGTGTTCAATTTTACAGCAGCATGAGTTGGCGGTAGTAGACTTTTAGCAGTTTTTTTTTTTTGGCTTAAGATGTTTTCGTATTTTTGTTTTTGGTTTCATTTTTGTTTTCATGCCAGCAGATACAAAAGTATTTTATGACAATTTTTGTTTTGTGTACGTGATGTTGATTTTTTGATAACTTGATAACTTTGTTTAAGAAGAAGTTCAAAAGTATAAATCGAATCCCAAAAGACAAGAAAGAATCAACAACGGAATAAAAATGAAAATAATCTTTTTAATAGCTTGTTAAGTGGATTTGTATTGTGGAATGATATTGCTGTTTTTTATGTAAGTAAATAGGTAAAGTAATACTATAAATTAAGTCACAATAAAATATTTCTCTTTGCTTAGTAGAAATTTTGACAGCAAACGGGAATACAAAATATTTTAGTAAATTTTTTGAAGTTATTTTAAATTTCTCACGTTTGTTTCAAATTGCTTTTTTGTGCTTCAAACTTAGCGATTAACATTTTCGCAACCTTTATAATGTTATTATTTTTACGCAGACAAAGCAATAAGAATTTAAAAAAGTATAAAATTTACGTTTTTACTTTAATATTTCAATTTAAAAACTTCAAAGCATCATTGGAATCATTGGTGCATTAATTTTTTTAACCGACCTAAAAAAAAAGGAAGTTATCAATTCATCTGAATGTTCCTTTTTTATTTTTGTGCCCGCAGAACTCAGTCATTTCTAAACCGATTAAAAACTTTGTATCTTGATTTAAAAGGTTTTACTTGAGATTGGTCCCGTATTAAAAACAGTTCGTAATTTTTAAAAGTAAAATGTGTCCCCATATACCCTACATGTTTTAACGTGTGTTATGAAACGGAAGGGTCACCAGTTTAAAATTAAAAAAAAGAAAAACTGAAAACAAAAAATAAATTTATCTACAAATTGAAGAGTGTCCCCATAGGTGACGTTAATTGATCTAAATGGGCCTATTTTTCTAACCTTTATATTAATTTACTTAAAACAAAAAGAAAAAAAAAGTACATTTAATCAGTAAAGCCTTTTTGCTTTGTTGATTTAATGAAATTCTCATTTAACCAATTACTCTGCAGATATAAAGTCTTGAGTTTTCAATACAAAATTTGGATTTTGGCCGAAATGGGATATGCCTTCTTCGCAGTAATATAATTCATTTTGTAGTTTTTATATTTATTTTTGAAGGGCACAAACACAATTAAAGTAGATTAACATAACAGACATTCTAAATAATAAATTTTTATATTAAAGAATTATTTAATGTAATAAAGTATAATTATTTTCAGTAGTATGCATAACTAAACCTTTAAATGAATTTGGCACGAGTGAAGGAATCGAGCTGGTTTTCAGTGTGTTTTGCTGTAGGGCTAGTTGCTTAAAAACATTGTAGATAGTTATCGTGATCCATAACTACATTCTAGAAAAAAATTTAGTTTTAAGTTCTTTGAAGGCCTTGCAGAGAGCCTGCATAGGTTTAGAAATTATAACAACCTAATGCTAGGTTATTGTTAGAAATACAGCTGTTTATATTTATCGTATTATTATTTATTTTATTCGGCTTTTTATTTTATTTTATTTTATTATATTATATTTTATTTAATAATAATAATATTTATTAGAATTAAATTTATTATAATTTTTTAAGAATTATTATTTTGTTTTATATTATATTTTTTCTATTTAAGTTTTTTTATTTCAACATACTGAATTTGTTTTTTTTTTCTTCATCGTATTTATGTTTAATATGCCTTTTACTAGAAGTTGCGTAAATTACCGTGCCTCTTGCAGTGTTTCTTTATACACATAAAAGCACAAAACGCAAAACAAACTAAACAAAACGAATACAACAGTTACCATCCAAAGTTCCATTTAGCATTCTATATTCATTTAAGGTTCTTTAGTCACTTCCGTGTATTTCATTGACCCTCATACTAAAATCCAACATCCCCAACTGTTGCCTACTAAACGCCCAGCGTGATTTATTACATCCACTCTACTCTTTTCATTGAAATATAAATAGGAGTTACCAAGTTAAATTAGATGCCCTTGAGCTTAATGTCTCCGCTTTTGTGCTTTTATACATTTGCGGAGCAAACACAAACATAAAACCCTGAACTTCTATACCTATTACTTATGAATTTATGCCTGATAGATGAATGCACTTAAACTTTTTTTTAGCCCATTAAGGAACTTCGAAAAACCGATTTTAACTGGAATGTTGATAGACGGATAGACAGACAGCGCTTAACCGACTACTCTTTAAGTTAAAATCCCAAGTAGAATTATAATTTAAATTTCAAATGGAAAAATATATTCTCTTTCTATTTGTGAATTACCATCTTTTACTACCATGGTGATCAGTTTCACCTGTAAAATTTTTATAGTCAATTTTTTTTCGCGAAACTGGAAGTTCTTTTTAATAACTGATAGCCTTTAATTTTTTTTATTTTTTTTTTATTTTCGGCTTTTAATAAGTTGTAAATTTATTTATTTTTTTAGTTATATAAACTATTTTCATGTGAAAATTTTTTGAAAATTACTATTTTAGTAAAAAAAAAATTAAAGCAAAAATAATAAAAGTTACTCAATGGTTAAAAAATGGTTAGAAAATTCTTACAAGACCTTCATGCTTCAATACAACTGGAAAAATTCCGAGTAAAATAAAGGCGCTCACCTTTTTTTGTTATGTTATTATTATTTTGTTGTTATTACACTACATTGTATTATATTATTTTATGTTGTTGCTGTTATATAAGGGATTCGCTGTTATATAGCGGTGTCTGTCTGCCCTTCCGACTATTCCCAATCGAGTTTAAATCAGCTTATTCTGTCCCCAGATGAGCTACAGAAATTAACGTAGTTTCGAAGGAGGTGTTATTGTGGAACATCGGATCAAATATAATAAAAATACGTTCTACAAAAAGGCGAACTCTTCTTTTTATCTTACCTTTTGAATTGTGCCTTTATTATTTGGTATTATTGTGTTTTGTTTGTTTTATTAAAAACCTAAATTTCTGAAATAAAAGCTATAAACTACCAGATAATTGCTATGTCACTACGCCATCTCAATTTCACTAAAATATTCCATTTTCATTAATATTTTGCCAAACAATTTTAATTTAAATTTTGTTAGATATTATTTTTACAATAAAAAATTAGAAATCTCAATAAAAACCGAAAGTGCTGAAAAAAACTCTAGATTAGCGAAAAAATTGGAATTTCATTAAGCGATTAAGATTCTACTAAAATATTTATTTTCACGAACATTTAATTTCAGCAAAAATTTTAATTTTTCCAAGAAGTGATAATTGCAAAAAAAAAATTCTAATATAATTTAAAACGGAAGGTGCATAAAATGTTTAAAGTTTTCGTATTGGTATTTTCCAGTTTCCCGAGAATAAAAATGTTAACATTACTGAGTCATTTCCTTATACAGTAAATAAACAGATGAAGCTAAAAAATAAATATCTAAGATCTTAAAGATATTCCTTTCAGCGATATTTTGGATTACCAAGAACCTTGTTTTTATTGGTTTATATTACAATAGTTGAAGAAAAGTGCAGAGCAGACCCTAGGGAGACAGATAAAAAACTCAATTCACCCCAGATATCCTTATTATATCAAAGATATACAAGAAAAAAATATATATTTTAAGCAAATCAATACGCATTTTTCCTGGTGAAGGGTATATAAGATACAAAACTCTTGCTTGTTTTAAATTGTGATTGAATTTTATATCACATTTGCCTTAATCATCAATTTTTTATATTTTTTATTTTAAATCGATTTACTGATTATGTTTTCTTTGATTAAATTTTTCTTTTATATAAAATTTTCTACAATTTAATTTTGTTTATATTTATTTTTAATTTAACCAGTTTACTTTAGGAGTTTTCTTTTTTAATAAATAACAAAAACTTAAAATTAACAAAAAGGTAAAAACCTCGTTATGTTTTTATATCTATATAATTTCACCATAATTTGTTTATTTTTAGAACTTTAATGTTGTTGATACTTTAAAAAGTAAAAACAAAAAAATTTGTGACGAAATTTGTGTTACATGTATAAAACAACAGAGTACTTATTTTTACCCCTCTCACATTAAACAATGAAAATTTACAGTAGAATTTTAACTGCTACAGAAAAAGTAAAAAATAAAAAAAAATTGAATAGACAAGTGCAACATAAACTTACGTGTTAACAAGGTTGCAAATATAATAAAAGAAAAACACAAAATAAAAATAACAAGAATAGTAGAAAACAATAAACCTGCCACAAAAAAATATACTCGTACACATACTATCACGTGGCTGAATACAACATAGTACTCGTAGCATGTGTAGAAATGTTGCCACAAAATGTGGCAAAAAGTTTAAAGAATAATGAAAAAAAAAAAAAAAAAACAACTCGTAAAGTGTGCGTGACAAATAAGCTTAAACTTATTTTTTTAAGTACAAGCAAATATTTTAAATATTACACCTTTCTACCTGTTTTCACCACCTTTTTGTTTACGAATTCTCTACGACTAAGAGGTTATATGCAGGAAAGTAAAAAAAAGGTAAAATGGCACATTTTATGTCACAATGGTCATGTATACATATCTATTTTCTTTACTCGTGTGATATGAATTGTTGCCAGCTTTCAGGATTCTATTGTTTGTGACACAAGGACACATCAACCAAGTCGCGTGCCTACTAAACATTTTATGCTCATACCTGCTAAATGTTTTTTTTTATGGATTTCATCTTAATTGTTGGCAGTTGTTTTTCTTTCTTCTCGTTTTTTTTTACTTTACAGCTAACTGTTGCAAGTTTATGCCTCTACTTAAGAAAATTTAACAGTTTTTTTTTGCTAGTTAAATATGTGGGTTAATTTGTTAAAATTACTATGCTGACATGGTTATATGTGATAATTATAATACGAAATTGTTATAAGAAAATTGTAAGGCTGTGTACGTCAAAAAAAAAAAAAATTAAAAATATTTTAGTGATTTGTTATGATTTTCGACCTAAATTTTAAGACAAGCTTATTCCTCTGTCCATTACTTAAGCGTTTTTATTCGTAGCAACAATGAAATCCATAATTTGGGAGAATTATAAACAATTTCATTATCTAGAAAAGTTAAAAAAAGTATTAGAAAGGAAAAAGATGGTCGTAGATGGTCGTAGTCTCCTATCGGAAAAAAAGTTTATTATTTATGAAGCCAATAGTGAATCGGCTGTAAAATTGCAAGCGAAAGACACTGCCTCTGCCGCTGGCTTTTATGCCGAATAAGATATTTTTCTATCTTCTGTTAAAGTATCAGTTTATAGAATTTTAAGTTTTCTTAATAAAGGTTTGCAGGAAAGATTTTCTCAAAAATTTAATAGAAAATACAAACTCACAGCTGGTATCATCCCTGGCAAAAGTTTTGCGATTCACAGGCTAATTAACCACAAATAGATGAAAGCATAAAGATGAGTGTTTTGTATGCAAAAACTGTAAGTATTCACAAGTTATTCGACCATACCGCTAGTGAATCAATTGGTTTAAAAATGCTACTACTCTTCCTTCCTGTTTTTTATGGACTCAAACAACTTCAAAATAGACTTTCAAGCATCAGCTCGTACATTTTAGATTAAACAAAAAATCTCTAATATCAAGAGCATTAAAATCATACCTGTTTCAATACGATGCTTAAAATTCTTTAGAAATCATGAATATATTGCGGCATTATCCAGATTCTCAAAAGCAGGGTGAAAAATATGAAATAAAAAGAAATAATTGTTAGCTTTATGTAGAAATAATTTAAAAAAATGGTGGGAGAAAGAAGGAAACCTATCTCGACAATGTTTCATTTATAAAAATTCCTTTGAAACAATTTCAGAGAATGCTTAACGCAAGTCCAGGAAAAATTTTATCCCACACAAAACCAATAGGGTTTAATAAAAATACTTTCGAAATATCCTGATAAAACAATTTTTTCCTACATAGAAGTGGTCTGCGAAATGACACCATCTGGCAGCTCTCCGCCGAACGTCTACTGTGGAAGCATATTTAATTCTTTTCAAGCAGTTTACGCATAAAATGTTAGTGTTTATAAGGTGTTGCCATTACGGCTCAGAATATGTTCGAACAAAAATACTGAGAAGCTGATTCTGATACAGATAACTGATAACTGATAACTTTCGTAAGCGTAACGAGACAATTTTTTAGAGTTAGATTATTGCATCTTGTGTAGGAAATTCTATACAAAAAGAATATCAATGAGATGCTCTATTTATATATTTATTACGGAAATTATTAACTTTGTCCCAAGTTAAGCAATATCACAGCATGGTGCTTTGCATCAGCACCAAACGGCACCAAAGTTATTTCTGACCTTTTAATCATAAGTTTAAAAAAATATTGTTTAATATTGTCACGCACCTGTTTGTCTCCAAGAAAAGAAAATTAAAAAACAATAAAATTTTCATTTGAAATATTGTTTGCTTGTAAAGTTATAAAAACTTTTCGTAAACTTAGACATGGAGAAAAATTCGTAAAGATTTTTATACATCTTTAAATATAATATTAAAACAAAAAACTTATATAAAAATTTAATGGACTTAAAAAACATTAAAAGCTGTTAGTGGATATTGTTTGGAGCCAATTTCGGAATTATCTTCGAACTTTCGAAAATACGCAATTAAGTTAGAAAATTCGGACATGCTGTAAGACTTGTTTTAACGTAAAAAATTTCAAGCTTTGATTAACAAAGGAATGTGTTCAAACAAAAATTATCAGATTCATAGTTTGAATTCGCTCTCCAGTTCCATATGCAGATGAAATGCCTTTCTTTAATTTGTTACATGAGATCTGATTCTTCCTATTTTATGGAGCGTGTTTAAGATACTTTGCTGCCTAATATTTATATTAGTTTAACTTTCAGTGTTTCTTTTACTCACACACCAAGAATATTTATTTGTTCATTTCTTTGATAAATTTCTATTGCTTGTATATCTTAACATCTGCCTTTAACAGGCTGCCAGTGTCTGGCTCAAAGATTCCCAGAAAAAAAATTGTACCACTAAATATATAAAAAATGTCATCTTTGAAGAAGGTAAAAAAACACAAACGAACATTTTATTTCTTTTCATTTCATTTACAATGGATAATCTGTTGCAGTGTCTAGTTGAATTATATTTCGACACTTGTCAGTGTTAAACTAAGCGGTGCGATCAAAAGAAATTCCTTAAAGACATTAAAAAATGCACTTGATGTTTGCTGGTTCGATTTTGTTCATGCATTTTTATCCTGTTTTCCCTGCTGCTTTTCAAAAAATGTCTTTTAACACTCGTTTAAGTGCTGGGCTAAACACATTCGCAAAAGTTTATAGAAGGCAGAAAGAAAAATTGAATATCTGCTTTATTTTTTATTAGCAGACTTTTTTATAAAGTGAATGGGGAAACTATAGACGAGTACTGGAAGAAAACACAATAAATAATTGAAAACGTTTTTAAGATGAGAATGTGTAGGGTATTCCATATGAAGAAATATTTGTTGTTTAAATAAGTTTGTTTTTTGGGACTTTGAGGGCTCTTTATCTGCAAATATCGATAAGACATTAAGGCAGGTCCAAGTAATAAAAAGAAAATAAATAATTGAAATTTTTTTAATGGCAATATATAGGAAATTTCACAAAAAAATTATATTTGTCGTTTAAGGTGAAAAAATTATACATTTTGAAAGTTTGGTCTCACAAAGACAGGATTCCATAAATCTGAAAAAATTACAGAGACAAATTCAGACAGGAAGGTCCGCATAAGTTGCTAGGACGGCAGCATATATATGGTAGACATTAGAATGGGACTCAAAATCATGAAGTGCTTATGATTTGCTGATGAAGAGATAACTGAGGAAAGGTAGGAGATTGAAAAAGGTACCATAAAAGTACCAGTCTCCTTCTTTATTATACTTCCATTAAGCCAATATAACAGCTTCTGAGCAAACAATGTTCTTTTCAGACAAAAATTAATTTAAAATTTAACTTGATCGTGTGACCGACTTTAATTTCTGCTGAGAGAGACTATAAAACGCCTCTTAAATATTAAAAGAAAATACTAACACGTTTAATTTTATTCTTTGCCGATTTTTTTTTGATGTATTTAGTGTTCTTTTTTCAAGAACAAATATTCTTTTAAAATTTTTTTAAAAAGACATTGACTTATTAAGCGTAACAACAGACAGAAATCAAAATACATTTACATAGAACATAAATTTAGTTTTATTTGAATTATCAAAATTACAACCTATTTCGAGACTAAACGAAACGGAGAAAAAAATCTTAAACTTTAAAAGAAAAATTAATGATTTTAATTATGACAATAATGAATACAAAAATCCTGCTGTTTGAAAAATAAATAAAACCTTAAAATTATATTTATTTTATTTATTTGTTTCATTTCATTTCTTTTAAATTTTTTCTTTTTGTTGGCACATAAAATTTCTTAATGAAAAAGGAACAAGAGCAGATGTTTTTGTTTGCTTAGAATGTCTTTTTAAATATTAAATTTATTTGCAACATAAAAGTTTGTAAAATAAAGTTTTAGAATGAAAGTATTTATTTTAATTCTTTGTAGAAAAATAGCAAATATTAAGTACAAGTAAATAACAATACATTTGCATACTTAATGTGATAAGATATTTCAAAATTTGTATTAAAAAGAATCTTCTCTAAATATTTAAAACACCTGAGGAAAAATGTTAGTAAAAACAATTATGAGTTCTTAGTCCTAAGTAAAATCACACGTCAGTGAAATCACACACAATAAGAAAAAATTACCAATCATTGAAGAGTATTAAATTGCTCTTAGTGAAAGCGGCTGCTGATCTTTCATATTGCTAATGATGTGAAGAACTGTTATCAATTAGATTAGATTTAAGAGATTCCTATTCGCTTGAATTGTTTTATCTTTTACTTGATTTTAATCAATTAAGAGATTTTACTTAAACAATTTATTGTGGTGTCCCGAAATACAGAAGGTTATAGGATAACGATTAGATACTTAAAACTCCACTGCTAGAATTATACCTACAGGTTCATAGTCTACTATATAACAGTCACTCGAATCTTCAGGTGCACCCTCTGAATATTTAGTTTGGTCTTATTATAATTTCATTCTACAATCAAGACAACTTTTTGAGTTCCGTTTTCAACCTCTTCAATTTTCAGTCATGATGAAGAAATAGTAATTTTTTCGGCCCATCACTAAGTTCTGTAAAACGAAAGCGGTCTTTATTCTTCATTTAAGAATAAATGCGTTGCATTTCTTTTTCATAACAGATGACAGTGTAATCATTATAATTTTTTTTTCGAATGAGATGCTTTATAAAATTAACATTCAAATTAACCTAACTCTAGCCAGTACTGGACTTTCGTGCGAGTTCTCTTTAAGATATTCCAGGCCCAGCCTACGTATTCCTAGACCTTTATACTGGCTTGCCTGTATGTAGTCTTTTTACAGTTATAAAATTCAACAATTATCTGATCCGCTGAACAATGCTACCTGACAGTTATAAGACTTCTACACTCCCTACAGAAGATGTCCAAAGGTTAATATTTTTAAACCATTAAACGGATTCTCTCACATCCGGAGTAGTATCATCGTTCGTTAATTTACTATTCCTTTTGTCCTTTGGCCTTTCAAATCTGCTTATACCGCATTATACACATCCACTTCAGAATTTTAAGCTCAAAGTCTTGGGATCATCTGTCGTTTCTATTGCGCAAATTTCTTTGCTCTACTTAATAGCCCCAAGAGAAATAGGACTGCTAAAATAATGACCACCATTGGCAATACGATCAGATTAAAATTGTGCTTTTGAATAATGTTAGATAAGAGGCATTTCAGAATCATGTCTTTAGCTCTTCTGGAGACGAATGAAAATCGAGAGTGAAATACTTATTTCCTTCGTTTGAGACTCAGCCAAAAAGCAAGGTAACTTTGACTCATTCAGAATCTGGTATTACTAGTGGCCTTTCTCTCCACCGATACTTATGCCACTTTATGTAGGTCCGCTATACATTAACCTGCATCTCGACATCTAATAGTTAGAAAAACATGAAAAAACTGAAACCACTAATTGATCTTATAATGTCATTGGAGATTTGGAAATGTGTTCAAAAGGGAATTTAACTTCTGGACTTTTTTACAAGAAGTGAAAATAAGCAGAAGGAAAGTTATAACAAGTCATTTAAATTATAGTTGTCTATGGCATAAACAATCTATTTGATCAATTGATATTGCAAGGCTTACAAAATGTCTTATTATTCATTAAAATTTAGTAAAAAGAATTAACTCTGCTCTAAAACAAGTTTTCTTCGTAGCAGCATAAAAGGCTCATAGTAAGAATTTAAATAAAACTGTATGCAAACAAAAGCGAATAGGAGACATACGCTTTTAAACTAACATTGCTGTAACGAAATTGTCACTCTGCATTTTTAGAGAACAAATTTTAGAAATAGCTTAACTTTTGTATTAAGGAAGACATTAATTGTACAAAGCCTTTTTTTAATGAATTTCTAGCCTATTCATGATCAAAAATAAAAAAGGTGAGTTCTTATCTTTTTCGCCTGAAAGTATGCTTGGATCTAGATTTTAATCATTTTAGGACCTTTCCTTATTTAAGTGTCATATAACTAAAAATTGTAAGCCTAAATAATAATGATGTCATAAGAGTGTCTAAAAATTCTTTTGATGACTTGATAATCGTCCTTTTTCTGTTCTTTTTTCTAAGCCACTGTGAAAACCTGTCTACAAGATTTTCTAACGATCTTTTAAATAGTAATAATATGAAAGCATAACAAACATAGGATTAGCATTTTTTAAAAACAATTATTTAAAAATGTTAATTTCTAATTACATAATTAATATTTGGGTTTACTTCAGAACATTTTAGAACATGTATTTTGCAACTAAACAACTTTCTCTCAAAAATGTTGATCTGACGGTATGTTTAAAATAAAAAGCAAACAATTCGTAATTCTACAAATTGACAAACTTAACTTTTATACTCTGAATGCTAACAATTGTTTATATGGCAACATTTAAACAATTTTACAAATTTTTTACAAATATTTTACATGTCACAAAATTCACTATAAAGACAACTGTTTGAAGATAGAAAACGTATAAAATCTTATGGCAACAATAAAAGGCACATCAAAAGAAGAAGTTAGCAAATGATGTTAAACAAAAGTGTATGTATGTATTGATACATGTATGTATGTTTTTATGTATGTATGTATGAGAACAAATAAAACTTAAACAATAAAACATGTTAAAAATCTTAAAACATTCAAATAAAATGAGTTTGTTTATTTGTAGAAAATAATAAAATAATGTCGTAATACAATTTAAAATGGAATACAAATGCAGCCAGTTCTACAAATGTTAGAAAATCCATAGAAATAAGCAGTAGGGAGAATCATGCTACGTAAAGGTAACCTAGTGCTACGTAAACATGAGAAAGTATTATAGGAATTAGGAGCATGTTTTACTTAATTTTCCTTTATGTGTGGTAATGTTTTTGTTAAAATTGATGTGGCCTTTAATGTGGCTTCAAATTTAAAAACGTTTTGATATTTCATGTTTGCCATGTTTCCTGGTCTGTACCGATGTTAACAGTTATTCTTATGTTATTTAATAGAAGACAGTCGTGCTCTAATAGAAAAGCAAACAAATTATTAAATTATTAAAAAAATTATTAAATTATTAAATAAATAATTAAGTCAGTCAAATGTTTAATGAAATTTCAATCTGAAAACCCGTTGACCTATCATTTAATGCGAAAACTTTTTTCGTTGGAGATGAAGCATGTTAACTTGAGTCACGATGCAAGAAGTAGTACTTATTAAAAATAGAGCCTCACAAACTCTTGCAGAACAGTAAAGTGGTCATTTTTCTAGTTGTATCAAATCAAGTGCTATTCCTTGCTTCGAAGCTAGAGCTGCATATAACAAATGATTTGTGTTTTTTGTAGCTCATATACAAGTTTCTATTTAACAACTTAAAGCGCAATAGACTTAATGGAAAAAAGAGACCATCATTTTTGTGTCTTGAGTAATTTCAGCGATATTTTTAAAAAACGATAATGAAACTACTTTAATATTTGATTAATATTTGCAAATAATAAGAGGTTCATTAACAAAATTTTTTTTTGTAAAATTTGTAGCAACTGCAACGTATAGAACTGTTCTTAATAACTGCACTTTCATTTATAACTGTGACAACAAATATTATTTAAGGAGTAAGAAAAAACAACTAACAATTTTTTAATTAATTTATCAAAAACTGAATATTTAATTAATTTTTAAAGTGTATAAAAATCATTTCATCTATTTTTCATCCTCTTAATATCACAGACTGTGAACACCCTAATATAAAATGCCAACAAATTGCAGAAATAAAAATATTTTGATGACAATATTTACTACATTGTTTATACAAAATAAAGTGATGCAGTGTGTTAGTGTGTGTACGTGTGTGTGTATTGCACACAATAGAATTTTCAGTTTTACGAATACAATGTATTTATTTACAATTTAAATTCGTTTCTAGGAGTTTTTCAAATTGCTTTCTTATACTGAAAAATGTTTATATTTTTCTTAAAGTTTAGAAAAACTTTTTATGTATAAAATCATATTGTTTTACTTGCACTTGCATTTTTATTAAGTTGATAAATAAATTGTTTAAATATTTTGATAAATTGCAAAAGCAATGTAAGAAAATTATCACAAATATTTCATTTTCTATTTTGAAAATATATTATATTTGTATGTGCTAAAATGTTAAGATAAAGTACAATTAACATTTTTAATTTTATTTTTTGAAAGTAGAGATGTTTAATTGAATAAGTTTGTAACCAAAAATAGTAGCATACACAGGGCTTTCACAGAATCAATATTGTCGAAGTTGAAAAATTTAATGTGTGTTTGCACTAGAGCTATTTTCGGTTTTTGGGTGTCTCAGAAACTAATGTTATGTTTTTTTTGTTATTGGAAACAAACCAACAGCTAACAGCTGTCAGTTTTCATTTGTGTGCTTTTGTTTTTATTTTTGCAGTTAGTAACTTTGTAAAAATGTAAGTAAAATTATTTATATTTTATAAAAATAAATATTTGCTGATTAGCAATCAGGAGAAAAATTAAAATAACTTACGGTATTTTTAATCCTAATTATGTTGTTTTTTGGAAACATATTATAAAGGCAGAGTCTTCAGGTCCACCGCAAAAAGATGGGTGTAAAAAGTGAAGCAAAATTTGTATCGCAATTATATTTTATATTAAATTTTGGGTTTTTTCTTATAAAGACATGAACAGAGCGATGTTAAAAGAAAGTTTGCATATAATTAAGATAAGTCTACAATAAATGGTAAAGGACAATTTTCTCAATATCAGATTACAAATTGTAAAGAACTGTTAGTATGGCTACGTGATATTGCGCAATCAGTGAAAAGTGTGGTTGCCATTGCGATTGGTGTAAATGAAGAAGTAGCTGCTTTTAAAATCCTCAGAATGTACGACGTCTCCCTTTTTTGATAACGAGCACTCGAAAAAAAGTACATAATTTTTACGCAAAAAAACAAGAGAAGGCTGAAAAAAGCGAAAAGTTAGACCAGCTAATCAAAATTGAAGTTGTAGAAAACGCTTAGAGGCTTATTTACCACCTCGTTTTATGTTCAATATCCTGGCAAATACTCCCTTAGAAATTTTTGCATAGTGCTACATACATTTTGTACAACTTCGTCATGGGTAGAGACAGGATATCGTGCATCTACCGCTCGAATTTTTATTCCAAAATCAAAAATATGAATAAGTGCATACGAGTAGATGAAAATCAGTTTCAAAAATTGATAATATTATATTCATATCGAAATAATCTTTTTCACTAAGTTGTTGCTCGTCACCAATAGGCTTAACAATCTTAACGCGAGTGCCGTCAATGCAGGCAAGTGCATACGAGTAGATGAAAATCAGTTTCAAAAATTGATAATATTATATTCATATCGAAATAATCTTTTTCACTAAGTTGTTGCTCGTCACCAATAGGCTTAACAATCTTAACGCGAGTGCCGTCAATGCAGGCATTATTAAAAGAAAAGGCAAAAGAATTGGCGCGGTAACCTTAAGCATATAAAATTGTTGAGACCAAACTTATAAAGTATTTCAATAGATCTTTTCGGTTAGAAATTACAAGAAAGCTGCTAGTAGTGAACCTGGCGAAATTTAAAAACGTGTCAAGTGTCAAGGATTATACTAAAATATATTTGTTTGCTTGTCAGAAATCTACAGCTGTTTACACCAGTACACCAATGTTCAGATTGTCATCAGATATGCGGTTGCTGCATATGGCACTTTTCTTTTTTTTTTTTTTTGGTTGACTTTCCATGCAAAGTAAATGCTTATCATCGTATTACTTGATAACTATATTAGCTAGCACTTTGAAATTTTGCTTAAGTAGCTCTCTTATTAATGTCAAAAATATAGCAAAAAGCTATATAAATTAGAATAATGGGCGTGGCAACATCTATGCAAAGTGAATATTTATTATTACCGTTTAGACAGAAAACAACAATTCGTAGAGTGTTGAAATGTTTGCACAAGTAACTCAGATAATAGTTCTAATGGTCTGGCGGAAAACAACTGTATTGAAATATGGCCTGATATCTCCCATATAAAGAGAAAAATTATAAAAGTGATTATTCAGTTATAAAGCTAGCTGAATTAGAAAAGTGGATGTAATATCATTATTCCTTTTTGGGTAACGAAGCAAGCCAAGTGTAGCTTGTTTTATTTAAATCTTTAAACCATCTTTTTATATAACTGATCAGTGTAACATATATATGAACTTACGCTGTCTCCGGCAGCTTAAGTGAATTGCTGCATTCTTGCAAAATTTTTCTGTTTTCTCCTCTTTAACCACCTTCTTCTAATAACAAATGTGTAACAACAGCAGTAATTATATTACTTTTTTGAAACTTAGTATCATCTTCATCACAAAAGTGGAAAAACAATAGATATAAATTTTTCATTCCATTAGTAATTTATACAATATCCATTTCCAACTATATAAAGTACAGAGAGAGTACAGAGTTCTTATGTATAGCGAAGTCGATAAAACGTCTGTCTGTCTGTCCAACATTGTTAGTGTTAAAATTAACTTTGCTAAAGCACTAGATAAGCAAGAGAAAATTTAAATACGCCAATCGATCAGACAAAGTTTCGAAAATTTTGCTATTGAAGATCTGCAAAATCGGTCCATGTCCTTTGAGGCAGTAAAGAAAAAAAAAAAAATAAAGAAAATACATTACGAACAACAATTGGTCCATATATTCGAAGTTATAGGCCTCTAAACCTTTCATAGGAAACTACGATTTTGTACCAATTATTTAGGACAATATTATGGAAATTATCTAAAAGCTTTTTAAAAGATCTTGCAAGAAATGCTAAAAATTTAATAAAATGCTTAGACTTTTAAGAGCCGTTGGCATTTTGATGTAAAATATATTTTGTACTTATTTTTTTTTTAATTCTATGTCATCCTAATATTTGTTTTATTTTTCCATTTTTTTTTTGTTTAGTTTGTTTAGAGGTTCTTTAATAAAATAGATTTACATACAAATTTGGCATAGCCAAATCTAGCACTCTTACTTGTTTTTATTCAATAATATTTTCACATAAATACAATAGCTCTAGTATTTAAACAAAAATAATTATTCATAAATCAATTAAAATTGATGGCTGGGACTAAAATTAAAAAATAATTTCTTTTTTAAAAATAATTATTTTCAAAACAAAATTTTTTTTTCCTGCCTTTTTTCTTTTATACCGATTAATTATTTAAATCACCGATATTGATTATTGAGGGTCAAAGCACGTCTGAAAATTAATATAATAAAAAATTCCCGTTGTTTAATTTAAAATTAATTACTTTTTAACAAAGAAATAAAATTGTAAACAAATTCTCTAGTAAAAAAAAACAGATAATTCGTTTATCGGTTTTATTTCCACTTTAAAAAATCCAAACACAAATTAAACCAAAATTAGTTTACTAAAAAACGATAATAACTCTGTGATAGCCCTGATGTTTTAATAATAAAATTTTTTATTTTATTTTTTTATTCTTCTTTGTCAAAGATTTGGTTTTCTTTTAATTCTTTCCATAAAAAGTTTGTTTACAACATTGCGATTATAAATATCCTAATAAACAGGTATATATGCGTTAGAAAACTCTTAAACATTCCTGCATTATAATCAAGCGTACAATAATAATGGCCATGAAATTAATGACTTTTGTTTGGTACAGCATTTCTAATTTCCCTAAGCATTTTAATTATTCAAAATATTTGGTTTTACGCGCATAAGCGTTTTGTACTATTTTTATTTATTACAAAAAAAAAAAGGATTTTTAATTGTTATTTTGAAACCTTGAAACTAATCTTGTTAACAAAATGTTTTAGGGGACATAATTAAAATCCCCTGTTGGATATAAAGCTAAAATCAAAAAGTTTCTTTCTTCTCCTTCCGACCCTTCAGTTTCTGTTAAAACAATTTTTTTTGTACTTGAAGTAGTTAAATGACTTGTTGGCTTTTTGTAAAGTGAAAATCATTTATCAATTAATTATGACATTGTTGGCTGTAAGCCATGAGAGGTAAATTGTAAAAGAACTTTTGATTTTTATTTTGTTACAGAAATTTATTTTAAATACGTGTTGAGTTCAATAAGTCTTTGGAAAGGCAAAAGAATAAATTTAATGTTGTTAAAGTTAAACCTAGTCTGCCACAAAGTTGCATTTTAGAAGGAATAGTGTAACACGCTTCCAACGATCGTGCCTCTCACAAAATAAATGGCAATACAGTTCAAAAATCTTAAATGATAATTAGATTTATCTGAAATTTGGAATGCCTTTAAAGAAGGAAACAGGCTTGATAAGCCCCATCTTGGTAGCCTCGTAGATCAAATACAAACGAGGCTGAAATGGGCCAAAGTTGGCTACTTTGGGTTAAAAAAGTGTTTTTTTGTTGTTATCCGATTTTCAAAATTTTAATTGCTTTTTATTTGTCATTCTTAGTTCTTTATTTATAACTTTTTTATTTTATTCCATTTTGTAAAACACTTTGTTAAACACTCTTGTGGCAAAAAATTGTAGTTGCGGTTCTACTAATTATGTTTTACAACGTAGAGCGTTCCAAGAAAAAAAAAATAAATCTTTTTTGAATTAAAAAAAATTGTAACATTTCAATAATTTTTTTGGTTGGTATTTTAAGCATCGTTATTTTTGTGAAGCATTAAAAATTCTTTTAAGCCAAGAAAATCAAGACCATCTGGCAACCCTAAATGAATATTATAGCTGAATTTAAATCATGTAAACAAAAACTTATAAGCTTCCGCAACCGTTCTCTATTGGCCGCTTATTAAATGTTGAAAATAGACTTGCTAACAAGAAAAATTTGCTAATAAAAGCAGTAACAGTCTTATAAATAAAGAAATAAAGCGAAGCTAATACATCTTTTTTCTTCAATTTGTATATCTAGTTACACCTATAAATTATTTTTTTTTTGTATGTTTAGCCTTTGAACTAAAAGTAATTATTGACAGACAAAAATATCAGGCGGATGTGAATACACTTAAAACTATTTTATCTAAAATATTGTTGTGGAATTTAATTATAAATTAAAATAATTTTATAAAAAAAACCAATAACATTAATTTTATTTATTAGTTGAAAAAAGCTGCTCTCAGCACGTATTTTTACTGGTACCTTAAGTCAGATCATCAGGAAAATTTTGTACAGAAACTTTATTAACAACATAAGACTTGTTTTAAAGCTCGCACGAAAATGTTAAAGATTCAATAAAAAATTAATAACAAACAAACAACGTTTCTACTCAGTGTCAAAATTTGTTTATGTGAAGAGTGACATTTGTAGACGTGGTGAAATTGAATAAATTTACTTTCAGCTGGCATATGATTTCGCCGATTCCGGTTTTTTTTTTTAATTTTCTAATATATTTTGTAAAGACTTATTGACCTAACATCCTATGATAGAGAACAAAAATTGCTCAACTCGAAATTGTATATTTAATAGTTAAGAATAATTATGCTCAGTGGATGGCAAAGTTACAAGATCTTTATTAAAGTAAAGCTTTTAAAAATTTAATGATTATTACAATAAAGGGTAAGTTTTAAAGGGTCATTATTTTAGATCGAAAGAGTAATATATATTTTATATCATTATTATATTTAATGCACAAAGTTAAATTTGTAAGGATGATTTTGTCTAACAAAATGACTGTAAGCAAATTTGTTGTCAAATTATTAGGTGTGATTAGTAAAATGACTGTTAATTAATGTGCGATTTCAAATTGCTTTAAATTTTAAACTATAATGTACGTAAGCTAGCTTAAGCCAACTTAAGCTTATGTGCAAATACACATAATGAACTCAAGTAAACTTTTTGTAAATTTTTTGTCAATTGCTTAGGGAAAGTATCAAAATAAAGACACATTTCATATGGCAATAGCTGATTTATTCGATGGTTAGAAATCTAGGTCTAAGTCTTTTGATTTCATTTACTCCGTAAAAAAATATATGGCTTAAATTTGATTTTTAATAAAAAAAAGCATATTTAGGAAGGCTGAAGATCGTGAATCTATAATAATCTTAAATTTATTTCTTATATGAAATTGAGTATAAAATAGCTTTTAAGGCAATATAAACAGTTATGCTGAGCTAAATCTTTTAAAATAAATAAAAAAAGAATAGACGCAAATTGTTCGCTAAAAACTTACAAAGAATCGACTTTTTACAATTTATTTTCCTAGAATAAACTTTTTAAAACTTTCTTCCACAAATAAGACAAACTAAAAAAAATATATAAATTAAACTGGAAGCGGTTTTGGGTCCACTAAAAGCAACCATCTATACAAAGATAAGAGAAAAACAGAAATTTTTAGTTATAAGACTGATTTTCCCCTAAACTATTTGAGTATGTTTAGTAACGCTTTTTTAGAGAGCTGACATGAGCTACAGCCAAAATAAAAAGTTTGAAAATATGTGGAAAAATAAGAATTTGGTAACTGTACACCCGAGTTTTGCTTCTTTAAGATGCATAATGTCGTAATTTAAGACTTAGATTCAGCGATGTTTCTGCTCGGACCAGCTGTTTAGAAGCTATACAATTAAATATTTCTTTAACAAATCCTTATCTGTGTTTCATGTAAATCACGCTAAACTTTACTTTTTCGAAATGTAAAGGAAACTGCAGGTAATTTTGTTTACCTTCAAACCCCTTGTAGCAAAAAATTAGCCTCCTTGCATATTAAAAACCCATTGAAAAGAATAGCTTATATGATAGTCTTTTATTCTTGCACCAGCTGGGTGTGGAGGACGGCTTGCTTAGGTGTGTAAGTGTATGCTCCATAAAAATCACAAATCTTTCTATGAGCTAAGCGAATTGATGATGTATTTTCGAAGTAAATCTTATGGTCTACTAGAATATTGATTGTTCGTAGAGGCGCTTGTTCTAAGGATAACCGCAACTCACTAATCCGACATTAATCAGCCACTATTAGTCAGAGCAAATATTATAGATCAATGCTAATGGCAAGTAATTATAGCAAGACGCTGCAAAGATCCTTGTAGCGAACGTAACTATGGATTACCTGCATGCCAACAAGATCATTTGATCTCAAAATATTTGTATGCCATCAAAAGGCAACTATCAAGTTCATTCAAAACTCTGTAGCAGTCATTAAAAATTTTAACTCATGAAGCATTGATACTGATAGACGTCTCAGCAAATCGAATAATGTGAAATTTTCTTTATATTTTCACCCATGGTCTACAATAAACAAATGTTATTTAAAAAACATTTATTACAGAAATTACAATTTGAACTTTGGTCGGATATTAGAAATAACATACAAGGAGCATCCTAATGAAAAAGTAAACACAGCAACAGACCAGCCTTTATCTTTGATCCTTTTTTACCATTTAATTATTAAATTCCTGTTACTTTAAGCTTTTGTCCATAATTTTGATTAAAAAACAATCTTCGTTTATTTTTCATTTTCATTTTAATTTGTTTTTTGTTTTCTTTCTTGTTGTATTTTAAATCCTTTAAGGGATTTATTTTGCTTAAACCTTTAAAAGCTTTTTCTTACATATTATTTAAATTAATATGTTCTGTAATGCATCTTAAATGAGAAATTATATACAAAGGTATTATTAAATTTAATTTGCCAACAAAAACTAAAGCTAATATTTTGATAACAAAAAAAAAAAAAAAAAAACCCCAACATGACTCTTAAGTTTTGATTTCAGAAATTTGAATTTACATCAAACTTTTTGTATTTACTTGAGGTATTTGTTTTAAAATTATTTGTCATGCTTAGCACGTTTGTGACATAACACTAGTCATTTTTTGCCATTACAATTTTAAGTTTATACAATGAATGAAAAAAAAGGTTTTTTAGAAATTTTAATTAAACATTTTTGAAAAATTTAAATTATATTTTTGTTAACCTAAAAAACTAGAAGAAGAAGTAATAAGCTTTTTGAATTTTCTTTTAAAAATTTGTATTTAAGCTTGAATTAAGTCAATCTGTGATGGAAGTATACAAGTCCTTTAAACCTTGTAAAGCTAGGATTAAAGCTGGGAGGAACAACGAAATTTCGGCTGCGAATACCCATCGCCAAAAGTTAAATATATTTGACGTCGAATGAAATTCGCCATACGCAGTGAACTTTGCAATAGATTTATTTCTATTTCTTCAATAAAGTTATTTTACTTAAATAACTGATTTAGTTTTGTTTTATTTCTTTAAAAAAAATGTAATAATAAGTCGTGAAATATGAATATTGTTTTTTATTGTGTTTTTGTTCGTGTTTCCTTTTTTAGCATTGCATTTTTTTATGATCACCCTATCACCCTTTAAAAATTTTAACAGCTGTATTTCTTCGTTGTTATTGTGCTTCATCCGACGAATTTATACAAAGAATTTCACGCAAAGATTTCGTCGTATTTGGTGAAACTTGTCGTTCATTACAGTATTTTCCTGGCATTTACTTTGTGATTTTACGTACTGTTAAACCATAAAGGTTCATTTATCAAGTCATGAAGGGTTCTATTGAAGCTCATACATGACACTAGGCGCACAAAGCGATATACTTTTACAATGTATAGCATTAATGAAGGAGGCTGAAATCATTATATGCATCAAAAAAGAGCAAATGTTTCTTATCAAAACAAGCGTTTTTTTTTTTTTTTTTTTTTTTTTTTTTTGTTAAGCAATGTAATTTACATCTACGCCCTTTTAAACAGTAAAATGTTGGCATAAAAAATTGTATAACTGATGCTCAAAAACTTCCTCTATAGTAAATAAAAGTACATCTAGATTCCCTAGGCCGACCAACATTTCACCGGTTCTACGAACCCATTTTTTTTTTGGAAGAAACTTGTGTCATTACTGCTTTCAAGATGTTTACCAAAGGAAGATATTTGGCCTCTGTTAACCAACAAGCGAAGCTGTAATAAGATGTCCTGATATTAACAAACGTTACTTGGTGCCGTCAAACAGTATTCACATTGATTATAAAGAGAGAAGAGAAAATATTTAATTTAAAAATTTGTGAAAACGAGTTTCAGAAAACTAAAAAAGATCGTGAAAAAGCTTGTTACCTATGTAGCACTTTTAGGTTTCAACTATCTTTCTGATTTAAAAGCAAAGCTAAACACTCAAATGAACGAACTTAACATAAAGAGCTAATGACAAAGCACTTGCTACGAAATGGCAAAAAGTTTTCAAGTTGCCCTACCACGATAGAGCAGACTGTTTAATTGACACCCTGCTGAGAAATCGGCAATTCGGTACTAGCTGTTGTACCAGCCATATAACAGCTTCTTTGTTGTTATTGTGCTTCATCCAACGAATTAATACAAAGAATTTCACGCAAAGAATTCGTCGTATTTGGTGAAACTTGTCGTTCATCACAGTATTTTCCTGGCATTTACTTTGTGATTTTACGTACTGTTAAACCATAAACGGTCATTTATAAAGCCATGAAGGGTTCTATGGAAGCTCATACATGACAATAGGCGCACAAAGCGAGATATTTTTACAGTGTAGAGCAAGAAATCATTTTTTTTACGCATAAAAAAAGATCAAATGTTTCTAGATAAAAACAAGCGTTTTTTTTTTTTTTTTTTTTTTTTTTTTTTTGTTAAGCAATGTAATTTACATCTACGCCCCTTTAAACAGTAAAATGTTGGCATAAAAAAATTGTATAACTGATGTTCAAAAATTTTCTCCACAGTAAATAAAAATACATCCAGATTCCCTAGGCCGACCAACATTTCAACGGCTTTATTAAAAAAAAGTTCTGCGAAACCATTTTTTATGAAGACAACTCGGATCATTACTGCTTTCAAGGCGTTTGCAAAAGAGAGATATTTTGCCTCTGTTAACCAATAAACAAAGCTGTAATAAGATGTCATGACATTAACAAACGTTAATTTGAGCCGTCAAAGAGTATTCAATTTTAATTTAAAAATTTGTGAAAACGAGTTTCAGAAAACTAAAAAAGATCGTGAAAAAGCTTGTAACCAAACAAATCAATAAACTTGACCTAAAGAGCTTTAGACGAAGAGGTTTTTTTTAAAGAAATATCATTTCTACGAAATGGAAAAAAGTTTTTAAGTTGCCTTACCACAATAGAGCAGACAGTTTAATTGACACCCTGCTGAGAAATCGGCAATTCGGTTGCTAGCTGTTGTACTAGCCATACAACACAAAATATATAACTCAATCTCACATGCTATAAATTTCAATTACTTTAAGCTGTATCAAATATAATTCTCAGTTAGTTTATATGTTTCTTAAATAAGATCAGATTTCCAAAATGCTATTTTTTCCATTTTTAAAGTATCGGCGAACTTCATCGCATTGCTATATGATAAAATATTTCAAGAAACGTTTCATCAAAACGTATACAGCGAACGTACAAAAATAAATTGTAAAACATTCTTTCAAAATACAAGCCGTGCATGCTTAACCTGCTTGCTTAAGTAAACCTGTTGAGAACAAATAATAATTTCATGAATTAGTTTCATGAAAACTTATGTGGAATAAGACGACTTTAGGTAAGCGCAGTTAGCATAGTATCAAGGCGGTTCAAATACTTTGCCGGAACCGATATTCATTTACATCAGTAGTGTGATTGCGTGTACATGTGAAGTGGGTATTGGATACCACAGCTGCTGCAACTGTTATCTGAAGTAAGTAAAAGTATTTTAAATAATAAAATATTAGTAATCAGATGCAATCGGTTGTAACAAAAGCAAACAGCTGCTGCTAATACGACTACATTTAGTAGAAAAATACCGAAAATATTTAACGAAGACTCGCAACTTAATGCTTGTATTAAACTGATTAATTTCACTTAATTAATTTCTGGTATCATTAGCAGTAAGTATTTTATCGGAGTAAATATTTGTATATTATCAAAGCTGTAAATAAAGATTTATCTATTACGGGTCGTAAAAGAAGGTGTACATCAATCTATTTATAACTTAAAGTTCTTAGGATCCGTCAGTCAATCTAGGATAGCACTTTACTAAAAAAGCCAACGACAAAACCACTTTTAAAATTAAGCCCACCATCTATTTTTTACAATTAGAGTTTTGCTAGAAATATCTGCAAAAGTTATAAAGGAACAAATTCATAGTGAATCATATTTTTATATCAGAATATAGATTTTTGAGTATTAGTAATTCTAACGAAGAAATACGTAATGGAAGATAAGAAAGGTGTGATACCACTTTACCAAACTGTATCGTGAAGTTATTTTTCTCTAAAAATATGGGTAGAATTTTTTATTAAAAGATTTTTGATTTTATGTGATTTCAACAGATCGGTACAAGTTCAAAAGTAAACAAGGCAGCTAACAACCCTGCCTCCACTCGAATTAGACTATATATATTTTTTTAGAATATAATAAATTCACTTGTATTTTTATGTAGCAAAAATCGTCAGTTGTGTAGCAAAAATCATCAGTCACCATGTGCAATTTAACTAACTTCCATTTGTTTAACAAAACAAAAAGAAAACTCATAAAATATTAAGTAACAAACAGCTTCTAATATCATATTTCTACAATTATCTTAAGAGACATAAATAGTTATTTTGAGTTTTCTTATCAAAATAACTTAACTTTACTTTTAATTATAACTTTTTTTTGGGTTTTAATCTTGTATGGTAATACTTCTTTTAAATATACTTTCACAAATATCTATAAGAACTTGTAAAAATGACTTGTATAAATGACATTTACAATTAAAATCTCAGACACATGGAAATTCTTGTATGTTTTTGAAACCTTTTTTGTTTAGTTTTAAGAAGCAAAAATATAATCACGTTTCATGTTTAATAAACTTTTACTTTTGATTATCAAGCCAGAAAAGTAAGTTTTTAAGGGAGTGAGAGAGAAGAGAGTGTGTGTTTTTGTACCAGTACTACAACTAGTTGGAGTATGTTTTAGAACTTCCGTTTCCGTTGCAATTGGGCTTAAGTTTTTAACATTTCGAACATACACATATGCACTCACATATACTTTCATACTCATGTACGTGGATATGTTGCTCGCTTGTAATTGCATGTTTGTTTGGTTAAACGTACATTTGTAGTTTGTTTCTTATATTTTATTTTCTTTTATTGCTTGCTTAACACACAAGTACTTCTGGTTTGTTTTTCTATCCTTTTTTCATAATTAAGTTATTTGTAACTTATTCCACTTTATACTAAACAATAGCATTATTGTTGTTGTTGTATTTACACTATCAAAATTTTATAGTAGAGAAAATATCATAAATATTTTAAATGTTTGACACCCTATTTGGAAGTAGTTTTATTTCCTTTATATGGCACCAAAAAATTCATAATAATTAAACGAGTTATCGAATGATGAACAAATAATCTGCCTACGATTGTAAATCAACAAGAAAAGAATATCCAAGTTAAGCAGTAACAACAAATTTTTTGACTTGATCTAAACAACA
Source organism: Cistogaster globosa (assembly GCA_937654795.1). NCBI lineage: Eukaryota > Metazoa > Arthropoda > Insecta > Diptera > Tachinidae > Cistogaster > Cistogaster globosa. The sequence goes on from OW569407.1 coordinate 17,502,805, forward strand.
TTTTGTTGGAGTAAAAAATTATAATGCTTTCTGTATGGACGATATCGATATTTGGCTCAACAACGTGAAAGCGATTTTTAGTCTATAACAATCTTAAAAAAACACAAGGACAAATAAATAGTTTCAATATGCTAAATCTCTCTAAAACTGCGTAAGTGTTGCCTTCTACATTTGAGCTGGTGAAGGTTGTTGCATCAACTGTAGATAGACAATGATCTAACAGATGAAAGCAATAAATATTATTTGTATAGATATTAAGCTTTCTCTCGTCAGTTATCCTTTATGCTGTATGAAATACCTGTAATATTTTATTATTCCATGCGTTAGAGTTTTTAGGATTTTCAATTAAAATTCTTTATAGACTTTTCATTCATTTTTTTAATTGGAGCAGCACTTGGGGAATGATCCCTACTTATGTTATCAGAATCAGAAATTATGAAAATACGTTAAGTGAAGGATGATAGAGGGAATAGTGTTTGTGGACATTCGACTTGAATATTTACACATTGCAAGTGAAAGTAAACACTACTATAAGGAGTTTGTTCTACATACGCACTGTTCGGTTAAAAAAAACGAGTGCGATTCACTGGCCAATCGTCCACAAAAGGATGGGCTTCTAATGAAGAACGTGTTATATACACGAAATTCTTTTTTTTTTTAATCGTAGAGGTATTGTCCATCAAAAGCAGTATTTGCTTCCGTTAAATTATGCAGTCCATAAACAATTTTTCTGCTTAAGAGGTCTGAAACGAATCTAGGCAAACTATGATATCATGTTCTGTGGAATATATGAAGAGCGATTAGAAAATGATTTTGTCCTCAAATATAGGAAAGAAATGTTTGCTTTTCGTGTCCATGTTTCTGTTTTGCTCTTTGGACATTGAATATATTTTTCATGGGGAGCAATAACTCAAAACAAGCGATTTTTTTTGGTGGCGATGAAGCAGAGTTACTATTTATATTAAAAACAAGTAAAAGCGCTATATTTGGCTATGCCGACTCTTCTAAATCCTTCACCACATACATATTTATAAAAACAAGAACATGTTTCGCTTAGAAATATATGGAAAAACTAGCCGTGCCCAGGACTTCGTCCTCAAATCATTTCTAATTTTCTTAAAATTTAAATTTTGAACATTCTTAAACATTTTTTGTAGATTTCTGTAAACAGTATTAAAAACTTTTTATGTACACAAACAAAACGTACTGACGACTATTTTAGTAACATTATACCGGTAAAATTTGGTGCTTTCACATTTGTAACTCTAGTTTCTTTACGAAATAACATATTTTTATTAAAAAAGCATTCTACATATTTTAATCAAGGCTTTAAGGGAACTACTTACAAAATTTTATTCAAGTCTTTTCAGCAGTTTTAACGTGATGCGAAAACAGACAAACAAACAAAAATTTCAAAAAAATAAGTGATTTGTATTCCACCAACATCAAAGTTTTAAAAAAATATTTCATTTACAGAAATGACCCCGTTACTGTTTTATTATATGTATAGATTAGAGGCAGACGTGGTGTTTTTCCCGCTGCTTCGAAGAATATGGACCGATCTTGCTAATTTTGAATAGTAAAATTTGTAAACTATGTCTGATCGATTGGCATTTTAAAAATTTCTGTAGCTTATCTTTTGCCGTGGTAAAATTTATTTCAACACGAACACGGACGAACAGGCGGACAGACGACATCGCTCAGTTGACTTCGCTATGCATAAGAACTCAGAATATATATAATTTATGGGATCTTAATAAATAGATAATGCAGAAATGACAAAAGGAATGACAAACTTAAATAAACGTTTACCACCTGTGGTGAAGGGTATAAAATAAGAAACAGATTTATGTTTTTTTATTTTTTTATTTGTAGTGTCATTAATCTTATCTATATGTAGGGCATTTAAAATTCTTAACAAACCAAAAGAAAGCAAAGTTTCTAAGAGAAATATAATCTGCTTTTCGTTCTGTTTTCTATATTTATATTTTGAAAAACTTTTTTCTTTGCCATTTAACATCTATTTTAATTTTTTGTTAATTTTCCTCTAAAGAAACTACATTGAGAAATATAAAAAAAGAGGTCTTAAGTGAAGTAGAATTTTTTAAGAAACTAAGTTTTATTACTTAAGGTATTAACAAAGAAAACAGAAATATTTTTTATATAGTTTAATATTACCTTATAAAATTCGCAGTAAGTTGGATGGACTGTCAGTTAAAATGTATTACGGCCCAAAAAAAAAAAAAAAAATAACAAAAAAATGTCGACCTTTGTTGTGAAGAAAAATAATATTGAATTATATAAATTGCCGAGATAAATATTATATATCGTCCATAAATACAATTTTTTTCAGTTGTAAAAAAGTAATTGCGCTTTGAAACACAAATATTCTTAAAACAATAATTTTTTAAGCCTATGAAGAGCCCGTACGATTAAAAGGAGTTCAAAAAGTATTCGGTTATAATATAAAACCCCGTTGAGCCAAGGCAGCTTCGGATTGTGTGTTTGTATGGCCTGTTAACCCTTTCTTTGAATATTGATCATTAATGCCATGTTTCAGTGGAATCCACATACTTTCAGATAACATAATTCTAATGCCTTTTTATTTTAGGCTACTTTGTCGAGGTAATGATAAATCCATCATCTGGCAACTGGCTTGTCACAGTAGTTAAATGCTTTACCTATTCACAAGGGAATCGCTGTGGCCAGTGGCAGTCAAAAACCTCCTACGTGAGGAATCATAATCACATTTCACTGAAAATGTACGATCTTCATATCGATATAAAATTCAGCTCAGTCGAATATAGCAGCCTTAGTGGTTTTTTCCATAATTTTTTTTTTTTAGAAAAAGAGAATGTGCAGTTACATATAGTTTCTAGATTAAAAACAAAAATTCTATCAATTAATTAAAAAAACTAATTTAAAAATTTTAAGGAGAGATTAAAGACTGTTAAGATAAAATTAAAAATAAAATAATTTTGTGCTAAAGAGTACGAGTTTTGTGCTGTGTTGGCCCAGCTTTCAAATACATGCTTTATTTATTTTAAAGCTAAATCATAAAATTCTTATTGCTTACTACTGAACATTCAACAACAATTCTCCGTTTTTTCATACTACTAAATACATTTGTTACCACATCCCTGAAACTTAAATAAAAAGTTGCTTAATTGAATAACTTAAACGAGATTTTTTCTATCGCCTTTGACTTGTAATTTTTCCTGTTTAAATTTTTTTTTTATAATTAAAACCTTTTAACACTTTTTTCCCAGAAAAAAAATTTTTTATTAAAATTAACTCGATATTTCCTTTATCATTACCGTGCCTTTTGTTGTTTTTTGCTCGTTTTTCATTTTAATTGTTAAACCAAAGTTGGGTTGAAAGAAATTTTCTGCTATATAAAAGTTATTATAATTATTCTTGTTTTTGCCATTTTCTACCAATTAATCTTTACTGTTTTTCTTAAGTTCTTCTGCTTTTCTAAAAACCATTAAGAAAAATAAAGTGTTAAAAGTTAAAAAAAGGATGCTATTAAGAGGCACTTTTTCAAGGGCAAAAACCAATTAACCAGCAACCAGTTTTTTTATAAAACGAACATTTTAAAAGTGAGTTTCATTTTCCTTAAGGTAAATAAAATTATGAATGAAAATTTTTAAGAGAAATTTAATACTAATTTAGATGCAGATTTTAAAATGAAATTAAATTATATTTAACATGATTTTGCAGCCCCATAAAGTATATATGTTTCGAGTCCTTATGAATAGTGAAGTCGATTGAGCGATATTCATCTATCCGTGTTAGTGTTAAAATCAACTTTGCCAAGGTACTAGAAGAGCCAGAGAAAATTTTAATAATTCTATCAATTAGACATAGTTTCGAAAATTTTGCTATTAAAAATCAGCAAGATCAGTCCGTGTCCTTCGGGTTAGCTCCTGCCTCTAATTTTGCTGTATATTTAGGACAATAAAGTAACTACAATCAATAAAATAAATATGTGAAACGATAGAGAATTAAAAAAAGGAAAAAAAACATTAAGTAAAAACATTTTCGCTCGCCCATATTTTCCGAGTCGTGGGCCTCTGAACTTTTACTGAAAGTGCTATAGTGCACCATATTTTTTAAGACATCAATATGGGTATCATTTAAAAGCTTATGAAGAGACTATTCCAAGAAAAAAATTTTTTTTTAAATGCTTAACCCATTAAGAGCCCACAAAATTATTATGTAATTTTTTATTTTTAATTTTATAAGTTTCTGTCACAAAGAGTCACATTCTGCCAAAAAAAAACCAAATTGCGTCTTTAGTCGAAAATGATAACGCTGTTTGCAAGTACATTCATCATATCTTACGTCGTATTACGTCTGGCCTTAAAAAATTTAATTTTCTGCTGCAACTTCAAGTAATTTACGCCAAAGGTCTTTAGCATAAACTTACTACTAAAACAGTGTGTACATAATCAATTACAGTAACCAACTGAAATAAAGTATTACAGTTTAAGAAAAGGCGAATGCCGAATTCCGCAAATCATGGAAAAAAATTAAATCTTTTAAACTTTTCTCTTAAAATTAATATTTAGCTCTAAAGTTTTAAAATAATTTAAAAAAGGTAAAATCAGACAGATTAGATTTTTTTAATGTTTTCAGTTTTTTATCCGATGTTGGTGAACTTAGTATCCTGGTCAATAATTACAGATATTATAGAAAGCCTAGGCGTAACTTATATCGCGAATTTTGTTGTATTTCAAAACTACCCCTGAAGTCATCGTGTGCTTAATTTCTATGCGGCTCTTCCAAAGCCTTGGCAAAGCTGATTGAAAAACACATATGATTGCAGTCAGATGTGAATTTTGCAGAAATTATAATCAGAAGATTTACAAGCTTAAAAAAAATATTTTTTGTAGCATTTGGAGCTTTTAAACAATTAAGATTTGTTGACTTCATAATCAATCCCAACAGCTAAAAGTTTTTTACTTCCTCTATATATATGTGTAGTCATTTAAAAAACATGTCAAAAGAAAATTGTGTAAAGAAAAGAGAAACAAAAATTTTAAGATCCCCTGTGACCCAATTAAAAAAAATTTAAACACACGGAAACCACGTGCATTTTGCTATTTCATATAAATTGTAACCGAAAACTTTTTCAAAATTTATGTTTGTTAGTATTAAATTTTTAGAATAAACACATACGCACTCGTGCATATGTTTTAGTAATTCAAACTCTTAAACACATTCGGCACGTAACTTTTTTTTATTAATGTGCATGCGTTTGAAAGCGTTTTTGCTGATGGCGTGAAGGAGGGTTATTATTGAAACAAAGTTTTCTTTTCTTCTTTATTTTTTTTAAAGTCTGCATTTTTTCTTTGTTATTTTGTGTAAAATTTTCAAACGCTGAACAAATAACAAAAGGCTTAAAATGGCTTAGTCATAGTAAATAAAGTGAAAATATGAGTAAAATTTTGTTTCAAGAATTATAATGTTAGAAAAAATTTTTTTTGGATATTAAACACAGCTGTGTTTAAAAAGAAAATTTACATAAATGTAGAATAAGGAAAAAGTATTTGATGAAAATCTTAAACAGTTCTCTATTTCTACTACTATTTAAGAAATTTAAAATTTAACAAGTACAAACTTAATAGTCCTATTTCAAATTTGAGAATTTCAGGTTGTTCAATATTTGTTTGATATCTGCTGATATTAATTTCTTTAATTAAAACTCAAATACTAAAAAAATAATTTTCTATTATTTAGTAAGTTTCTTTTCATCAAAAATTTGTTGCTATTAAAGAAAAAACCACACAAGTTTTTATACATTGGAACGTTTTTGTTCCAAAGTAAAATTGATTTTGAATACAACAATAATTAAAACAAATTCTGAGCCTCAAATTAAAAATCCACCAATATACAGTAACTATTTAAATATTAAAAACCATTTTTAAAAAATTACAAACAATCAGCTTCTTCAGTAGAACGGAATCTTGATATTGTAAGAGTCAAGAACCAACCGAACATCAAGGAGACTTGACAACAACTCACATTTTATTTATTTAGCAAATGCAAATTATATAGAAATATCAAATTTTGAATAAGAATTGCCTGACAACCGGAGTTACACTTTTAGATTAAATAAGTCTTATGGCTACGGACGAAAAACTGTATAAACAAACTTGAATTAATTTATTTATTAATCACCTGGGTTATGCGTTATGGTTGCAATGTGTTAATACAAGCCATGAATACATCTCTACTAAGATATTTATTAAGCTGCGAGTTACTAAAACTGCAACGCCCCTTACCAAATGCAAAAGCCCTACCTACTTAAAAAAAAGCAAAAAAAAGTTAAATTCTACAAACTCTAAAATAGCTAAAAATATACAAAGTAAAACTGTACATTTAAAAAAAGTGTAAAGTGTGTTCTTAACAAACTAAAGATAAAAATAGCGCAATAAAAATTGGCAAAGTTCATAAAGAACTGAATATAATTGCGAATTTATTTTTCAGCGTGCTAATAATGTGTGGTTAAAGTTTTCCTGACGATTTGAGTTGAATTGTTAACTTAATGGCAATATGAACCAGCTATACTACAAATAATAAATCTTATTTAGGAATAATTTATTCCCGGGACGCTTTGCTACCCCAATGGAAATAATTGTTCACTACTACTTTTCTAAAGCAGCCACTTATTTAATTATGCACACTTATGTGAAAGTTTCTTGTACGACATTAAAAGTTCTCTAGGTAAACGACAACAAAATTTCACTTTATATGGGAAGTATTACGCCCACTGTATCAATCAATACATTATATCACTACACTCTGCATATAAAAAATGTTCAGTAGCTTGGTTGTGGCTTACCACGGAGGCGCACGCATTGCGGGTTCCAGGTGGAAGCAGCATGTGAAATATCGTCGTAGGGCTTTCGCAGAATGTGCCCCATTTATCTATATCTTCTTTTCCTTATTTCAGCGTTAGTATTCTGCTAGTGAGTACTTTTCTATAGATCCTCATTCAGTATGGTTCTGGGCCACTAAATTTGTAGAATATTTCTAAGGCAAAATTCTAAGGCTAATCAAGCTCTGAAGTTTTTATGTTCAAAGCAAGACTCTACATATTAATAAGAAAAGTTCTGTTACAAAAATTAAGGTCTCTACGTGTCGTAATTCAATTACTACACGATAATAATTATTTAAGTTGTTTGAAGGGTAGCACCATTCCAATCAAGTCTGTGTTTTCCTAACCAAATAAATTTTGAATACAAACCAAGCTAAAAGATCAAAGCTCTTCATCCTATAGTATATAATTCTACCAGTATTGTTTTTTATAGATTAATGGCAATTTTCTATGGGCCACATGTGCAATATTTTAACTACAACATTTTTTAACTTTATATAACTCCGGTCTAAAAGATCATATCTATTCATCCTTTAGAGTCTACTTCAAGGACTATTCTTAATTTTAAGGATTTGTGGCAACTTTATGTAGGTGCAAAATTTGACTTGTCTACCTAGTAAAATTCTCTAGTTACAAGGAAAAATGTTTTCTCTTTTTGTAGGACAGTCTTGACAGTTCATATTTGGCAGTCGTAAAGTAAATACATGGCAAATTTATTGTGAAACAATATTCGATAAATAATGCGTTTTGAACGTTAAGAAAGGTATGTAGAATTTTTGGGAGAAGCAACGTGCCAAAAAATGCACTGTATATCGTGTAGTAAATGATTTTGAAAAAAAAAATGGTCTGTAGGTGATAGCCCCATGCATGGACCATAACATACTGCAAGATAGACTGAAAACATAACTGTTGCTAAAAAATTCATTTAAAACAATCCATGTTCCTTAATTCGATGCCGTGCTTAGGAGCTTTGTATTCAAAGAACAATTTTGGTCACAATTTTGTACAAGGATTTGCATTTTTTTCCATTTAAGATTCAATTGATAAAAGAGCTTCTTCAATAAGACTATTAACGCTCGCCCGTGGCAACTCCGATTTTCATGAAAAACTATTTTCATGAGTGACGAGGCACATTTTTCATTTGGATGGATATGTGAATAAACAGACTCGAACATTTATCTAATATTATATTCCATACATAATTGTCGACATTAAATAAAACATTTATCAATAAAACATCCATTGTCTCTCAGCTAATTAAAAATTATAAGCCAAAAACGAACACCCTGTATGTGAGTTACTTGAGAAAAATCAAGAATCTGCCAATTCTTGTTCTCTAGATACATGATAATTATTATTTACTTTCTATGAAGGGTACCTCGCCCTCTACTCCAATCCAGTTTGTGTTTCGTTAAACCATATGAGGGTTACTGAACCAAAATTAACAGATCCTATCTATTATAGTTCTCTAGCTACACCGTAATAACTTATCATTTTGTATGGGAGCTACCACGGCCATTATTATAAAACCAAAACAAAATGGAAATGACTCAGTCTGTTTCGTAATAGTGCATAAGCATCCGTGAGCTTGCTTTGCCTAAATATTTTTTCGTGAAATTGTGTGAATAAAATTTAAAGACGTAACCGAAGCAATAACTATTAATCAGGCTCAAATTCAAATATATTCAAGTTCTAAATTTATTAAGAAACAAATTAAAATTTTTTTAAATTTTTCTTTCCTAAAAAAATTACGCAAATAATTTTTATTTCTGAATAAATATAAAAATTAGCACGCATTCTTACTTCCTCTACAACAATATGTATAATAATGAAATATCATCTACTGTGATGTAAAGAAAAAAAATATGAAAAACTAAAGATTGCTTTCATTACTAAAGCGACGTTAAGCAGAAATAAAAAAGAATAATAAAACGAATCATTGAAAGAACATTAAAAAAACTTCAGATTTTATAATGACTTTGTCTAGTAAAATGACTATTGATGGGTTGCGAATATTCCTGGTATTATTGCTTATTAAATTAGCTGCTTAAACGGATGATGTTTACAACTGGTACAACCTAAAATAGATAGATGCCAAGAATACTGATGACGGATATATATAGACACAGAAAATGCTATACCACATTCTGCCAGTGTCGAAGTTTTCCTGTTTTCTTAAAAAAATTATACAAACAATTTTTTTAAATAATTTGTTTTTTTATTTAAATATTTTTTTATTTATATATGCGAACCTAAGCCTGATTAATAATTTTTCACTTGGTTATACTTAAATAGCTCGACTCGACTTTTAAACTCAAAATATTTAAATATTGATGATTTTAAATCGTTGCAATGATTTGGCTGTAATAAGTCCTTTATTGCTAAGGATACAAAGTGTAAGACTTTTACCTAAAATTTTCCCCGCTTTTATTACAGCAATCGCTAAAAAATTTCAATTACTTTATTTTCTTTATCCCTCTTCTGTTAAACTTAACAATTTGTGGTTGATTTTTCTTTTTTAAGTTTAAGAAACTTTCGTTTATTTAACCCTTATATTTCTTTCATATTACTCCAGTTTAAATAAAACCAAAAACCTGCTATAAAATCAATGATTTATAATTATTTGAAAGGTATAGAGATTTTCTCATTATAAATTCACAAATTCAAAAATTGATAAAATTGTGAAATTCCAACAAAGCATTTTTACAACTTGTAAATGTTTTACAAACTCATATTTTTACTCATTTGCTATTAAAAATATGATGAGCGCATAAAATTCCCCAGAGTAAAAAAGCAAGTTTAAACCAGTCAAAGAGGAGAATAAACATGAACACAAAATTCAACTTAGTGTTAAATCAAAATTGTGTGTTGTTCCCTTTTAACATTTGCATAATTTTAAGGTAAAAGAAAATGTTTTTGAAAAGTTTTTATTTATTCTATTCTCCCTTGGAGGCAGGGGACTTAAAGTAAATAAACGGAAATATAAAATTTGTTACACATGAAAGGGGTGAATAACAATTTGCAGAGAAAAGAGGTATAACTTGGCAGTTATTTAAAAAAAAGATATATTTGTGCATCAAAATTTAAAAAATTCTTTTCAATAAATGAACTAAAATTTAGATTTTCAGCTTGAGGTTAATTTTTTAATTTAATTTCTTAAAAATTTTAGAAAGCTAAATTATTTACAAATGTTAGCGGATTTTTTCAAAGAAAACAAGCAGAATGAAATGCAAATGCATTTGCTAGACCGCTATATCCTTCATCAGCATTTTCAGAAATTGAATAAGGAATGAACCTCAAGCCGAAAAAGTAAATTTCAATTCATTTAAAAATCCACAGTCCAAATTCTGGTTGGGAAAAATAAAAATTTATTTCAAATATTTTGTACAACAATAAATTTATGACGTATGTATGTTATGAAGATAGTAGTGTTGCCACTGTTTTAATTTCTGGCGTTTTTACTGTTATGTCTTTCTGATTAATTAAAAATAATGTAGAAATAATGTTTATTATTGAAAAAAAAAATCTAGTACTCACTGAAACCGCTGCTTTTTAACCGATTTCAAAAACAGAAGGAGGCTATCAATTCCACTGAATGTTTCTTTATCTATATTTGTGCCTCCATAAGTTAGTTATTTCTGGCTAGTTTAAAAAAAAAAAACTTAGTTTGCAAGGTGGTGATAACAGATTGATCCCGGCTTAGTTCTTAATCTTAAAAATTAAAAGGTGTCTAACACAACATACATGTTTATACGTGTGTTATGAACCGTAAAGTATTCCACTTTTAAGCTAAATTAAAGTGCATATCGCTATAGATTCCAATGGCGGAAAGTAATACACAAATAAATCTAAGAATTAAAGGGTGTTCCCATAGGTGACATAAATTGATCTATATGGGTCTATATTTTAAACCGTTATAGATAAACGCTTGAAATTTGGATAGAATATCGATTTCTTTGATCGTTTTAGTAACAAATATTAATATTTAAAATTATAAATTAAAGGGTGCACCAAGAATTCATTTAATTAGATGTCTATACTTTTGAACAATTGTAAACAGACGCTCAAAACTTACAACGAACCTGTATTGCTAACTTGGCTATAATTTGGAAATTTAGTTTTATTTCATGCACAGTCTTTTGAAGTAACAATATCTAAATAATGCGGCTGACAGACCTCGTTTCACTATCTTGCAATTTTTTAAATGTCTTCCGTTTATTGGCATGACACTCTGTAAAAAAAATTACACTCTTTTTTTAATTTAAATGAGTTTACATAATTTCTGTAAACTTTCTTTCGTGCACAAACTTTGAAGACACAACATCAAAGTAATAAAGGGAATAGACCTCGTCTCCTAAGCTCAATATTTTTAACTTTGAAGTGCTTTTTATATTTTTTTTAATTTGTACGGTTATCAAATTATTGCTACTCTTTTTTAGGGTTCTGTACCCAAAGGGTATAAGCGTTACCCTTTTGTTATCACTTTAATATCTATTCATCAGTCACAGGCTTCTTTGCCCTGATAGTGGTAGAAGTTATTGAACGCTTCAGAAAGAAATAATATAAGTTGGGAATTAAAGGTTGGGCCGTTCGAGACACTAAAGAGCTATTAATTCTTAAACCTTTAAAGGCAGAAATTTCAAATTGATACAGAGAATTTGACACTATATTCGTTATAGCAGCAAGTATTAAAAATAAAAATTAAAGGGTGTCCCAATACAGACTTCATTTTCATTTACAAGACTTCGTCGTTTTAATAGTAAATATCGGACGCTCAAGATTAATTATATAAGAAGCACAAAAGAATGAAAATTTTATATAAAAAGATGTTCCGTAGGGAATACCTTAATTTTTAATTTAAATTTAGTGCAAGAAGTTATAAAACCCATGAAACTAAAAGTTACAGGGTCAACCATACATGGTTCAAAGCTCCTCGTGTGTGAGTTTAACTAGCATTTTGCAGATTTATTTCTTTATCGAATGGTTTTAAAACCAGTAGGCAGATCTTTCATGGATTAAGCATTTTTGACCCGGAAATTTTCTACCAAATTTACTTGTTACTAATACTCTAGACCTTAAAGGAATTTAACTAAGTGCAACTGTTGTGCAGTACTAAGTACTATAAGTACAATAAAATATATCATACAGAACTGTTTTGCCAGATAGCGCTGAGGAATTCATTTAATGGAAAACTGAGAGAAAAGTGTGGATTGATAGGGGCCTAAGTTTTAGTATGTGCACTTATACTTAGATGAGAAACCCTAGATCCCAAGAATGATAAAAAAATCGTAACTCTTTTGACTTTTGCTTTCAGTCAAAAGTATGTGAAGTTATGTTACGAAAGATGGTTATGAAAGTAAAGACCATGTTTATGAATAAGAGCCAGTGTTTAGTTAGACTTTAGAAATTATTTTAAACAATATGAAGGACATGAGGTTCTCACAAGGTAAAGTTTCAAACAAGAGAGCTGCTGGTAAATTGCTTGGAACAGTAAATAATTTTATTACAAATATATTTCTATCATTCCAAAGAATCAGCTGTTGTGTATCACAAAGTGCCATACAAATAAAAATCGTTCATCTATTGTGGAGAATAATAGTATCTTAGAGGTGTCCTATATTCGTGCGACTTTTAAACAAAAAATTACTGAACCAGACATCCTTACCGATCATTTTCAGTAATAAGTCCACTAGAATTTAGCAAAAACAAAAATTCTAAATGTTTTATGCTATAAAAGTTAGTTTATTTACTGCTTGCCGACGGTGTGCATCAAGAGCGCATCCCTTTGTGATCACTTGACCAGTAAATCGCTCTACGCATTACAGAATAAATTCGTTTTATAGACGAATAGGTCGTATGTGGAATAAAGTCCCTGCACAGGTCATTCCTGTCACTTTTAGTGTGAAAAGATTTAAATCCAATGTTCACAAGCCCTACTTCCTCTATTCTCCTTCCTACTACTTAATTTCAAAGTTCTGGCGCAATGCTTATGCAGTGCAGGGGTCTTCCCCTGACCCTTGGTCCAAATAAAAAATAACAAAATAAGAATAAATAAAAGAAAGGACATAATTGCATGCTGAGAGCTGATGAACCCACCACTAGTAATGATTTTTTTATTAGAAGAATATTAAAGGTTTCCGGAGAGAATATTAAAAATTTAAAGAAATTTAACTTAAATCTATTTCTCTTAAGTTGACCTTTCTGCTACTGACCTCGTTTTACAAAGCATTGAATATTTGTTAAACCTCTAAATCTTTCATTTTTAAATAACAATCAAATAATTTTGTATTTCCGCAAAATTATTTATATGATTTTATTCCTTTTATTTCTAATATTTTTACAAATATCTTTTTTATGTTGGCCATAAATATTTTAGCCATTATATGTGATTGCAAAAATTGCCATCAATAAACAAAATGAAATAATATCATTTCCTTTTTTATGTTTATTTTCAAACCTAAATATTTATCTAATCACCATTAAACAATTTTTATGTCTCAGTTCAATTTACAGATTTTAAACCAGCCGAAAGGCTTAATAAAGTCATACCAATATAAATTTTCAAACAAATATGACTTTTTCTATACCAAAAATCTTTTTTCTATTACAGTGAAAAATGAAGCAATGAAGAAAAAAAAAAAAAAGAATAAAAGAAGTGGGAATCTTAGACCCTCTAGGCTTAATTTAATGAATGAATTTCCCGTAAAGTGTGATGTTTATGTCACACCTAAAATGGGACTAAAATAATAACACACCAAAGGAATTTAAACGGCAGGGCAACGCAGCGAACAGCCAGCTATTCAAACAGCCAGCCACAACAACAGCATGTTAAACGTACAAATTGAGTGTGATATAAAGAGATGTAATAAATGGTCATGTATAAATATGTCAGTAAATATAACTTAATCCTACGCCAGCAGGTTACTAGACACCATGTTTTTTTTTTTTCTTTTCTTTTATTCTACTTTATTTTAAAAAAATAATCGAAGTCATAATATATACGCTACTCTACTTGGAGTAGTTAGGAAAATGAGGAAATATAAAAAATAACGAATGGATTTCAAGACATAATTTTTATGAATAAGTCCAGATTTATACTATAACATTTTTAAGCAAATTTTTTCAATTCTCTATTAAAGCTGAGATGCGTTATTAAAAAAATCATAAGCAACAGTAACATTGCTTCTCCTGCTTTACAAATAAACAAAAGTTTCATGCTAGTTTCATGAAAAATTGCGTAGTGTAAAAGCCGTATAATTCTAATTAATTTTTTCTTACATGTAACCTGTTTGATAAACAAAAATTTTTGGACTAAAATTTACTTTTTTTGGCTTAGGTTCATTTTTTAATTTAATTTTTAGAAAGAAAAATTATTTTACAAATGTATGCGCACATTTTCCAAAGAAAAACAAGAAAAATTAGACGCTAGCAGAATGTGATGCCGCACTTTCCGGACCGCTAAATCCTTCATCAGCATTCTTTGCATTTTTTCTTTCTAAAAATTAAATTGAAAAATTAACCTGAACCAAAAAATAACTTTTAATTATTTTTTTTTAATTTTCCTCAAATTACTGTTTTATGCTGACCAGCGTTATTTTGGCAAAAAAAAATGCAATTGTAATTGTATTGACACTTAAGAAATTTTTGTAGAGAATATGAAAGCATAATTGTAAGTAATTGATAGAAAATACTAGAAATCATCAAAATCTGTATGTAAGATGCAGGGAAAAAGAATTTATTGCGCTTAGAGTTTCCCTTTACGAAACTACATGGCTTCGTTGTGGTATAAGGAATCAGTTCGAAGTTAAAATTGAATGAATGCCCTATGTAATCAATATAAAAGTAAGCAAACAAAGCTGATAAAAAATTGCAGCGGTTTAAAAATTCTTTGCATTTTGCAAGATCTATTTTCTCTTGAATTAACACCTTTAGAAAATAGCTATCTGTCTTGCTTTTGGTTTATAATTTCTTAACGATATTTGGCGAAAAAAATATACACGTATGGCTACGAAAATAAAATATGGCAACCCTTGGCATATTTATTAAAAAGAAAGATAATGTTGTCTAAGAAAAAAAAAAACGTTGGTTTGTGTCTTTGATAGGAAATATTAAGATGAATAAATTGTTACCCTTGCCACTAAAAAGTGTGGCATGTGTAAATAAAGTAATAGAAAAAGTTTGCTGACACCTATTAAGCATCTCCATCTGTAGCGTTGGTGTATTATTAAATAGAAAATATAAGTCGTGAGCTTAAATCCCAGCAGAGACTTAGCATAAGAAAAAGAAAAGCATTGTTAAGTAGCAGCGATGTAGTTTAGAAAAGGAATAAATGGAAAACAGTAGTTAAGCTATTTTGAAGTCTCGATTAGAAAAACGAAAAGCAATTGTTATGTAGCTGTGTTAGATTAGTTGGTGCTGGCGCTTATATTTTAGAACTGCAGCATACTACAGTGTATGTTAAGTGTGGTTACGCTGGTCAAACAAAAGATTGAGATTTTGAGTTTCGTCGGAGTTATAGCTTATTTTAGGTTCACTACTCTAACCAATAAAAGGCGTAGTTTATTTAACTGAGAAGATGTATTCATCCAGTACAATGAGGAAAGAAAAAATCTATGTATACAAAAACACAATACAGACGATAAACTGCGGCCATTTGTAGGTCTTTTTTATCTCAAATTAGTATTAGGATTTACTACATTGAGAGTTAAAATATAGAAACGGAGGTCCTCTGTATGGTATAAAAATAAGGGCTGTACATAAAGCAAATAGACAAGAACGTGAAAGAACTAGAAAAGCTTCTCAAGGTTTTCATAAAATGACATGAAAATTTTATTTAATGAATATTTTAAATGAACATTTAAGTTGACTTTGTAGGTAAGTAAGAGGCCAGAACACGATGGGTTAAAAATTTCATGAAAATTCAACCTCAAACTACCACAATTCAGTCATTATATTATCCTTTCAAACCAGCTTAGCCGTTAATTCCATACCCTTTGAACCCTAGACGTTGATTAAAAGGGAATTGCTTATTAAAAAAAAAAAAATAAATTTAATGCTATCAAATCAGTGGTCGAAGTGAAAAAAATGATTATTTCTTTCGTGTTTAGCAGTTACTAATTTATCTGAAAAAAAAAAAAAAAAAAAAAAAATGGAAACTGTAAACATTTTCGCTGTAAAGAAGTGTTATTAACAACTGAACCCGCGTTAAATATCACATCATATTTGATAGAGTTTTAACATTAATTATAATATGTAGGTCAGGGATGGATAATCATCATTATCCAGAACTAATGCTTGTGTGTCTTAATATTTTTTTCCACCTCTCAGTTGGTCTATTTAACTTTTAAATGCAATAAACAGGTTTAACTTATTGAAAATGTGGTTAAATATTCCCTGACAAGCTGAATTGCACAAACAAAGAATTTGATCGAATTTCTTATGGGACAAAATTGAATCTGGAAAGAAGAATGTTAAAAAATATAGAACGGGTTCTGGTTTTACAAAAAATGTTTCGTTTAAAATAACATTACAAAATAATTACGTACATACACCTAATTCAAATTGGTTTTGAATTAATGAGAAAGATTTATTAAGTTCCGAAAAAGAATTTAACTTATAAAAAAATAAAATTCCATAACACAAAAACATTTTCCCCAACAGACTGTATAGTATTCTTAGCTTCACTGTGCAAATATTTTTGTGTAACAAAAAAGTATCTGCCGTTAAAAACACTTAAGCTTATTTTTAATTATTTCGTTTTAAGGTATTTATTGTTTTAAACTACAATTCAATAACGATAAATTGTAGCGCCTTTTATTTTCACTGCATATCTTAACCTTCAGAATGTAACCAGTTTCCCTAAAATAGTATTTTTCTATTTGCTTGCACATGTCTAAATATTTAAAGTGTTATTAGCAAATTTTTATTTTTATTTTTTGTTGCAACATGTTGCTATTGCTGGTACAATTACAATTATTGATGAGCTATATTTTAAAGAACAAGTAACACGAAGATTGTTGCGACACTTTAGGCCATTTAGTTTGCACTTCATATTTTATTCGATTTTAACTCCAGATAAACTTCACACTCTTTCAACAAACAAACATTAAAAAAAAGAAAGACTAACAAAAAAACATCAACAACATTATTAGCTTAAAGATGCCTAGAGCTGCAACTTGTGGAGTTGATGACGCTGCCGTTGACAATGATCATAATGTATGATGCACCATTACATATTTTTAAAAACATAATAAAAATTTGTATTTTATTAATATAATGATATCAAGTTAAAGTCAAAAAGGGGTTCATACATGTTTTAATGTATGATTTCAATTTATTTTAGGATCTCATAAATTTTGTCACTAGAATGTTTTGATACACAGTTTTATAAGATTTTCCATGAATCTTATGAAAAAAAAAAATAAACCACAACCTGTCAAAAATAAAAAGGGAGATAAACACTTTTTCATAGCGCCACCTTTTTAAAGAAGAAACCAAAAACAGTCTGAGAGAGGCAATAGAAGAGAAAGAAAAAACAGAATTGTTATTCATATAGACATGTGTGCATGTGTTCATGAGTTAAACACTGTTTATGTACATTGAGCACACCACTTCATATTATGTCAGTGTCACTTTAGTCTAGATACATGTAAACATTTTTACCCATATAAAGTCAAACATTATTCAGTGATTGTGGAACTAAATAAATTTGACAGGCTGAGACAGGAAGCATAAGATGACCAACTGTGTGTTAAAATTTTATTTAAAAGTTTACAAAAACAAACATAAGTAGTTTATTAAACATTTAATGTAATTTAATCTCATAAAATTATTTTTATTTTACTTATTTCTTAAGTACATTATTAATTGTTTCAATTATTTTTTATTAAAAAAAGAAGAATATAACTCTCTTTTTAAATATATAATTGAATTAAAATTTAATAATATATCAATCTGAAAAGAAACAAAACTTTAACAGGGGCAGACACTCTTGATCTGTTTAAATGGTTTTTTTAAGTTCAAATAAGAAGAATAAATTTTAACCGACTTAAAAAAAGAAGGATGTTATCAATTCGTCTGAATAAATTAAATTAAAAAAAACTACATATAACTATAGCTCACAATAACACAAGGTGATAAAAAATAAATTTAAAAATTAGAGTTTGTCTCCGTAGGTGACGTAAATTGACCTATATGGGCCTATCTTTTTGTTAATA
Source organism: Cistogaster globosa (assembly GCA_937654795.1). NCBI lineage: Eukaryota > Metazoa > Arthropoda > Insecta > Diptera > Tachinidae > Cistogaster > Cistogaster globosa. The sequence continues at coordinate 17,520,907 of OW569407.1, forward strand.
TTATGACCGCTACAATAATAAGTAAAAAAGCGTAATAAGAATAAATAAAAGGGAGTCACCATAGACACCTAATTTTCTTTTATATGTTACTTATCTTGAAAACTGATTTACAGAGCAAGTTGAAATTTCCAGAGGGTGTATTGTTTTATGAGTTTTATAAAAAGTATAAAAAATAATTTAGAAAATTAAAGGGTGTCCCCATAGAAAATTTTATGTAACGTATATCCTTAAAAGTCCCATATTTAGAGTCACTTCTAAAAATTCATAAAATTTTATGATTTAAATTAGAGGGTGTCCCATGTATTCAACTGAGCCTTTCTTGTATAACTCGACCTTTTCAGTCTCTTAATTGACAGAAGTTTTATCAATTAAATTTTTTTCTAATTAAAGATTTTAATTTGAAGCGGTTAATATTGGAAGCACCGTACATTTGACAGTTGTTTATTCTAGATAATCAGCTTTAAGATTAGTTGCATGGGAAATACATATGCAGTGCAATAAAAAAACAGGTTGAATTTGTTTACCCAGCTGGTGCTGTGGAGTTTCTGAAGCATCAGTTAAGAAATAAACAGCCTCAACAGAAAATAAAATAGCGGAAGCACTTGTGTAAAATATTTCCCAATTTCAAGAGTAAGTACGATAGCGCAGATTAAAAAATCTTACAATTTTAAATATTCATTTATTTGAAATTTAAGCAAAAGTAAATTCCTTTTATCCAAGCCAAAAGGACTGTTGAAAGAAATTTTACAAAAAAATAATACTAAAGAGCTCTTTGTGAATTAATGGCTTTCGCAGGCTGTCATGACGTTAACAACAGTAGACAAAACAATATTAAGGCAGCTGCTATTGAGGGTTCAGTGGCAGGAACATAACGTAAAACTTTAGGTCAGGATAAATTATTATTAGACGGCAGTCATATGTCATCGAAGTGTGCAAAGAACCGCAAAAGACCTCAAAAAACCAGAGTTCTTCGGCGATCATTCATTAGCCTTAAATCCTGCCAATCGCTTTTTAATAACTTAGAAATTTTCAATGTATATTTTTTAAATTAATTTACATTTAAAACACTCAAGAGTACGTCTGTTCGCAAAAACCAGCTGGTTCCATTGTGCAATAATTTGCTCTTTTATGTTTACTTTTAAACACTTATAAATTCATATAAACGAAGTGGCTTCATTTATAACAACTACAAAAAAGAAACTTTTAAATTCTGACTTTATCATCATCATCATCATGTTTGTTGTCATCATCAACTCTAGACACTTTAAAACACAGATAAATAACCAGATTACTCACTAGTGACGTTTAAAAAAGCGTGTTATCATATTTTCTTCCAGCTTTCGTTTAAGTGAATAAAAAAATATTCAAAAACGCTGAAAGCAATGAGTTGGAAGAAACCGCTACACATACCTATTGCAAACATATGTTTTTATTTAATCAAACAAAAAATGTATAACAAAGTTGTGGTAAAAATTTAGTTTTTTAAGATAAATTAAAAAAAATAATAAATATTAGTGAAAGAAATTTATAAAAATTAATATAAAATGTTTTTATAATGTTAAAGTGTTTAAGAACAATTAAAAAATAATGTTTTCAAACTGTTTCAACTGCACTTTTAGAATAAAACTCTCCTTATTATATTATATACACCGAAGGCGACACAAACGAAATCCACTAAAAAGTCAACAAAATCTAGAGCAAAATCAAGTAAACTAGAAAACAGCAGCAGTGGTAATTCCACTAAAAATGCAACCGGCAATTTGACCAATTCAACAGCAAGTACACAAATAAATACACAGCAATCGGGAAATCAAACAAATCAATTTAACTCAGTAACACCAACCACGCCCACTTCTTCATTAATGCCTGGTGGTGGAATAGGAGGGACAGGAAATATGTTTGAATCTGCTATGCAATCAGGAGGTTCTGTGGCAAGAGATGAATGGAATACAAATCCAAGAGTGAGATGGGAAAAACAGTTGTACTTATGTTATTTTTAATTTTTTATTTTTGTTTTTTTCTAGAGCAATCACAAAAGTTGTGCAGGATTGGAACCAAGATCTATCAAAATTATGTGGGAACAGCATGATCAGAGTGACGTTGAATTGTCGGGCGATGTTTGTGCGCGTTTATCTGAAGATGCTTCATATAGACTGTGGGAGCTGATCAATGTAAAGGAACATTATTGGTCAAATTAAGAAACTAAAATACTTTAAAAAAGTTTTACGTGATTCAGACGTTCCACCATGTTTAGGTGCCATGGATAGTGATTGGGATCGTATTGATTACGATGGCAGCTATTTCTTTCATTCTAACAAAATCATTGGTGAGAGCAAGTAGAAGTACTTAAATTAGTTCTTGTTTATAAATGTTCTTGTTTATAGATGCTATTGGCACCATACGAAAGTATCAAAGTTCAAACATCTGCAAGCTCGGACGAAAAACCAGACGATTTATCTGCCCAAAATCGTTTGAAAATGGAAATTGATAATTTAGAATCAAAGTTTATGGATCAAGCAGACTCGACTGAAAATCATATTGAAACAAGTAATGACAACGACAAAATTTACAAGTTACAACCTGATATCGATGAAGAGGAAATAAACGGATGCAGTTTTGGTAATGGCGAGGCTGATAATAATTATCAAACTTCACAATATTTTGCTTCCCCAGTAGATGGAAAACTAGTTGATGATTTATGCGAAACACTGGGACATTTATCAGCTATAAATGGTTATTTTCAAAGAGAATGCTTGTATCACATAATAAGAAGACTTAAGAGATTTTTTGAAGGACGTTTTATAAGCACTGAAAGAGGCAAGTTTGGGGAAATAATTATATAAATACATTTGTATTTTGTTAATTGGGAGTAAAAAAAGTTGAACAACTTTAAGGACTTGGCAGTTTTTTTTATTTAAATTTTAATTATACATAAAATTAAATTAAATTTTAAATGCTTAATGCAGATTTAGGTAAAAAAATTTGTCAAAATGTTTTTATTAACAAAAAGAAACTAAATCATAAATGTAAATGAAACATATTGTAGATTGTACCTAATTTTAGCATTTTAGCTTTTAAACAAAAAAAACAAAATAAAATAAAAAGAATTTTGATCACACTTTATTGCTAATCAGCTGGTTACAAAAAATCTATTTTAACACAAGAATTAACAAAAAATATCACTTTAACTTATCTCTTACTAAAATAAAGCTTATGTCTACTTTTAAGTATTTTATAGTATTAATTACAAAATTATGCAAAAAAAAAAACATTAAAAAAACATAATATTTATTAAAAAATCTCTACTTTAATCAATGCAATGAAAATTTTAATTTAAAGGAAAATTTTGAAATTAAATTACAAAATAAAAAATAAACGAAATACAATTCATTTTTATTTAATATTTAATAAAAAAAGAAACAATTTATAATAAGCAAAATTTTATGTTTTATTTCAGCAGTTTTAAAATAATTCCAGCAATTATTGATTTCCATCTCAGGGCAATTAGCAATGCATCGTTACAATCTGTGTTAAAATATAAAAAAGAAGATTTTAATATACCTTTATTTTAATAAACATAATTTCATCGATCTACTTCCAGTTTTCAGTAATTAAAAATAAAAATATTTGAAGACTGGAAGCGTACGATCTTATTCTCTTTTAGACTACTGAATTTCAGCAGTTGATTTTTTTTCGACCTTATCTGGTCTAGATCCGTCATGTTTTGTTAAAAACAGCATCACCTCGTGAAGGGTGTGGCTCTTCACCACGCTACACTTACTCCTGGATTTTTGTTTGACTTTTTCAAACTATCCTAGATGCCATCCCAGCAAACAACGTTAAAATGTAACTTTTAAACCTACAACACAATTAAATTACACGTGTGTGCTGGGATACTAAAAGATTTTGTACATTGAAAAGGAACACAGTTCCTCTAATGTACAAAACCTGCCGCAAGCATGTCACTAATGAAACTTATATACAAACTTACTTGGCCGGATTTTTCGGGAACTGGTGCAGCTTCTCTCCTTCGGCACAACCCATTATGCAGCGGCGACTCCTGAAAGAAACCAGATAATTTCATTAAAATCTAGTTTACATTAAAAACAACTTTGTTAAACTTACATCTTTTGTTAGATTTTTTGCTTTGTTGTTGTGGTTGATTTTTCAACCCTTATTTGCTATTTTGAAACAAAAAACACACACAAAAATATTCAAATGATATTAATAACTTTAGTTTTAGATTTTTTATCAATATTAAAATGATTTAATCACTTTAATTATTGATAAATTATAACACTTTAAACAAACTTACAATATCTTGACAATTTTTGTAAATAAATAAAATGTCAAATTCCAGCTATAATCAGAAAGAGGTAGCAATATTAAAAAAGCAAGAACTATTACTATCCCTCTCTAACGAAAGCTGGAATCTGGCCACACTGAATTTTTCGTTTCGGATCTGGTTATTTATCTGTGCTTTAAAATGTCTTGCAGTGACATTGTAGTGCATAAATTTTCTGTACTTATTTTACATTAAATCCGTTTTTGTTGATGTTGTTGTTACTGTTGCATCGTCTACCATTCAAAGTGTATAATAAACTTCATCATAACTGTAACATTACCTTACTTTTTATCATAATCATCATCATCTTCATTTTTATGTTGAAGTTAATCATTGTCAGCTCATGATTGTTAATCATGTTTCAACTTTAAGTATTTAAAAACTTCCTCTTCTCACTGGGTTGGATTTACTTAGTCTTTACCCATATAAAAAGCTTTTCTCATTTATGATGCCCGTGTCTCCCCTGTGTGTCAACTTGTTCTTTTCGCTCTCATAAAAAGTTTGCACATAAAAATGCATTTCCTTTTCAAGACAGATATTTTTACTGTATGACAAAAATGGACGTAAATATTCATAATTTCTTGAGGTGTAAAATTATGCATTTTCTTTATTAAAGTAAACTTTAATTATTTTTTATTTTTTTATTTTTGTTATTTTCATTTTACTACTTTCTGTTTTATGTGAGTTAAATGGTGTTGGTTACCTTTTGTATGATTTTTTAAGAGTGATGAGTTGTAACATTATTAACACATGAATTATTTTCAGTTTTTCGACTATTTGTTTTTTTCAAGATTTTAATTGTTATTGGCAAAAAATTTTGGGGAACATTTATGGCACAAACTGAATGGGAAAATAAAATGAATGAATGGAAAATCGATTGATTAGTGGACAAATTAATTTGGCGCTTAAAGCGTTATATCGCGTCTTGTTTTTCTGCGGTGTACTAGTGGGTTTTGTTTTAACACTCAATAAAAATAAATTATAATTAACGTATAAAACTTTTTATTGATGATTTTTTAACACGGTTGGCTTTGTTTCGCAATTCCAAAAAAATAAATAAATTAGGGCTGAAAATTGAGTATTTTTTTAGCAGAAGCATAACGATGAGTCCTGCAACTCTGCTGGATACAGCCAAAATAAGAGCTTATCTCTTGAACTTGTAAGAAAGCAAAAAACAATTGAGCATTGAGAAACTTCTCCAATTGCAGGACCTATCATAGCTTAATACAGAAGGCTTGTAGACTTAGGCCGAAACAAGTTTTATTTGCTTGTTCCTTTATTTTTGCAGTCTTGCCTGTAAACAGTTCGCAGTTAAATGCGATCTTCTGTTTATCTTTATAAGGCCTCTAATGTAACGTATCATTAAGTGCACCAACCAGTGAGCTTTTTAGATTTTATGGTTTTTCGTTGATGTTTTATTGATTTTTTTTACTTCAAATTTGAAAATGTAACCAAATGTGACTTAGTTGCTATAATTCTAATGAAGAAAATGAATGAGTAAAATGCTTAGCACAACTTTTAAAGTAAAAATTAATTGTCTACTCAGTTGTCAAACAAACCAGTGCTGTTAACTCAAGTTCAAAATAAATTTAAAGCACTCTTTGTATTGTTTTACTTTTTTTTTAAGCTTTAAAAGTTTTAATATGTTAAACAAAGATAATACCTTTTTTAAAGAAAAAATTCTATTAAAAGAAACACTGGTAAAATTGGAAACCCTTTCAAATAATAATAATGCAGTTTCGTATGAGAATTAAAAAAAAATTGCATGTCTAGACGGGGACAAAAAGAAAATAATTTTAAAATCAAAACATTAAAAACTAAGATTCAAAAAAATTCTCCTATTGAGTCTAATCTTTAAAGTCTGTGACCAAAGAAATACAGAAGCAAGAAACAATTTTTAATACAATAGAACACGCTATTTCTCTTGATTGTTTCTCCTTCTCCCTAATATAAATAACAGATGCAAAACTAGCCATACACCTCTTAATATATAGTTTTGAATGTTTATACTTATTGTTATAACGATCATTTTTTTTTCTAGAAGTGCCTTTTAGGGTTCATAATACACTTAAGAGACATGTTGGTTTTATGGGAACATCCTTTAATTTTTAAGATTATAAACAAAATAACAAAAAATTTTCAAAATCGGTGCAGAAATGACAGAGGTCTGCAGGCACAAACATAAAAAAACGTTCAGTCGAAGTGATAACCTCTAACTTTTTTTGAAGTCGGCTAAGAAAATTGGCAAAATCATTCAGAGATTTATTTTATATAATTAATAAAATTTTGCTTTCTCCCGGGTAAAAGTGACTCTTCAAAGCTTGCATTTACAATCGTGATGTTGACGAAGCATGTTGCCTCTTTCGTAGAAATAATTACGCACTTTATTCAACAACATCTGTTTTAAGTCGTGCTTTTTCTACAAGTACCGGTAATATTATATTTTCTTTTTTTTTGCCACTTCCCGTTTAGTTTGTGACTTCCATAAGATTTTTCTTTAAGCACATACATACATTTTTCTAGCAGCTCATATAAAATGTGGCAGAATTATATGTGTTTAAGGGGCAGAGGTAGAAGGAATCAAAACTTGCTTTATTGTTGGTATAAAAAAAAAAAAATAATAAAAAAATAAATTAATGTTGTTGTAAATATATTTAAGGAAATTTATTAGTTGCTATTTAAACATATAGACGTCTCGTTGCTGTCGTAAATATGCGTCTTGATGTTAACAAATAGATACTTGCAGCATTCTGTTAAAATTTTATCTAAAACATAATTCATTTCCTTTAAACGTTGCAAGGAGTAAGTAAAAATATTTTTAATACGAGTACAACCTGGCTGTTGTTTTGTGAATGAATATTTCATTCTTGCGACTAGATACAAAAGGCGTTGATATATGCTCCTCATTGAGGTTGTGTAACTATTAACAAACCTTTTATTAAGATAAATGTCTTAAATATACATTTTTAACCATTTCAAAATATAAATTTTATTTATGTTTCTTTTTATTATTTTCCTTTTTATTTGGCATTCATGAGGGCATGAAAAATTTAATGAGTGCTTCAGTGTGTAGAAAAAAGAAGGTAGGTGTTATATTTATAAATAATAGTAGCTTTTCGAATGATAGATTAAGTCTGTTAGGAATAGCAATATGTGAAATGGAGTTATCTCTTTGTGAAATTGGCCTTGTAATTAAGGCAAAAAAGTGAATCAGTCGTGCCATCTAAGTCTTAAAAACTTGTGTTGTTTTACAATATTTTCCAGCCTCTTCTATTTCTCGCATGTCCTGTTTTAATTGGTTATAATTCTTCGTTATACTGACCTTAATTTAACAACAAAAACCTGTTTTCATACGCCGAAGGATCTTAAGTATCATCTTTTCGAACCTGGAAGTATATTAACAATTTCAGGGCCCATACTTGAAACCTCAACCATAGATTTTTCCTGACACTTTCAGAAATGATTAGTTCTTTTAAAATAATCTAAACGTTTCCTGCAACAGTGATAGGGTAGATGGTTTTTGCGATTTATACTAAATTAATAAAATTTTGTTTAAATAAAAAAAAAAAAACTTAAATTGTTAATTTCTACGGTTTTTTAATTTTATATTTAATTAAATTTAAACTATTGATTTGAAAACGACACTAAAATAAACTTCAAATTCTTTGAAGAAAACATACAAAAAAAAAAAAAAACAAAAAGGAAAATATGAGTAGGTTTCAGAACGCAACAAAATGAGCAGGTTAGCAAAGCAGTAAATTTTTGGTTTAATATTTCTATTGATTAAAAACTAAAAATGTTCCAACACAATCATGAAAAATTTAATTTAAATTACATGCCACGAACAAAGCGAATCATTATTTCCAATGTTACTTCATGATCATTTTTTCGAGTTTGCAAAGATAATTAAGACACTCCGAAGCGGAATAGTAACAGAGATATGGGTTTAATATTGGCGTTAGAAAAATTTGCATTGACTGATCTCAACTCTCAATAGTGTTAATTAACCATACCCTAGACCGCAGTCATTAGTAAATCTACCCACTAGCAAACGGAGGTAATTTGAAAAGGCCATTTGAATTCGCTCTCAAGTAGTGCCGGAGAACCTTTACATACTTAAAAAAGCTCTTCTGTCTTCACCAAGTTATCAGATATCTTTTAAAATAAGTAATTGGTTTACCGAATCAGGGCAAATAAAACTATAAACTTTAGCCACTAGATCAGGCTTGCAAAATTACCGCTTTTGACAAGGTATCGAGCACAGCTTCGGCCTTTAAGGAATATAAATTTTATTTAGAGATCCATACACTTCACGTCTACGCTTAAACTGAATTCATAGGCTGTCAGGCTTCTTAGTGCGTTTGGTTTTCCATTATCACAAGAACACAACTGACTTTAATGGCAAAATCAAAGCGAAATCTTAACGACGCTTACGTATTCTTAGAAACAGATTAATGGTTTTTAAGAAAATTGTATTTGTGCTGAAGACTTAAAACATCTTTACCTCGTTTCTACAACTAAAATGAGAAATTTCTCACATCAAAAGATTATATTCATAATTTTGCATTTATTTATTTTGATCAAAGCACTTCTTCGCACATGGGTGGATATTATATACAATCGTTGGAAAAAACAGTTTGTAACGACAAAAGTCGCCCCCTCGTTTTTGTCAACACCTAAATATTTTTATTTGTTTTATTGCTAGAATAAAATATTTTCTTTTATTGTTAACTTAAGAATTAAGCCTGTATAGAATGAATTATACTTAGGTTATGATAAGTTTTCTACCTGATTATAGTTTGAATTAACGGTCGGGTGACACATTACGCCCTCTTGAAGAGTATACCTGCAGAATAAACAACCAGCTGTAACAATCAACAATGTCACACATTCATTCACACACATATTCTTACTCGGTTGTGTTTATTCGGCAAACACAGCCGATCGTTGTAGTTTAGTTCGTGACAGTTGTGACATTGTTGATTGTTACAGCTGGTTGTTTATTCTGCAGGTATACTCTTCAAGAGGGCGTAATGTGTCACCCGACCGTTAATTCAAACTATAATCAGGTAGAAAACTTATCATAACCTAAGTATAATTCATTCTATACAGGCTTAATTCTTAAGTTAACAATAAAAGAAAATATTTTATTCTAGCAATAAAACAAATAAAAATATTTAGGTGTTGACAAAAACGAGGGGGCGACTTTTGTCGTTACACTGCCCCCCCCCCTCCGGCAAGGCCCAGGGCTCCACTTACTGTGCCCGAAGGATGCGAATCTTGCCACTTCGTGCGATCCGAATTTTGTATCTCTGACCCTCATAAACTCGCAACAGACGCAGTTGTTGACGGCTGCGCCGTCTCTTGATGAGTTCCTCCACTTCCGCTTGTAGAGGGCCCGGCGTTTCTGCTAGGGAAATCTCGGCGGTGTCCTCGTTTAGGGATGTGGTCAGATGTAACTCCGAGTCGCCTTCCACGCCCGATGATGACGTCACTTTGCTCTCTGGACGCCTTGTTGAGACGGCCCGACCCACTACGGGTGACCCCTTCGATGTGCTTGCCGTCGAGTTTGATAAGGGTTCTGTGTACTGGGTTGACAAGGATGATGAACGGGAACTTGCTGTTAGCGGTGGCGGCGTTAGGCATGTCGAAGACTGTGGAGTAGTCGATGGTATGCGCATACTAGCAAATACACAATCCCTTCCGGGTGTCGGTGGGATTTTGTCGATGACGGCCTGCATGGCTGAGTTACGTGGCGCATATCTCAGCTTGATGGGTCGCTCGTCCCTCATGACAATCTTGTGTTGGGCAATATTCGACACTCCCTTGATTTGTTCGAACATCGCGAGTTCTTTTCCCAAAAGCCTTGAAATTCTTTCCTGCTCTTGTGGGATCTGGTTTATACTCTGCCCGATTTTAGGACTGCCTGTTGAGGTATATAAAGAGTAAGCCATAGCGCTTACCTTGGCTTTGTTTAGGCTGTGCCTATTGTAGGCCGGACGTCTCGAGGATTTCGGGCGGCCTCTTGCTACTAGACCGGCACAACTGAACGTGGCCTTAAACAAACACAGTGAGTCCAGCCCCAGAATGAGGTCTTCCATGGCCTCCTGCATTACCAGGAATTCACACGGCATGGTCCTATTGCCGAGAGCAACCTGGAGCCGCACCGCCTCGGTGATGAGTTTCTTTGACCCATCTGCTAAAAATACTTCAGTATTTACCGTAAGCCGCTTGAGGGATGTCGACAGCCGATTGAGTTGAACCGGTGAGATAAAGCTTTTGGTAGCTCCTGTATCGATGATTGTAGTAATCAGTTGCCCATTTATTTTGACAATCGCCTTGAGCTTTTCCTCTTCCCACACTATACAGGTTTGGTTTTCCTTTTTACTGCCCGTTCGGCAGGTGGAATCCGATGTCTTTTTCGCTTTTCTACCTCGTATCATGCGGTGATGCTCCCCTCGATTGGGCTGTGAGGTCGTCGGAATACATTCTAACTCATCAGCTAGCTGTAGCAGTTCGGCGAGCGTTGAAAAATCTTTGCGTCGGATGTACCATTGATAGTCTGGTTGGGAGTTTCGGAAAATTCTTTCCAGCTTTTGTTGTTCAGTCATGTTGGTGGGCCGCATCAAGTTTTGTAGCGCTAGCAAATAGTCTTTAAAAGCCTCCTTGGGACGTTGAGTACGCTTACGTATTTCGTCCTCCAGTTTTTCGAAATAGCGTGGAGGGAGGAAAAACCGGTAAAAATCCTCCTTAAATTGACCCCACAACTTCCAGTGACGATTGTTGTTCCGCAACCAAATCAAGGCTCGTTCCCGTAGAACTTCTGGCATTATTTGCGGCAGCTGATTCGAGTCTACATGGTACATTTCGGCAAGCTCTTCCATTCGTTCTATGAACTCTAATGGGTCTCTGCCCCCGTTATACTTCAAGCCCCATTTCCTGACGATCTCGATAACTCCAATAGGGTGATCTTCGTGGAGTTGCGTAGCGTGGGATGATGGTAAGGTCACTAGGTTAGGTTGGACGGATGGTTCTGGCCGCTTCCCGGGGAACTCCGTACATTCAGCACAAGTTCTTTTGTCTTCTAGTTTGGACGGGGAGGCTGGTCGGCTATGTCCGCTTTCAGTGGTTGCTGGAATCTTGAGGGTAGCTTCATGTTTACCTTGCAAGGCCAGGAGCTCCCTCATTTGAGTTTCCTGGTGTTCGATTGCAAGAAATTTGGCAAAACGTTTTCGTAACTCTTCCACATTTCCAGTGTGGTCTTGGTCATATTGGCCAAGGTACTTTACTAGCTCCTCTTTCTTCAAGGAGTACACCCAGGAGGTTCGTAGCATCGTGGTAGCCTTGGTTATATCACAGCAAGTTCTGGCCTTCTTTTAATTTTTTTTTTTTTTAATTGAACACTATTAGTGTCCCTGCTCGGGCGCCAATGTAACAACACGTTTTACGCTGGTTGCTGGGATAGCTACAGCGGAGTCCAGGGTCGTTAATGTTGTGTCTGTCGTCTCACGACGGACGGGGAATAAAACAATTTTTGTTTTAAAAACGTTATAAAACGTAAATCCAAGTTTTATTTTCCTATAAATAAATGTTACAACGACGGATTGCTAACGGATGATGGTCGGGTGACGTAGTTGGAGTTGACAGCGCGGTTGATCAGCGTCAGCGTTTAGGACGATGCGCTTCCGTTTGTTGTGGTAGTTGACACGGGTTCGTGGCAGCGACGTATGCTGGATGCTTAGAGCGGCTGTAGTGGCGGAGGCCAATGGTGGCAGCGTTTGTGTAGGCCAGGCTAAAAAAAGTAGGCGAAGCTGCCGGTGGCAATCGGCCGCTGATATCGTAATAGATGGGCTGCGGTGACAGTAATCAGCGGCAGCGTCGTGACGTAGGCCGAACACACACACTCTATGAGGCCAGCGGCACATGGCGGCAGTAATTGTGCTAGGCGGCTGCGGTGCCAACAGTTAGTGGCAGCAGACAGGCTGTGAGACCGGTGGCGGCGGCTATTCGGGACGAACCGCGATGACAACAGTCATCGGCAGTGTCAAGACGAAGGCCGGAAAACAGGCTATGCAGCCGGTGGCAAACGGCGGCAGTGGCTGTGCTAGGCGGGCAGCGGTGACAACAGTCAGCGGCAGCGTCGATACGTAGGCCGGACAGCAGACAGGCTGTGAGACCGGTGGCTGTTCTGGACGAGCTGCGGTGACACAGTCAGCGGCAGTGTCAAGACGAAGGCCGGACAACAGGCTATGCAGCCGGTGGCAAACGGCGGCAGTGGCTGTGCTAGGCGGGCAGCGGTGACAACAGTCAGCGGCAGCGTCGATACTTCGGCCGGACACTTTGCTGTAGCGCGGTGGTCGCTGTACGCTGGAACACTCAAGGGCAGCGGTGACAACAGTCAGTGGCAGCGTCGATACTTAGGCCGGACACTTGGCTGTAGCGTGGTGGTCGCTGTACGCTGGAACACTCAAGGGCAGCGCCGGTAGATCAACCGGACACCAAACAGTGGGTGCTGTAGCCGATTAGTTGACTCTCTGCACCGGAGTCGGTGCGTGCGCGAAGTACTAGACGCTAGTATCGGGCTGTAGCGACGTTTAGCGGCAATACCCGGGTTTTATGCCGTACGTGCTCCTGGCAGCGCCTAGTGGTAGTGCTCGACCGCGCAGCCTAACCCTGGGGAATTGTATAATTCCTCGCCAAGGTAAGCGACAAGACCGAACCAACGCCGGTAGAAGTGTAACTTCTGTGGCGTTGTTTTACCAACAAGCGTAGCAACTGTCGCACAGCCGCGATGAATGGCAACCACTATGGGATAGCTAGGCAGCGCAAGACTTAACCTGGGGAATTGTATAATTCCTCGCCAAGACTATCTTCGCTAGTCGAGTCACCCACAAATGCAGTCTTACTGAAGATAAGAAATAATTTGGGGAATTGTAAATTCCTCACCAAGCAACTTCTTACCTGCAGGCCAGCTGCTTACAAACTGCTCTTTTCAACTCAATGTTCGCCTTTTTATACTTGTGCGTGGGCACACACATTCATTCACACACATATTCTTATTCGGTTCTATTTGACAGCGCGGTTGATCAGCGTCAGCGTTTAGGACGATGCGCTTCCGTGTGTTGTGGTAGTTGACACGGGTTCGTGGCAGCGACGTATGCTGGATGCTTAGAGTGGCTGTAGTGGCGGAGGCCAATGGTGGCAGCGTTTGTGTAGGCCAGGCTAAAAAAAGTAGGCGAAGCTGCCACGAACCCGTGTCAACTACCACAACAAACGGAAGCGCATCGTCCTAAACGCTGACGCTGATCAACCGCGCTGTCAACTCCAACTACGTCACCCGACCATCATCCGTTAGCAATCCGTCGTTGTAACATTTATTTATAGGAAAATAAAACTTGGATTTACGTTTTATAACGTTTTTAAAACAAAAATTGTTTTATTCCCCGTCCGTCGTGAGACGACAGACACAACATTAACGACCCTGGACTCCGCTGTAGCTATCCCAGCAACCAGCGTAAAACGTGTCGTTACAAGTTGATATACTCCGACTACGATGATATCCGTTTGAAACTAAGAGCTAAGAATAGCAACTGATTATCGTATCCATTTGTTTGCTACTATCGACAAAACCAAATCTGTTCAATTATACGTTCACTAAGAACTCTTAAAACAATAATCTCACTCTTAAATAACTTTGTTGTAGCGCAAGACCGTTTACAGGTGCAAATAGTATAAAACATGTCACAATAAAAAAAAGTATATAAAAAAGGTCAACATTATCGTTTTTCTAACGATTTATTTTGTTTTTCAATCTAATCAAAAGGAATTTACAAAAAATTTTAAGAATCTTTCTACGCATTTATTTACAATAGATATTGGCAAGATGGATATTTTGAATGTTAGTTAATTTAAATCTATTTGCTTGCCATAAAATAATTAAAAATAATGTAAAACACTAAAGTTAATTGCAATTCAAAATTAAATTGGCATAAATTAAATTGAGTGACAAAAAACCTGCTAAAATCATTATTAGTTTAAAATGTCTTTAAGGAAGATTTACTCATTTTAAACTCGATAAAATAATTTTTATAGCATTTTCTATAACCAGCATTAAAGGTGGAGATAGCGGGCATAATTATTTGGTCGTTTCCATCGCTATATACAACAAAATAATGGAAGCGTAAAATTCCAAGTTACGTTCATTTTAAAAAAGCTTGATGGATTATATTATTATAATATTCTTTATGCTTTAGAACTACTTAAGAATTTAAATCAACCTTTTGTCGTAATAATAATATTTTTTTTTTAATTCACGTAAATTTTAATTAAAATTTTTTTTATTAATTGGCATTTGAAAATTAGAGAATATTAATGGCATTCCTATTTGTACAGCGTTTTAATTATTTATAGCCGCCTTCACAATAAAATAAACTTCCAAAAACAAACTTTTACAGTGAATCAAAACGGAAAGTCAGAAGGAATACTCTAAACGTAGTTTTATATAAAAAAAAAAAAACAATTTTAAACCAGAGTTTCGAACGAATGTTACATGATTTTTAATGATACAATATGTACGGCACTTTAGTTATCACTCAAGATTGTACTTGGGTTGAATTCAGAATTATTTAATGCATACAAATTAAGTTTTTATGAGCCCTCAGGCAGCCCCTTGTTATGCTGGTCTGTGATCAGGCTTTGATAAGTTATATCTTACAACTGACTAACTGACTTGCAATGACCATGTTCTTATTCTAATTCACGTGTGAGAAAATGCTTTGTCAGCAATTTTAGTTTATTTTAATATTCCTTTTTATGAAAAATACAAAGAGGAAATCTGATCTTTACTTGACCATTAGCTAAAGCCATAGAATTTTTGATTAGATGGGGAGCGCAATGTCAGCAAAAATTTATTGTAATGCAAGACATACAAAACAATTTATTAAATTATTTTTATTGTTGTTTTCCAACTCTTCTCTTAACTTATATATGTAGGGCCTACAGCCATTTCAGCCGTTTTTGCTTTGGTTTTTTGTATTATTTTTCGGTCAATTTTATTATAACTCATCGATTTTTTCTTCTAATAATGTGAATTAAATTTTTTTTCATATTCACGTGAACATATATAAATGTAAGTTTCAAAAATATCGTGAGTGAGCGTGCATGGCAAGCGAAAAAGCGTAAAAAGTCACCCACAATCTGATCTCTAATTTCGACCAGCTAAGGACACGCAGCACTAGTCACGTTCTGTTTTTTTGTTATTACTTTCAATTGCACCACTTGATACACAAAATCAATTTTAAATCTTGGGATTTTTATCTTTAAGGGCACTCACTGTTGAAGGTATACAATGAGATTTTACTGAAATGAAAAATATTATTTTTATTATACATTGGTCGCTTAAAATAAATTTTCTGATGCTATCCTTGCGTCGTACTAGTCAATAAATATTAATCGTCAATAACTGTCATTTAGTCAACAGGTTTCGTTACACCTCTTAGTTCAAGAGGAAGCAAGAGAAACAATTGCTTCTATAATAAAATTAAAATCTGCTTCGCACACCAAAAGGTAAAAATATTTTTTACTGAGAAAAGTTTGTTTCATAATAATTACTTTTAAGCTGAGCTTTAGCTTGACTTTGAATTTTTAGGGCAATGTACTTGTACTATACGGCAACATTCAAGATTTTTAAAATGGTTTGTCCTTGATAAACAGCGAATATTTATGAAGCTGTACAGCCAATTTCAATGTGATAGTTTATTGCCAATTCATTAGATTTTATTTGTAATATAAGTTAAGTTATTACTTTCTTAAATTAGGAACAAATGTTTTCGAAATTAAAACACATAAACTTTAATGCATAAAGATCAAGTTTAAGATCTCCATTCAAAAACCTAAGACATTCAAGTACTGCAATATTTTATAAACTTACTGCTTTTATTAAACGAAGTAAAATCTTCCATTTAGAAAAGTTTATAGAAAAAAATGCACACACACATCTTCATGTGGCAATTCCGCAGACATTAACTCGTCTAACCGCCTCGTTTATATGCAAAATAGTTTCTTACCTTTAAGCAGTTAAACGTCAAATAGTTAATTCTCTTCTACATTCAATTTTAATTTTTTTTTTGCTTTTCTCTAACATTTTTATCTCTTTATTTTTTTTTAATTTTTTTCATTTTACATTTTTCAACATTTAACTGGGGTTTCTTTACAGTCTTCCTTAAGAAGAACATGACACCTGCTTGCCTCAATTCATGATGGTGCATGAAGATTTTTATTATTTTCGACATTTACGCGTTTAGTTAGAGGGCATGCAACATTTTGCAATAACAGCAAAGTTGTAAAAGAAAAATCTAATTTAAATTTGCGGTTAATTTAAAAGCTAACTAGAACAAAATGTATTTAAAAGATCGCAGGTAATTGGGGAAAAATCACAAGATAAGTAAAGAAAGGAACAAAAAAAAAAAACAAAAAGAAAAAAAAAATTGGAAAGATGGTAATTTTTTAACTTCCATATAAAATGTTAGAATAAACTAAATGTAAACTACGTAGGCAGTAGTTTTAGCATGATGTACCTTGTCATCTACATTACTTTTGGTTACTGTAGTTACGAAGAGTTTCAGTATGACATTTGCAATGTGAACAAGTTAATATTTTATAATTAGGTATATGAAAGAGTAAAATAGGTCATGGGTCGACAAGGCAGTAAAATAGAGAAGGATTTTTTTTAATTATTTAAATTAATTTAATATTCCCGTAGTTTAATTAATTTAATAATTTGTGAGTAGTGTTGTTGTGATATTTTATTTCTCATCATCTAAAGAAAAATAAAATCATTGTTGATTATTTTTTTTTTTTGTTTTTTGCTGAAACTTTAAGTTTTATCTTTATTGTTTGGAAAAAAATCTTTAGTTTATTTCAAATATTTGTGAGAAGTTTCCTGAAGTAAGCGGTAGCGAAATGTCCATCGAGACATGCTCTCATCCTCAATATTCAATACCGGTGATTTATTAATTTGATCGGGATAAAAAATAGCACGATTTTTTTTTTAATTAATTAATATCTTCTTGTTGGTACTTAACCAATGATTTTGTATTTTGCCATGTAATTTTTTTAAACAGACGTGAACTTTGGTATACTTTCCTTTCCAAAATTTTGTGGGCAATATGTTCATAAAAGAATTCAAAGTGAGTGTAAAATCACAACCTTGGACACTATGTGACCAAGAATTATGTACAACCCAAGTGTAACTGCTAAAAAAAAAAACGCTCTCAGAATATTTCAATGCTGAAATTGCCTTTTTGGGCCAGTGGCCTTGCTTTAAAATATGGCCTAAGGTAGCCAGTTTTTTCCACCGAATTTACCAAAATTGATTTAAAAATCTCCCAAATTTATATTTTGCCAGTTTTTGTTAAAATATTGTATATGTTTTTAAAGCATACAATATTTTTAAAATACAAAAAATAAATTGATTGATTGATTGAAGTTTCTAAAATTCACCAAAAATATAAAAAAGTATTGCAATTTTATATACATACATTTATACAAGCATTACACATATAGAAAAAAATTGTTGGAATAACAGAGGCTTGTAATGCATCAATAAGTAAGGCGACGCAGATCAGCAAACAAACCACCAGTTTACTGGAGGAACTATAAAACTGTGGTTCTGCTCGTACCTATAAATAGCTTACATTAGCAGGTACTTAATGTAAGCAGAAGAGACTTAAAACTAGCGACTGGGAAATGTTTTATAGAGGGATGTGACGAAGTTGAAAATAATTCGGTAGCAAGTTAACTAGTAGCCAACAGACTTATCTGTTCAAACCCAGCATAATATAAAGAGGAATCGATTCTTAGGAAAATTGTGGATCACTTCTTTTTACAACGGGAAAGTTCTCATGGGACGAAAGTGTCCTCGAGGAAATCTAGCATTTTCCTCAAGCTAGAATATCTGATATAAAAGTAGCCGATTCAAAATTCAAGGATAACTAGGCCTCAGGTTTAGATTGTGTTTCGAATTCAGTGTTAAAGACGCTGTCTTAAGCAATTTGTAAGTATTGTAAGAGGCAAAGAATGGTTTTATTACAAAAGATAATAAGTTTCTAGATGATCAATCATTTTATATGATATTGACACTAGGTAGAGGAAGATACAAAATCACGTGTGTTATTCTTTAAGGTCCAGTTCTTTGGCTATTACTTGAAATATAATAAACGATGGCGTATTGAAGTTAGTTTTATCTGCAAATTTGAAAATAATTGGTTTTCAAGATGACATGGCACTTGTTTGTGTAGCAGAGGAACCATTAGACGCTGAAACAGCTATTTATGATAGCATACAGATTCTAAGATCTTAGTTCAAATATATGAGATTTTATCTTGCGGATCATAAGACATAAGCGGAAAAAAGGAGGCCATTAATTTGCACTTTGGCACGTATTACAAAGTTGATTACTAGCGTTGTGAAGAGCATTACTTTGTATGCCTTTCCCATTTTCGATAAGCAACAAATGCGAACATGATTACACCTGCATACAGGCTTTCAACCTTCTGAGTGTGTTTTATTTGGCTGCTTTCGTTATTGTGGGTATGCTTCCAATTATTTTTGATGTCACATTTATAGTTGCAAGTGATAAGTGAAACATGTATGTACCTTTTGTTATAGTAAGATGGCTTAACAGGGAACAATGATGGCTTTAGTTATTGCATTACTGTTGAGTGGCAGCTTTTGGTCCGTGTTTGAGTCGTTTTTTTTTGACAGTGATACCTACTTTCCGAGCTGTGGTGGAAACATGGTCGAAGACGCTAGTTACGTTTCCTTTACCCATCCGCGGTTTCGTAATTAGAGATTGAGTTTGGAGCGGACTTCACGAATATTGATTCTTGTAGAACTTTGTAGGTCAGAAGGAATTCGAAGCAGGATCGAATAGTTTAGAGCCGAGTTTATACCTTTGCCAAACTGTGACTGAAAGCTTTGCGCTAGTTTCACGTTTATGTGTGAGTTGGTACATCGAGTTGCTTTAGCGAGTTAAAGTCTCGCATTCCTGGTAGTTTGGAAGTCAAGGTCTTTGGATGATTTTACCTCCTTAAACAAAATAAAGCCCAACATACATCCGTATGTAAATTCATACATTTATACATACAAACAAATAAAATAAATATATATAAGAACACATACATACATACATACATACATACATACTTACATACATACATACATATATAGATACATTCATACATTATGATGAATACAAAAAGGTTAAACTCTCCTTGAAATGGTACGTGCCTGCAGCATTCTTATAATTATAAGCTTTTGACTGATATATATTAGAGAAAATATCATTAGTAAAATAATCTCCCCAACAGTAAATTAAATAATTCATAAATAATGTATCACATCAACAAAATTTTGCCTGCACAAATGACTTTTAGCATTTTGAAATACAAAAATGTTAATAAACTTAAAATAGAGTTATATTTTCTGCTAAAGTTTAAGTGCTTTCATAATTAATTTCGACAAAACTTGATTCAGTTTGAAATGTTGACCCATACACGACCATAATGCCGAAAATAGTTTCAGTGTTTTGTTATCCCACGGGTGCTAATTGACTGAAGCTGCCATCTTAAATTGACTAACAATTTTCTTACAGTTGATTGTTAATGACAACCCTTTAAGAAGGTCAAAAAATACATTATCAACAACACATATTATCATTACAACAGGACATTCTCGTTTATAATAAAATGTAGTCATCACTACGTGTTGTTCGACGTTGTTTTTAAAATGGTTTTAATATTGTCTTGTATTGGCTATTAAAGGGAAAATATTTAAGTGTCTCTGATTGAAATTCATGACTTTCAGTTATATTTTTCCAAACTCTTTTCATTTAGTTTCATCTTATGAATTAAAACCTTTTAACCCAATACATAGTTTAATACAGCTTCACTATTAAATCACCTATTAAATCAAAATCCTTTTAAAATTTATTTTTATTTACCTTTTCCTCTGCCTGTTGGAAGTGTTTAAAGACTTTATCAGCATTAAGATTGGCATTATCTTTATCCAATCATCAGTCTCATCATACAACATTACAATCTAATTTCCTGTACATCCAAGTTGTAACTTGGAAAACATCCTGTAAATTTAGGGTAGAAAATAGAAATAGAAATACAAATGTGTTACAAAAACCTACAGAAAAATGATATTGAGAGTACTTTTTCTTTAAACGATTAGTTACTTCAGATAAAAAAGGAAATAAACGCAATTAAATTTCAATTGCTTTTATGAGATAATTTCCGGTTAAACACTTGCACTTTTTTGGTAAATGAATCAAAACAGGTGACATAAACGAATTTGTATAAAAATTTAATTAATTTTTGATAAAATGAGAACAAAATGTTGAATTGTTTAAATTTAAATATTCCTTTGGACACCAATTTTTTTTCTTTATTTGTTCATTTTTATTTTGGAAAACTTTGCTTCCTGGCCATTGCTCTTTCCTTCATAAATCTTCAATTATTCACTGGGGTTTGTCAGTCTGCATATTTTAAGCACAAAAAACAAAAAGAGAAAAAAGCAGAAAAGAATGCACCACCAAATTCCACAAGCAATGATGTATGGATTTCAACCAAAACCTGCTGCTGCTATGTTTCAATGTTTCTGCTGTATATTATTTCGGTTTTTTTGCGAAACCTGCGAAAACAAAAAATATCTTTTTCGAAAAAATTTATGCACCGCAAAATGTGTCATGTTCCAGTGCAATAGAAAACGTACATTAAACATTTATAGATGAACAAAAACGTAACGAAACACAGAATTAAAATTGTTCTGTTGCATACCGTTTCATCTGGTAATTTTTTTTTCATTATTTTCTTTTTTTTTTGCATTCATTCATTTTAAGAAGATAAATTTTTGGTTGGTATGAAATCAAAACGATATTTTGAACTTTGACTAAAGGCAAAATTTATTGCAAGAGATTTTACGGAACAGAGATTTATTTATGAGGTTGCAGCGAACAAGAAACATTTATAGATTTATTTGTGTAAGAATAATTTAAGACAATTTACCAAATTCAAAAATATTGTAACAGAAATCTTCGAAAGACAGTAAAGAGATTTTATGCGAAAGGGAATTTAGGTTTTTAGTATAATTGTTAAATTATAAAACAGTTTAACTGAGATAAATTTTAGTTACACAAAAAAACTCTTGTGCATAAAAGAAAGGCGACGCATAGTGTTAAAAAAATAAAATTTATCAGCTAGGAGGTAGTCAATAAAAGTGCGAAGTATAGGTTTGTATGCATTCGGTATGCATTTATGGAAACTATAAGAAGAAGGCTTTTTGCAAAGTTACTGCGGAGGCTGGTGAGAAAAGTGTCGACTCTTTAGAAAACTGAGCAGGCTTCATGCAAAAGAGACATCATACTACGAAATTTTAGCTGTGCACAGTTGGCCTATACCGCTGCTTAATTTTGCGAAGATATTCAAACCTGAAATAAAGTGCCTGCAAGCAAAATGAACGTAAATTTATAAGGATGCAGAAAATTTAGTTCCTCTTAAGGCTATCGATAGATAAGCGTGTGACTGTTTGCAGTCTTGCGTAGGTAAAAAGGTTGTATAAACGTAAACGCTTTCATGCAAAATCTTGTTGGCATTCGATAACAGAAATTTTAATAAAATCTTATTGAGAACATGTTAAGCTCAGTGTTGCTAAAATTTGGATCTCCTCTACGGCGAACTGGGGAAAATTAATTTCAATGAAAATTAAAAATCAAGCAGGACGAATCTAATAACCTGTGCGTTAGTTATAGTAGAAGAGGGACTGAACATAAGTCATCCACATTTTTACAACAAGCAGCAAAACCCGCTGCCCTTGGCTGGGAATTCTAACCAAGAAAGAGTGTAGAAAAATCATTGCATAGAGATGACAAGCAACAAACTATTTGCTTTGATTTTTAGCAGTCCTGATTACAGAGTTGCTTTTAATGTGTCGGTATGGTATAATCAAAGCTCCCGTAATAGCTATACTTTCTTTGGAGAGAGAAGTTTAACTCTGTCAAAATAATTTAAATATAATTAATTTGCAATCTGCCAGTGGAGCACTACATCACACAATACATCTTATTAACAAAGGCAGACACAAACCTCACGCAAATATCAAGGCGGTTATTGACGAAATAATAAAGAGCTGTGCGGATTCAGTAATGATAAGAATCGCCAGGTAAAATAAAATTTAAATTGTTTTGTAAAAGTAATAGAGAGCTTAAGATTCTGCTAACACCACTATCTGACAGCTACATGTTGAGCGAAACATAGAAATTTTAAAGCTGATAAATGTGCTAACATGACTCTTAAATATATATAACAGCCTGAAATTTTGAATTTTAAACAGGATTATGGTATTCGTTCGTAAATCGCCTAGACATTGTATTGAAAGCTCAATTTAATTTAAGATTGTTGCTCCTAGGGCATGTCAAGATTAATATCCGAAAGCTGTACTTATGCAACCTATGAGGTTAAAAATACTTTTTTTTATTACTTGGGAAGGCTCACGGAGTATGAACAGCAAACAATATGATATTCAGCATCTACTGTAGAACTGCGATGAGAAAATAAGGTATTAAAAATAAATCAATTGCATTCTTGGCTTAACGGATGTTCTGTAGAAAGCAATAACTGATATTAACTGATGTCTTCGTTAGACCAAAAGCATATTCCTCGCATTTTAATTAATAAAATAGGTTGTTAAATAGATGCCATGTACAACTTTCATAACTTAGGGTAGATATACGCAAAACGTGTTGATGTAGCGCTGTAGAAAATGCTGCATTACATTCCGCTAGTATTTAATTTTTCGACTGAAAAAAGAAAAAGTTATGTTTGTACGAACAGAACTCAGCCATTTCTGAATCATTAAAAAATTTTTTTTTCTTTATATGAAAGCTTATGCTTACAGATTGGTCTCTTTATTCTTAAATTTTTTAAAAATAAAGGGTGTCCTCATACAATAAACCTATTTGTTACGTGTATTCTGAAAAACTACGCATCACCATAGCTCCCAATAGCAAAAAGTAACACAATAATAAATCTAAAAATTTAAGCCGTTATAGATAAACGATTAAAAAGAAAATTCGATACAGTGTCGATTACTATGGCCGTTATAATAACAAGTATAAATAATCAAAACTATAAATTTAAAAGTTGCCTGGTAGTTCATTTATGCATATGGCCATATTCTTGAACAGTTTCAGACAGACAATCGAAACTTAAAAATAATTTGTATTTCATACTCTGCTATGACACCAAGATAATAATTTAGATTTGGAAATTGAAAGGGTGTGTCAATAGCTGATGTTGTTTGATGTAAGTGCCAAACTTTTAATTCGTTATAGAGAGACAGCTGAAACTTAAGAGAAATTTGTATTGCTGTGTGCCCTACAACAACAAGTAAACAATTTATATTTAGAAAAATAAAGGGTGTTTACATAATTCATTTAATTGGACCTATATGGCCTTATCTCTTGAGCCGTTATACACACAAACACCTTAAAATTAGAGAGATGTCTTCTTATTTGGCTGGTATATAAAAAAGTATAAATATTTTAAATTATAAATTAAAAGGTTCTACAATAGTTGATATAATTTGATCTATATAGCCAAGCTGTGAACCAGTTGTAGGCAGACAGTTGATATTTATTAAGAAACTGTACTGCTAGATTTGCTATAACAACAAGTATTAAATATGGATTTGGAAATTAAAGGGTGTCCGATTAGTTAATATAATTTGAACCAATTTAAGCAGCTGAGATCTGTTTTGGAGTCGGAATTATATTTTAAAAATAAACAAATAATTAAAAAATAATCTTGCTTTTTTACAAACTAAAATACACCTGAACTTTTATCACGGATTAAAATGTAATCATTCATTCAGTTATAATTTAAATATTTTGACTATTGATAAATTTTTGAAAGTTAAATTATTACAATGCACTACAGTATTTAAATGCATTGAGGGATTAATCACAAAAAAGCCACAGAAATCTCTCACATGAAACCACGTATCAATTATTTTAGTGGAAATAATTTTAAGTTCAATAACGAAAGAAAATTTTATAGAATTAAAAATAAAATAAAGTTTTGCAGAAACTAAATTAAGTGAAATTATGTACAAAATTATTGTTAACATATTTGAGCCTTATTAATCATGGTTAGTTGCACATGCTTAATGTAACATGAATAATGAACAACATCAGCAACTACACAATCAACAACAGCAGCAAAAACATTAAGAATAAAAAACAAATAAATGACAAAATTAAACAAAAATTATGTAAATGTCATAATTTGTATAAATCATAAAATAGATATAAAAATATTATTACACTCTGACGTGTTCATAAGTAAAAACTGAAAACTACAAAATGCAAATTGAATAAAAACAACTTTTATTTTTGCTACACAATTTTAACGGGCGAAAAACAAAAATTATTTATTCAGTTAAAACTGTTCAAAGTTGAATAAAATGCCATGTGTTGTAAATTGTTGTTATTTTTGGGCAGTGCTGTTGGTAGTTGCAGGGTTAAAGGAGCTGGTGAAGGGCGTTGTTTTATAATGAACATTTGTTTGGCGCCATTTCACAGTTGAACTAATTGGTAAATTAGCAAAAATACATACGATGATAATGATGAAAATTGTACACAAATATAAAAACTCATTTTTTTTCATATAACGGAAAATTTCGTTACACACTAGAGTAGAAATAAAAAACAAATGTATAACAAAATATTGTTTTTAATGCATGTTCGTATACATGTTTAAATGTATAAATAATTTAAATATTCATATGCCAATGCAACAGATGTCGCATCATGCTCCTTTGAAAATTACAAATATTAAAAACAGTGATTTTGGCGGCCACAATCGAAAAAGATTTCTTTATGAATTTATATTCATTTTTTATTTATAAAAGTTTTCATACCAAGACATAAACTTTCAATAACTTTTCAATCGTCTTGTATATGAGCTAAATCAAATCATATATTCTTTGAAGGAGTTAGAGCTCATAAAAAAATTACCACTTCGTTTATCTATGAAGTTGGGCTAGAAATAGGTGTATTTTTTAAAGCGTTTAAATTTCATTCTGTTCAATTTTTTTGCTCGCTGTGCGCTTTTGATTTAATTTACATTTTGTTCTTCAAAGAATGAAACCAAACGAAAGCCAACGTTTCGTTTTATTTAATTTCGTACTCTGAAATAACAACACACAGTATAACCACGTTTAGTCCTACGAATATTTTCAGTTGTTAGTTCAATTTTAAATGAACCGAAATATTTAGATTTGAAAAAATATATTTAAATTTATCCCTATTTAAAAGAGTTTAGTTTTTTGTATGACGCAGTGCAAAGTAGTTAACTCTAATTGTTTTCGAATAAAAAATTTACAAACGATCTTTAAAAAGTGAATTTTTAAAGCAGTTTTTTTTAACGAGAATTTAATATAAAATAATCATGTGGTTACTGGAAGCGTAAATCAAATAAACAATAGTCTTTTCAGTTCAAGGGGTTTGGCAAAAACTTACAATGTAAACTTTGTTACTTTAAAATAGTTGATATAATCATCGCGATAATGAAAAGGCGATAGCTGGTTTAAACTTTTACCAAACCCTTGATTTTCACTAAAAATAATATTTTTTCACAATTATTTAGAAGTCAGAATAGAATCGTTTAAAAGTTGAATCTCGTAGATCCATAATCTCCTTTTAAATATGTCCAAAAAATTCTCAAACTAAGCCGCTGTGTACGCAAGAAAGAATGGGTCTTAACTAGAACATAGTAAAAATAAACACACAATCTGCAAATTTAGTAAGAAAAAAACTTTGGAGTAAACGAAGTTTTTACTCGTCTTTCACATACATTTTATAAGTATTTGACAAGATAAGATGAAAAATGTCAAAGTCGAGCCTTTTATAGGATCACACTTTCATTATTAATTTTATGTTTTAGATATTTGATTATAGTACAAACTACACACTCTGCGGGGTTTTGAAATGTCTGTGTGCGTTAAAATCACTTTTCTATTGACTCGCCGTTAAATTTTTGATTGTTATTATTTTGTGTCTTTAGAGCGGGCACTGCATGTATTGTGTAAATTTTCTGACTGTTGAGTTATAAAAAACAAGTTTATACACGTGTAAGTCTATGGGACATCATTTAGAATTAAGAAAAACGTCGGCATACATTTTTAAAAATATAATTTTTCTAAAAAAGGTTTAAAGAAATTTAAAAATGAACCTAAGCCAAAAATAAATTTTAATTCAATTAAGAATGTTTTTAAACTTTTCTTTTTCTGAGTGCCTGCTACACATCTTATACTTCATTCACACTTGCTTTCGTATCTACACATTGGCTTCTTCGAAGAAACTTTTCTCTTAGTGCAGATTGTATACTTCTACTTTATAATACTATCCCAAAATTAATACGATGCTATACTATTACAACGTTTATACGCACGCTATTTACAAATAAAAATTTTTTGCAAATATTTTGCTCATTGCAAACCAAAATATTTTCCCCTTTTAGAATCAATTGTAAAAAACACTAAAAATGTCTAACATTGTACTTCTATATGAAAATTTATTATTCGGAATCTTTTTTATATTAATTTACTTTACTCGTAATCGTGCTTAATTTCTTCAAATATTACTGCGGGGAAAGCATATACATATGGCCATATTTAAAAGAATCAACCAGGATTAAAATAAATTAATAATTGTACTATTTGCAAATAGTTTTCTTATTCACGAACTATTTTCGTGAATTATTTAATTTCAAATAAAATATTATTTGTATTATTTGCGATTTTTATTTTGCTTGTACTATTTGCAAAACGTGTTATATATTTACTTAGGGGCCACTGGCCTGTTTCAAATTTTATTTAATTGAGAGGTCTGTTTGAGGTTAAGGCTTCAAAGTCTCAACAGAAATTTAGAAAGATCATATCATATCTTGTATAGAAAGCATGCATCCTAATAAATGTAGCTGGTATTTTAGCTACGGCGCAGAGTTACCACATGGTTTTTTTATAACTCTTGCTACAAAAAAAAAAATTTCAACAAAAGTCATATATTTAAAAAAAAGCCAAAAATATAGATGCCCACAGAGTATTATGTGAGTCTACTAAATTTCAAGTCTGGATAGAGGGCTGTATAAAACAGGGCTGTTTAAAACAGGGCATGTTTTCTAAACAAGAACGGCCGACACTTCACTTCACACCGTAGCCACGTTACCACTTGTTAAGATTTTCATTTTTTTTTTGCAAATTTTTTGAAAAGCTTTTAAATTTATTAGCTAAATATATAAATAAAAATAATATTTCTTGCTAACTATGCGTCCAAGAATGAAACGGGCTTTAATCTGTGTACGCTTAAAAAAAAGTCATTTTTAACAAAAAAATTAAATTTTTGGGCATAATTTTTTATTTTTTATATGAAAGCCTTTTAACCCATTTATCTCGATAACTATGTATTATACAGGAAAACATGCTTTAATCTGTGATCACTTAAATTATTAAAGAAATAAAATAAAAAAATAAAATCCAATTTTCGGACACATGTTTAACTGTGTTTACGTCCTCTAAGTACAACTTTGGCAATTTAATAATTTGGGAATTTGTAGCTACCCAGCAAAAAATTAGACATTAGCTTAAAAAGTATTTGCCATATAATGACTTACTTTTGTGATTGCCAAATTTTGTTACTCGCCTACAAAACACATTACATTAGCTCGCAAGTAAAACAAGCAGTAATTAATCTAGCTCTTTAAGTTAAAAAAGAATACCTTAAAATACCTACTAATGATTATTATTATTTCCTGCAATAATTAATGTAATACATCAGTAATCAGTAAATGATTATAAAATTCTCAAGCCTCGTTAAAATCATTAGGTTGGTAATCTAGTTGGGAAGTCCTTCCGCTTAAATGCTTGATTTCACGCTGATTACCTTTATTTTATCAGAGAATCCTATTTAATTTTGTTAAAGTTTTTTTTTTTTTAGAACTTTATATTCAACAAATAATATAAATCATTTTATTCACATCTTAAATAATCAGACGATTTTCCTTTAACTTTTATTCATTCGATATCACTGTACTTATTCATCTATCACTTACATATTTGCCACTTTGTCAATCTCTGTAACATTTGATTTCATATGTATGAACAAATAAATGTATGCAAAAAATATTTCCCCACCTTTTATTTCCAACGGCTGGTATTTCTTTATTTTTCTGCATTTTCGGTAAAAGAGAACGAAAAATTTTTATACAATTTATATAAATTTGTATTGTCGTTGTTGTTTTTGTACGCTTGCACTAGTTCAACATATTCCTGCAGACTATAATGTTCGAATTATTGTTGTGACTTGTTGTTGTATGTAATCGTATATTTTGGATTGTAAACGTAAAGATGAAATATCTATACAACTACAATGTCTGTCATTCAGACTGTCTAACTGTCTGTCCGCATAGCTGCTGTTGTCTGTCTTTCTTCATGTACATTCTTATATATAGATCTCTTATTTTAAAATGACATTATTGTGATACTAAAGTTTTGCGTATGAAATCATACAGAGTTTGGTGTTCGGGTGTCAGTTTGTATGCTTTACGGTTTGTGACTTTGATTAATTGCCTGATACCTACTTACTCGAATATAAATGGAAATGTTGCTATCGTTTGCTGTTATCGTTGTTGTTGCTTTTGTCGTTATGAAACTTATGCTATTACTGTTGCTGTAGTAGCTATTTGTTTTTTTTTGTTTTTGCTTCTGTTTTGTTTCTTATTACGAGTACGAACAACTACAAGATGTTGCCGGAAAGCAAAAGAATTTTCTTCTTGTTGTCTTTCAACACCTTAAAGATTTCATTTAGTATGTGAAAGATTAAAAATGATTTTAAAATTTTAAAATGAGAAAATATTTACTCATTTTAAAGAAAATTATTTAGTTTAAATTAAGTTAAATTTAATTTTAAATTACTACAATTTTAAAATGTGAGATTATATTTTTTAATCTAAAATCAAGTACTTTATTTAAATATTAAATGTTGCACAATATTACTGTTTAATTGAAAAAAAAAAAAATAATATTTTTCGTATAAAATTATTTTACAATTTGCATAAAGCGTATTTTAAAAGTTAATAGTGGTTCACACTTGTCGAGCGATATCGTTTCACAAAATCAATTTAAAAATTTGTTTAAAAAATTTTGAGGCTTCTGTTCTGTACATAAAGTGAGAATATTTTAAAGTAACACTTGTTTGTTGTTTAGGCTAACTAAAGTTGACTTGAATTCTTAATTTACTTGTACCCGACCATGTGCACAAAAGGATTATTATTTTATTTTATGTGAGAAATTTCTCACCTTGTATACAAAATATAAGCACAGAATTTATTGAAGCAAAAATATAAAACTCAGCTTTCCAATGTATAATTTACGGAGGTATCAATTTTAGTTTTGTGTTGATTTAAAAAGTATGGAATCCTAATCATGGATATTTGGAGTAAATAAAAGAAAAAATTAGAAGCACATACAGTTAAGGTTTAGAACATGCTGAACACATGAAAAAACGCAAGTTATAATTTAATACTTTTAATATATTACTCTGCTTTTTCCTTTATAGAGTAAACTAATCCCCCAATTTTTCCGTCTATTTTTGATCAAAATAAAAATTCTAGCAAAGCACTTTAATAATCATTTAATTTTCGTTTACTTCTATATTGATGTTTATTCTTTTTCAGACATCGCTCCAGATTAATAAAGGTACCTTTTCCTTTTTTATTTAAATAAAACAAAAAATTATTTTTTTTTTAATTTTTGAACCTTGTCTTCATTTTGTTTTAATATTCCAAAAAATGACTGCAAATTTGCCACTTTTTTTAAGTGAATATTTTTTATATTTTGATTTAGAAATAAATGGGAGCAAATAATTTGTGCATAACATTTGAACTGTAATGAGTTTTTTGAACATCAAAATAAATATTATGATTTCTTATCATTTAAACTTTAATATAACTTTATAAGTAACTTTAATTGATATTTTTATTGTCTTCAAAAAAAAACTTCTACATGGCTTTAAACTCAACACTTCAAACACATAATTATATAAAACCATTAGGAAAAGTATCATTAAGTAATAGCTTTAAATAAAACCAGAAATCCATAAGTAATTTTTAAGTGTCATAAATGTCAAATTCATATTCCTCCACTTAATAATTATAGATTTATTAACACTGATGGTTAAGCTAAAGCAACGGCAATGATAAAACATCACTTTGATAGTTGGAATCATAAAAAAAATCACTCGCAGAAGGAAAGAATACAAAACAATAATTCGTCAAAGAAAAACCCACATTAATTTTTTTAGGAATATATAAATATAAAACTGATGATATTTTATATTTTATGAGCTAAAAGTAGAAGGAAAAAGAAACTTCTTACTAAAACGAACGAAATCTTTTAAAAATGTCTTATTAAGGGCCATAAAATTTAGTTCATAAAAAACTTGTGATGAAAGATATTTAATGTTTTTTTTTAAATTTTTTTTTTAATAAAACCAAATGTTATTTTAATAGCGTTTAAAAGCATAAAACAAAAAAACTTAAAAAAAGAAAAGAAAAATAGATTTCGAGTTATTATATAAATGGAACCAAATGTAGATCAAAGTGACAACATGTGTGTTCTTAATAAGAAACACACAAAATTTTATTTATTGAAAACCGAAATTGTTAAAGGTATTTTCGCTTCTTAATTATAAAAACAAACCATATTTAATCTCAATTGGAACATTTTTTTTTTGTTTTCAAAAATTTTATTAAATATGTGATTTTAGAAAGTGCCCAATTTAGGAATATATAATAGTGAAGAAACCATAAAATTAAAACTTCTTCATTTCTGTTAAAGGTATGGACTAGTAGTTTCCTGGAAACATTAATAGGCGCATCGTTGTATCCATAACACCCGTCATTTACTCCATAAAAAAAAATTTAAAACGATATTTTAAACAGTAATCCAGAGAAGCAGTGAAATATAATTGTAACTCTCGAGCTTAAGACTTTATTTGCTTCAAAGAGACAAAGGTGTGGGAAAACAGTGGCCACACAAAAGATCTATTAGTCTCTTGACCGTTTCACAGAATCATTCGCTGTTTACTATAAAGTGACTTTTTTCAGAACTTATTAAACAATAATATGCGTGATAGCAGTAGATTCCGATGGAAAGCCCTGACCTACATTTTTCGCCAACCACTATTCATTCTAAAGGTATAATTATCTTGCAAAGTCTTACAAAGACAATGATATGTAATTTATATATTTGAAATAGAGTGCTTGCAAATAAAAATTCATCATATGAACACTTAGATTCTAAACAGATTTGTAAAGGAAAATTTTGAACTTTTGTAGCTACTTAAGTTCATTTCTTATTGAAGGGGACTAGAAAAACAAACTTTCATTTGGTTTGCAACTGAAATATAACTCCAATTGAAAAAAAATTTTAAACTATACAGAAATTTAAATAAAAAAAATTTTTTTTTTCAATATAAAAAGTTTTCTTAGGAAAACTAAATAATAATTTGCTCATTGTATTTTAAATAAATTATATGATATAATATAGAAATCTATACATGTAGCTCTGGATATAATTGATTCAGCAAAATCTTTGTCGTGCAATCGACTCCTTAAAGCTTGCATGGGTAACGTAAAATTTCATATTATGCAGTTCACAGAAGTATTTAAAAAAAAAAAAAAAAAAAAAAAACAAAGCGACAATATGAATAAAGAAAAATATAACAAATAAAAATGCTATATTCGGCTATGCTGAATCTTATACACTATCACTATACGTATAAATCTAGTTTAGTGAAGTAACTTCAATTAAAAAAAAAAATATATTAGGATGGCAGAGAATTAAAAAATAATAAAAAAAATTAGTACTAAATATAATTTTACACAAAAATGTCATTTTCATTTTTTCTGAGCTCTTCAGAAGCTTTTAAATGATGCCCATATTAATATCTTTAAAAATATGGTGCACAATCTTACTTTTCTCTAAAAAGTTCAGAGGCACATTCTCTATCGCCCCATATATTTGTTTTTTTTTATTAGAGTTACTTCACAAAACTAGATTTGTTCCAATTGATACGGAGAAATTAGCGGCACAAGTGATATTTTGCCCGGTAACTCGAAAGAAAAGAACCGATATTACTCATTTTTAGTAGAAAGATATTTGAAACTATGTCTGATCGCATTTTCTCTAGCTCATCTAGTGTCCTTGCAAAACTGATTTCAACCCGAACAAGGACGTACAGATGAATATCGCTCAATCGACTTCGCTATTCCTAAGGGTTCAGAATATTGTATATACTTTACGGAATTGGAAATAGATATTGTGAAGGTGTAATAATGTTTGTAAAAAATAAATTTATGGAAGCAGATGCTTAATAACTAACTATGCATTAAATATATAATCCTTAACCCATAGTTGATGGATCCATAAAATACAAATTTTAATAAACTATCAATCTTAACTGAGATAATTGTAAAACTTGATGTCTGAGATCTTAAGTCACCAAACACCGCAGCTAGCGGATCTTATTACTTACAAGAAAACTAAAAAAATTGTTCCTATAAAGTTTTAAATTTTCTTGAAAATAATAAAACATACAGCTTTAATCAATTTTAGAATAATGCTTTACTAAAATTTACGCTGTTTATTAATGATAAGGACTTTCTTATTTAATCAATTAATAAGACCTTTTCCTTAAAAAGCATTACCGTTAACAAAAATAATTAAAATATATTTTCATATATGATGTCAGTTTAGATTGGCTTGGAAAATGTGTGTCCCCTTAACACATTTACTCGTAGACCCTGATTTTCCATTGCGATTTTCTCCAAAAACAATATATACCATTATATTTACCATTAGCCAGCTTACTCTTGAAGAAAACCTGATATCGCTTAGCTTACGCAAGCGCTCGTACATCCATCCAATTGAAATGTGATCATCAGTTTCCTTTTTCGCTGATTCTTGTTTTAATGGAATGGTTGGCAGTTATTGCAACGCTAGTAGAAACTTTTGTGCAATTCTTTTGTGTCAAATAGCCCGGACACATTGCAGTAACCCCACCTTCTTAATGAAAAATAAGTTCTAGCAAGCCAGCTGCTAGAATACCTGTTTAAATAACTTATATGTAGGTTTTAGGTGGCTGTTACCTACGAGCCCAGTTTTGCAAATTCTTTGGTAAATTTTCTTTCCTTTAATATTGCAAAGACCGGGAAACAAGAGAGTGTGACCTGATGTTTATCCATCAAAACGCTTTGAGTATAACTTAGTTGAAAATTTAGTGTAATTTCCTTTCAAATATTTAGAATTCGCCTGTGTGTAAATTTGCAATTGGTTTCGTTCCTTCAGTCGGATATTCACATACCAGCTTTTGCGACCTTGAAGACCTAATAATATTGCACTCAGGCTCAATAAAAGAACATAATATTACTTTGTACAAATTCGTTCAATTGAACTCCATTAAATTTAATTACATTCAATCAGAATTGAGATGTTCGAATTGCTACTTTCTTTAATCACTGACATCATCCTAAGACTTACTATTTTTAGTAGTGCATATTTTTTCAAGTCTGTTAAAATTGGATCGACATCTGTATACAGTCCAGCTGGCGCAGGAATTAAGCATCAAAACCAACAGTTGGAGCAGTTTGAAACTGATGTAACGCTCAATCGCAAAATTGTATTTTGGTTTTGCACGACGATCGATAAGGGTCATTATCGCACCTTGAGCAAAGATATATTTGAAAATATGGATAATATTAAGCCGGGCGAGATGTTCATCAGAAAGGCACTACGTGCCATACGACAACCGCAACCATGCATAAATTTTAAATACTTTAGTTGTCAAAAAGCTATTGAAACTTATTTTAATTCACGACAAAGAATTGCAGGTAATATGAACTGTTTTAAGAAAATAACAAGTTGTAAGTTTGCTGTTTACATTAAATGGCTTAAAACTTATTGTTTCCAAATATAATACAATAACAAATAATAAATTACCTTAATAAATTACCTTAAAAAATTTAACAATTTATATTAAATACAAACTTTAGTTAAGAAAGATAAATTATAATCAATTTATCCACAACAACGTTAGTTAGGCACAGAGATAATCTTTAGGTGCCGATACCACTACTTTAAGCAGTTAGGTTAAAACAAATGAATAAAAATTAAATATCACTGATAATGACAACGCGAAGAAATAATTAAGATAGACAGTGAAAAACCAATGATTTCACCATGACACGACACAAAATCTGTTAAGCCAAGAGACGCAATACAGCAGTTTAGTTAAAATAAAAACGACAACCACCATCTACAACATGTCGACCAGTGGACGATAAATTTTCCATAAAAAAAAATTTTTTTCGACTTTTAGTAGCGAAAATTTTACATTTTCTGTTAAATAGGAATTAATTGTCCTAAGCTTTTTAGAGAAAATTTGTTAAAAATTTACAAAATGATGTAGACTTTTTCTCTGTGACGTGCAGTCAGCAGCTTTAATTGTAACTTTACCATAAGGGGAATGGTATAAAAATTGTTTTTGTCCAATTTTAACCGCAACCAGTTTTAACTAACCAGAGTATAAACACACACACACATATACTTCATTTGACTAACTACTTGACACACAAGTATGACATGATTTGTCAGATAAGATAAAGGTAAAAATGCTACTGGAGACTATAAGTAAAGAAAATAATTTGAAATTCATTATAAATACACTTAAAGAAAAATATTTAAATGGACGATGATGTCTGAAACCTAAAATAGAAAATATCTTGTAGGAAACAAATGTTTTATGACTCAAAACATTATAAATTTAATGGATTCAATAAGATTGTGCAACTTTTTCATTTTTCTCACATTAGATATTTTTTTCACACTGCCTAGGTGTATAGATTTATTTTCAGTGTCTACATTATATGCAGCATCTCCATTTAATGTAAGTTGCTGTAGTAGAAATATTTTACAACTGACCAGACTTGAAGGTTCCGTTTGATGACAGCCTTTGCAATGTTGGTAGACTTTAGAACTCAGCATGAAAGTATTAATTTTTAATTACATTTCCACCAATTGCGGCTTTTTAAACACATGTTGCTTAATTAATTATAAAAAATATTCAGAGTACTTCCAGCAGTAGTAACAGCAGCAACAATAACAAAAGCAACAATTATAAAATATACATAAAATACACATGTAAAATTATTATAAAAGGGAGTTACATTAAAAAAAGATGTGGTCAGTTAACATAAAAAACTGTTTTGCACAGCCAACTTCACGCCCCAAAATTAACCAGTAAGCAATCTTTAGTGCAGTGAAAGTTTGTCAAAGGTTTTGCAGTCGCAGGATATTTCCTGCTGTGCAGCAAACATAAAAATAAATTTTAAATAACAGATTTAAAACTCGGGATGACTTATCTTATTAAAAAAAAGCAAAAACAAAAAATAATCAAAAAAAAAAAAAAAAGAAAAATCGAAAACAAAAAAAAAAAAAAAAACAAAAGAAACAAGCAAAGAAAAAACGAGTAGCTAAACACATCAAGATGAAATTAGAAAAAAGACTTATGTGGCCAAAAAAATTTTTTTAAAAGAAATACTCTCAGCATTGCAAATAAAATTATCAAGTAAAGACTGAGCTGAATCGTACTATTGTAATTTAAGATTTTTTGGCTATTATTTTTATACCCTCCACCACAGAAGAAGAGAAATGGTTCATCTAAGTTTGTCATTCCGTTTGTAATTAGTGCAATATCAATATCCGACAGCATAAAGTGTATATATTCTGATTGCATAGTAAAGTCGAGATAGCAATGTTCTTCTGTCCGTCCCTCTGCCCGTCCCTGATCGGGTGGAAATCAACTTTACCAAGGCACTAGATCAGCTACAGAAAATTTAAGTACGCCAATCGATCAATAATTTTGCTAAAATCAGCAAGATGGGTCCATGTCCTTTAAGGCAACAGGCAAAGCTCCTCGCATGCTTTTTATTTTTAAATATAATTTGGGACAAATCGAGTTATTCATAATAATAATAATTAAAAAAAAATTTTTTTTTTTTACCTAAAAAGTGCTTTTTACTATTGAAAACTTTAAAACTCAATTATCTCGTAAACTATAAGTCCTAGAGTCTTAAAATCGATATTTTCTGATCACAGTTTTAATGTATTTTATGCATTTTTTATGATAGAAAAGGAAAAAATTAAAAAAAAAAATTTTTTTGTACCTAAAAAGTGCTTTTTACTATTGAAAACTTTAAAACTCAATTATCTCGTTAACTATAAGTTCTAGAGCCTTAAAGCCGATATTTTCTGATCACAGTTTTAATGTATTTTATGCATTTTATATTATAGAAAAAGAAAAAATTAAAAAAAAAAATATTTTGCACCTAAAATGTGATTTTTACTATTGAAAAGTTTAAAACTCAATTATCTCGTGAACTATAAGTCCTAGAGCCTTAAAACCGATATTTTCTGATCACAGTTTTAATGTATTTTATGCATTTTTTATGATAGAAAAGGAAAAAATTAAAAAAAAAATTTTTTGTACCTAAAAAGTGATTTTTATTTTTAAAAACTTTAAAACTCAAATATCTCATAAACTATAAGTCCTAGAGCCTTAAAGCCGATATTTTCTGATCACAGTTTTAATGTATTTTATGTATTTTATATTATAGAAAAAGAAAAAATTAAAAAAAAAATTTTTTGTACCTAAAAAGTGATTTTTATTATTGAAAACTTTAAAACTCGAATATCTCGTAAATTATAAGTCCTAGAGCCTTAAAACCGATATTTTCTGATCACAGTTTTAATTTATTTTATGCATTTTATATTAAAGAAAAAGAAAAAATTAAAAAAAAAATTTTTTTGTACCTAAAAAGTGATTTTTATTATTGAAAACTTTAAAACTCAAATATCTCGTAAACTATAAGTCCTAGAGCCTTAAAACCGATATTTTCTGATCACAGTTTTAATGTATTTTATGCATTTTATATTATAGAAAAAGAAAAAATTAAAAAAAAAAATATTTTGCACCTAAAATGTGATTTTTACTATTGAAAAGTTTAAAACTCAATTATCTCGTGAACTATAAGTCCTAGAGCCTTAAAACCGATATTTTCTGATCACAGTTTTAATGTATTTTATGCATTTTTTATGATAGAAAAGGAAAAAATTAAAAAAAAAATTTTTTGTACCTAAAAAGTGCTTTTTACTATTGAAAACTTTAAAACTCAATTGTCTCGTAAACTATAAGTCCTAGAGCCTTAAAACCGATATTTTCTGATCACAGTTTTAATGTATTTTATGCATTTTATATTATAGAAAAAGAAAAAATTAAAAAAAAATTTTTTTGTACCTAAAAAGTGACTTTTATTATTGAAAACTTTAAAACTCAAATATCTCGTAAATTATAAGTCCTAGAGCCTTAAAACCGATATTTGCTGATCACAGTTTTAATGTATTTTATGCATTTTATATTATAGAAAAAGAAAAAATTAAAAAAAAATATTTTGCACCTAAAATGTGATTTTTATTATTGAAAACTTTAAAACTCAAATATCTCGTAAATTATAAGTCCTAGAGCCTTAAAACCGATATTTTCTGATCACAGTTTTAATTTATTTTATGCATTTTATATTATAGAAAAAGAAAAAATTAAAAAAAATTTTTTTGTACCTAAAAAGTGATTTTTATTATTGATAACTTTAAAACTCAAATATCTCGTAAACCATAAGTCCTAGAGCCTTAAAACCGATATTTTCTGATCACAGTTTTAATGTATTTTATGCATTTTATATTATAGAAAAAGAAAAAATTTAAAAAAAAATTTTTTGTACCTAAAAAGTGATTTTTGTTATTGAAAACTTTAAAACTCAAATATCTCGTGAACTAGAGGTCCTAGAGCCTTAAAACCGCTATTTTCTGATCACAGTTTTAATGTACTTTATGCATTTTATATTATAGAAAAAGAAAAAATTAAAAAAAAATATTTTGTACCTAAAATGTGATTTTTATTATTGAAAACTTTAAAACTCAAATATCTAGTAAACTATAAGTCCTAGAGCCTTAAAACCGATATTTTCTGATCACAGTTTTAATGTATTTTATGCATTTTATATTATAGAAAAAGAAAAAATTAAAAAAAAAAAAATTTTTGTACCTAAAAAGTGATTTTTATTATTGAAAACTTTAAAACTCAAATATCTCGTAAAGTATAAGTCCTAGAGCCTTAAAACCGATATTTTCTGATCACAGTTTTAATGTATTTTATGCATTTTGTATTATAGAAAAAGAAAAAATTAAAAAAAAAATTTTTTGTACCTAAAAAGTGATTTTTATTATTGAAAACTTTAAAACTCAAATATCTCGTAAATTATAAGTCCTAGAGCCTTAAAACCGATATTTTCTGATCACAGTTTTAATGTATTTTATGCATTTTATATTATAGGAAAAGAAAAATTAAAAAAAAAAATTTTTTGTACCTAAAAAGTGATTTTTATTATTGAAAACTTTAAAACTCAATTATCTCGTAAACTAGAGGTCCTAGAGCCTTAAAACCGATTTTTTCTGATCACATTTTTAGTGTATTTTATGCATTTTATATTATAGAAAAAGAAATAATTAAAAAAATTTTTTTTTGTACCTAAAAAGTGCTTTTTACGATTGAAAACTTTAAAACTCAATTATCTCGTAAACTGGAGATCCTAGAGCCTTAAAACCGATTATTTCTGATCACATTTTTAATGTATTTTATGCATTTTATATTATAGAAAAAGAAATAATTAAAAAAATTTTCTTTTGTACCTAAAAATTGCTTTTTACTATTGAAAACTTTAAAATTTAATTATCTCGTAAACTAGAGGTTCTAGAGCCTTAAAACCGATTTTTTCTGATCACATTTTTTATGTATTTTATGCATTTTATATTATAGAAAAATAAATAATTAAAAAAAATATTTTTTTGTACCAAAAAAGTGCTTTTTACTATTGAAAACTTTAAAACTCAATTATCTCGTAAACTAGAGGCCCTAGAGCCTTAAAGCCGATTTTTTCTGATCTCATTTTTAATGCATTTTATGCATTTTATATTATCGAAAAATAAATAATTAAAAAAAATTTTTTTTTGTACAAAAAAAGTGCTTTTTACTATTGAAAACTTTAAAACTCAATTATCTCGTAAACTAGAGGTCCTAGAGCCTTAAAGCCGATTTTTTCTGATCACATTTTTAATGGTTTTTATGCATTTTATATTATAGAAAAAGAAATAATTAAAAAAAATTTTTTGTACCTAAAAAGTGCTTTTTACTATTGAATCACAGTTTTAATGTATTTTATGCATTTTTTATGATAGAAAAGGAAAAAATTAAAAAAAATTTTTTTGTACCTAAAAAGTGCTTTTTACTATTGAAAACTTTAAAACTCAATTGTCTCGTAAACTATAAGTCCTAGAGCCTTAAAACCGATATTTTCTGATCACAGTTTTAATGTATTTTATGCATTTTATATTATAGAAAAAGAAAAAATTAAAAAAAAATTTTTTTGTACCTAAAAAGTGACTTTTATTATTGAAAACTTTAAAACTCAAATATCTCGTAAATTATAAGTCCTAGAGCCTTAAAACCGATATTTGCTGATCACAGTTTTAATGTATTTTATGCATTTTATATTATAGAAAAAGAAAAAATTAAAAAAAAATTTTTTTGTACCTAAAAAGTGATTTTTATTATTGAAAACTTTAAAACTCAAATATCTCGTAAACCATAAGTCCTAGAGCCTTAAAACCGATATTTTCTGATCACAGTTTTAATGTATTTTATGCATTTTATATTATAGAAAAAGAAAAAATTAAAAAAAAATATTTTGCACCTAAAATGTGATTTTTATTATTGAAAACTTTAAAACTCAAATATCTCGTAAATTATAAGTCCTAGAGCCTTAAAACCGATATTTTCTGATCACAGTTTTAATTTATTTTATGCATTTTATATTATAGAAAAAGAAAAAATTAAAAAAAATTTTTTTGTACCTAAAAAGTGATTTTTATTATTGATAACTTTAAAACTCAAATATCTCGTAAACCATAAGTCCTAGAGCCTTAAAACCGATATTTTCTGATCACAGTTTTATTGTATTTTATGCATTTTATATTATAGAAAAAGAAAAAATTAAAAAAAAAAATTTTTGTACCTAAAAAGTGATTTTTGTTATTGAAAACTTTAAAACTCAAATATCTCGTGAACTAGAGGTCCTAGAGCCTTAAAACCGCTATTTTCTGATCACAGTTTTAATGTACTTTATGCATTTTATATTATAGAAAAAGAAAAAATTAAAAAAAAAATATTTTGTACCTAAAATGTGATTTTTATTATTGAAAACTTTAAAACTCAAATATCTAGTAAACTATAAGTCCTAGAGCCTTAAAACCGATATTTTCTGATCACAGTTTTAATGTATTTTATGCATTTTATATTATAGAAAAAGAAAAAATTAAAAAAAAAAAATTTTTGTACCTAAAAAGTGATTTTTATTATTGAAAACTTTAAAACTCAAATATCTCGTAAAGTATAAGTCCTAGAGCCTTAAAACCGATATTTTCTGATCACAGTTTTAATGTATTTTATGCATTTTGTATTATAGAAAAAGAAAAAATTAAAAAAAAATTTTTTTG
Source organism: Cistogaster globosa (assembly GCA_937654795.1). NCBI lineage: Eukaryota > Metazoa > Arthropoda > Insecta > Diptera > Tachinidae > Cistogaster > Cistogaster globosa. The sequence goes on from OW569407.1 coordinate 17,562,035, forward strand.
TACCTAAAAAGTGATTTTTATTATTGAAAACTTTAAAACTCAAATATCTCGTAAATTATAAGTCCTAGAGCCTTAAAACCGATATTTTCTGATCACAGTTTTAATGTATTTTATGCATTTTATATTATAGGAAAAGAAAAATTAAAAAAAAAATTTTTTTGTACCTAAAAAGTGATTTTTATTATTGAAAACTTTAAAACTCAATTATCTCGTAAACTAGAGGTCCTAGAGCCTTAAAACCGATTTTTTCTGATCACATTTTTAATGTATTTTATGCATTTTATATTATAGAAAAAGAAATATTTAAAAAAAAAATTTTTTTGTACCTAAAAAGTGCTTTTTACTATTGAAAACTTTAAAACTCAAATATCTCGTAAAGTATAAGTCCTAGAGCCTTAAAACCGATATTTTCTGATCACAGTTTTAATGTATTTTATGAATTATATATTATAGAAAAAGAAAAAATTAAAAAAAAAATTTTTTGTACCTAAAAAGTGATTTTTATTATTGAAAACTTTAAAACTCAAATATCTCGTAAATTATAAGTCCTAGAGCCTTAAAACCGATTTTTTCTGATCACATTTTTAGTGTATTTTATGCATTTTATATTATAGAAAAAGAAATAATTAAAAAAATTTTTTTTTGTACCTAAAAAGTGCTTTTTACGATTGAAAACTTTAAAACTCAATTATCTCGTAAACTGGAGATCCTAGAGCCTTAAAACCGATTATTTCTGATCACATTTTTAATGTATTTTATGCATTTTATATTATAGAAAAAGAAATAATTAAAAAAATTTTCTTTTGTACCTAAAAATTGCTTTTTACTATTGAAAACTTTAAAATTTAATTATCTCGTAAACTAGAGGTTCTAGAGCCTTAAAACCGATTTTTTCTGATCACATTTTTAATGTATTTTATGCATTTTATATTATAGAAAAATAAATAATTAAAAAAAATATTTTTTTGTACCAAAAAAGTGCTTTTTACTATTGAAAACTTTAAAACTCAATTATCTCGTAAACTAGAGGCCCTAGAGCCTTAAAGCCGATTTTTTCTGATCTCATTTTTAATGCATTTTATGCATTTTATATTATCGAAAAATAAATAATTAAAAAAAATTTTTTTTTGTACAAAGAAAGTGCTTTTTACTATTGAAAACTTTAAAACTCAATTATCTCGTAAACTAGAGGTCCTAGAGCCTTAAAGCCGATTTTTTCTGATCACATTTTTAATGGTTTTTTATGCATTTTATATTATAGAAAAAGAAATAATTAAAAAAAATTTTTTGTACCTAAAAAGTGCTTTTTACTATTGAAAACTTTAAAACTCAATTATCTCGTAAACTAGAGGTCCTAGAGCCTTAAAACCGATTTTTTCTGATCACATTTTTAATTTATTTTATGCATTTTATATTATAGAAAAAGAAATAATTAAAAAAAATTTTTTTTGTACCTAAAAAGTGCTTTTTACTATTGAAAACCTTAAAACTCAATTATCTCGTAAACTAGAGGTCCTAGAGCCTTAAAACCGATTTTTGCTGATCACATTTTTAATGTATTTTATGCATTTTTAGAGAAAGAAATAATTAAAAAACAATTTTTTTTGTACCTAAAAAGTGCTTTTTACTATTGAAAACTTTAAAACTCAATTATCTCGTAAACTAGAGGTCCTAGAGCCTTAAAACCGATTTTTTCTGATCACATTTTTAATGTATTTTATGCATTTTATATTATAGAAAAAGAAATAATTAAAAAAAATTTTTTTTTGTACCTAAAAAGTGCTTTTTACTATTGAAAACTTTAAAACTCAATTATCTCGTAAACTAGAGGTCCTAGAGCCTTAAAGCCGATTTTTTCTGATCACATTTTTAATGGTTTTTATGCATTTTATATTATAGAAAAAGAAATAATTAAAAAAAAATTTTTTGTACCTAAAAAGTGCTTTTTACTATTGAAAACTTTAAAACTCAATTATCTCGTAAACTAGAGGTACTAGAGCCTTAAAGCCGATTTTTTCTGATCACATTTTTAATGGTTTTTATGCATTTTATATTATAGAAAAAGAAATAATTAAAAAAAAAAATTTTTTTGTACCTAAAAAGTGCTTTTTACTATTGCAAACTTTAAAACTCAAATATCTCGTAAAGTATAAGTCCTAGAGCCTTAAAACCGATATTTTCTGATCACAGTTTTAATGTATTTTATGAATTATATATTATAGAAAAAGAAAAAATTAAAAAAAAATTTTTTTGTACCTAAAAAGTGATTTTTATTATTGAAAACTTTAAAACTCAAATATCTCGTAAATTATAAGTCCTAGAGCCTTAAAACCGATTTTTTCTGATCACATTTTTAATGTATTTTATGCATTTTATATTATAGAAAAAGAAATAATTAAAAAAAAAAATTTTTGTACCTAAAAAGTGCTTTTTACTATTGAAAACGTTAAAACTCAATTATCTCGTAAACTAGAGGTCCTAGAGCCTTAAAGCCGATTTTTTCTGATCACATTTTTAATGGTTTTTATGTATTTTATATTATAGAAAAAGAAATAATTAAAAAAAAAATTTTTTGTACCTAAAAAGTGCTCTTTACTATTGAAAACTTTAAAACTCAATTATCTCGTAAACTAGAGGTTCTAGAGCCTTAAAGCCGATTTTTTCTGATCACATTTTTAATGGTTTTTATGCATTTTATATTATAGAAAAAGAAATAATTAAAAAAAATTTTTTGTACCTAAAAAGTGCTTTTTACTATTGAAAACTTTAAAACTCAATTATCTCGTAAACTAGAGGTCCTAGAGCCTTAAAGCCGATTTTTTCTGATCACATTTTTAATGTATTTTATGCATTTTATATTATAGAAAAAGAAATAATTAAAAAAAAATTTTTTTGTACCTAAAAAGTGCTTTTTACTATTGAAAACTTTAAAACTCAATTATCTCGTAAACTAGAGGTCCTAGAGCCTTAAAGCCGATTTTTTCTGATCACATTTTTAATGGTTTTTATGCATTTTATATTATAGAAAAAGAAATAATTAAAAAAAATTTTTTTGTACCTAAAAAGTGCTTTTTACTATTGAAAACTTTAAAACTCAATTATCTCGTAAACTAGAGGTCCTAGAGCCTTAAAGCCGATTTTTTCTGATCACATTTTTAATGTATTTTATGCATTTTATATTATAGAAAAAGAAATAATTAAAAAAAAATTTTTTTGTACCTAAAAAGTGCTTTTTACTATTGAAAACTTTAAAACTCAATTATCTCGTAAACTAGAGGTCCTAGAGCCTTAAAGCCGATTTTTTCTGATCACATTTTTAATGTATTTTATGCATTTTATATTATAGAAAAAGAAATAATTAAAAAAAAATTTTTTTGTACCTAAAAAGTGCTTTTTACTATTGAAAACTTTAAAACTCAATTATCTCGTAAACTAGAGGTCCTAGAGCCTTAAAACCGATTTTTGCTGATCACATTTTTAATTTATTTTATGCATTTTATATTATAGAAAAAGAAATAATTAAAAAAATTTTTTTGTACCTAAAAAGTGCTTTTTACTATTGAAAACTTTAAAACTCAATTATCTCGTAAACTAGAGGTCCTAGAGCCTTAAAACCGATTTTTGCTGATCACATTTTTAATTTATTTTATGCATTTTATATTATAGAAAAAGAAATAATTAAAAAAATTTTTTTGTACCTAAAAAGTGCTTTTTACTATTGAAAACTTTAAAACTCAATTATCTCGTAAACTAGAGGTCCTAGAGCCTTAAAACCGATTTTTGCTGATCACATTTTTAATTTATTTTATGCATTTTATATTATAGAAAAAGAAATAATTAAAAAAATTTTTTTGTACCTAAAAAGTGCTTTTTACTATTGAAAACTTTAAAACTCAATTATCTCGTAAACTAGAGGTCCTAGAGCCTTAAAACCGATTTTTGCTGATCACATTTTTAATGTATTTTATGCATTTTAGAGAAAGAAATAATTAAAAAAACAATTTTTTTGTACCTAAAATTGCTTTTTACTATTTAAAACTTTAAAACTCAATTATCTCGTAAACTAGAGGTCCTAGAGCCATTTTTAATTTATTTTATGCATTTTATATTATAGAAAAAGAAATAATTAAAAAAATTTTTTTGTACCTAAAAAGTGCTTTTTACTATTGAAAACTTTAAAACTCAATTATCTCGTAAACTAGAGGTCCTAGAGCCTTAAAACCGATTTTTGCTGATCACATTTTTAACGTATTTTATGCATTTTAGAGAAAGAAATAATTAAAAAACAATTTTTTTTTACCTAAAATTGCTTTTTACTATTGAAAACTTTAAAACTCAATTATCTCGTAAACTAGAGGTCCTAGAGCCTTAAAACCGATTTTTGCTGATCACATTTTTAATGTATTTTATGCATTTTATATTATAGAAAAAGAAATAATTAAAAATTTTTTTTTGTACCTAAAAAGTGCTTTTTACTATTGAAAACTTTAAAACTCAATTATCTCGTAAACTAGAGGTCCTAGAGCCTTAAAGCCGATTTTTTCTGATCACATTTTTAATGATTTTTATGCATTTTATATTATAGAAAAAGAAATAATTAAAAAAAAATTTTTTTGTACCTAAAAACTGCTTTTTACTATTGAAAACGTTAAAACTCAATTATCTCGTAAACTAGAGGTCCTAGAGCCTTAAATCCGATTTTTTCTGATCACATTTTTAATGGTTTTTATGCATTTTATATTATAGAAAAAGAAATAATTAAAAAAAAATTTTTTGTACCTAAAAAGTGCTTTTTACTATTGAAAACTTTAAAACTCAATTATCTCGTAAACTAGAGGTCCTAGAGCCTTAAAGCCGATTTTTTCTGATCACATTTTTAATGGTTTTTATGCATTTTATATTATAGAAAAAGAAATAATTAAAAAAAAAATTTTTTGTACCTAAAAAGTGCTTTTTACTATTGAAAACTTTAAAACTCAATTATCTCGTAAACTAGAGGTCCTAGAGCCTTAAAGCCGATTTTTTCTGATCACATTTTTAATGGTTTTTATGCATTTTATATTATAGAAAAAGAAATAATTAAAAAAAAATTTTTTTGTACCTAAAAAGTGCTTTTTACTATTGAAAACTTTAAAACTCAATTATCTCGTAAACTAGAGGTCCTAGAGCCTTAAAGCCGATTTTTTCTGATCACATTTTTAATTGTTTTTATGCATTTTATATTATAGAAAAAGAAATAATTAAAAAAAAATTTTTTGTACCTAAAAAGTGCTTTTTACTATTGAAAACTTTAAAACTCAATTATCTCGTAAACTAGAGGTCCTAGAGCCTTAAAACCGATTTTTTCTGATCACATTTTTAATTTATTTTATGCATTTTATATTATAGAAAAAGAAATAATTAAAAAAAATTTTTTTTGTACCTAAAAAGTGCTTTTTACTATTGAAAACTTTAAAACTCAATTATCTCGTAAACTAGAGGTCCTAGAGCCTTAAAACCGATTTTTTCTGATCACATTTTTAATGTATTTTATGCATTTTATATTATAGAAAAAGAAATAATTAAAAAACAATTTTTTTGTACCTAAAATTACTTTTTACTATTGAAAACTTTAAAACTCAATTATCTCGTAAACTAGAGGTCCTAGAGCCTTAAAACCGATTTTTTCTGATCACATTTTTAAAGTATTTTTTGCATTTTATATTATAGAAAAAGAATTAATAAAAAAAAAATTTTTTTTGTACCTAAAAAGTGCTTTTTACTATTGAAAACTTTAAAACTCAATTATCTCGTAAACTAGAGGTCCTAGAGCCTTAAAACCGATTTTTGCTGATCACATTTTTAAAGTATTTTTTGCATTTTATATTATAGAAAAAGAAATAATTAAAAAAAATTTTTTTTGTACCTAAAAAGTGCTTTTTACTATTGAAAACTTTAAAACTCAATTCACTCGTAAACTAGAGGTCCTAGAGCCTTAAAACCGATTTTTTCTGATCACATTTTTAAAGTATTTTTTGCATTTTATATTATAGGAAAAGATATAATAAAAAAAAAATTTTTTTTGTACCTAAAAAGTGCTTTTTACTATTGAAAACTTTAAAACTCAATTATCTCGTAAACTAGAGGTCCTAGAGCCTTAAAACCGATTTTTTCTGATCACATTTTTAAAGTATTTTTTGCATTTTATATTATAGAAAAAGAATTAATAAAAAAAAATTTTTTTTTGTACCTAAAAAGTGCTTTTTACTATTGAAAACTTTAAAACTCAATTATCTCGTAAACTAGAGGTCTTAGAGCCTTAAAACCGACTTTTTCTGATCACATTTTTAAAGTATTTTTTGCATTTTATATTATAGAAAAAGAATTAATAAAAAAAAAATTTTTTTTGTACCTAAGAAGTGCTTTTTACTATTGAAAACTTTAAAACTCAATTATCTCGTAAACTAGAGGTCCTAGAGCCTTAAAACCGATTTTTTCTGATCACATTTTTAAAGTATTTTTTGCATTTTATATTATAGAAAAAGAATTAATAAAAAAAAATTTTTTTTGTACCTAAAAAGTGCTTTTTACTATTGAAAACTTTAAAACTCAATTATCTCGTAAACTAGAGGTCCTAGAGCCTTAAAACCGATTTTTTCTGATCACATTTTTAAAGTATTTTTTGCATTTTATATTATAGAAAAAGAATTAATAAAAAAAAAATTTTTTTTGTACCTAAAAAGTGCTTTTTACTATTGAAAACTTTAAAACTCAATTATCTCGTAAACTAGAGGTCCTAGAGCCTTAAAACCGATTTTTTCTGATCACATTTTTAAAGTATTTTTTGCATTTTATAATATAGAAAAAGAATTAATAAAAAAAAATTTTTTTTGTACCTAAAAAGTGCTTTTTACTATTGAAAACTTTAAAACTCAATTATCTCGTAAACTAGAGGTCCTAGAGCCTTAAAACCGATTTTTTCTGATCACATTTTTAAAGTATTTTTTGCATTTTATATTATAGAAAAAGAATTAATAAAAAAAAAATTTTTTTTGTACCTAAAAAGTGCTTTTTACTATTGAAAACTTTAAAACTCAATTATCTCGTAAACTAGAGGTCCTAGAGCCTTAAAACCGATTTTTTCTGATCACATTTTTAAAATATTTTTTGCATTTTATATTATAGAAAAAGAATTAATAAAAAAAAAATTTTTTTTGTACCTAAAAAGTGCTTTTTACTATTGAAAACTTTAAAACTCAATTATCTCGTAAACTAGAGGTCCTAGAGCCTTAAAACCGATTTTTTCTGATCACATTTTTAAATTATTTTTTGCATTTTATATTATAGAAAAAGAATTAATAAAAAAAAAATTTTTTTTGTACCTAAAAAGTGCTTTTTACTATTGAAAACTTTAAAACTCAATTATCTCGTAAACTAGAGGTCCTAGAGCCTTAAAACCGATTTTTTCTGATCACATTTTTAAAGTATTTTTGCATTTTATATTATAGAAAAAGAATTAATAAAAAAAAAATTATTTTGTAACTTAAAAAGTGCTTTTTACTATTGAAAACTTTAAAACTCAATTATCTCGTAAACTAGAGGTCCTAGAGCCTTAAAACCGATTTTTTCTGATCACATTTTTAAAGTATTTTTTGTATTTTATATTATAGAAAAAGAATTAATAAAAAAAAAATTTTTTTGTACCTAAAAAGTGCTTTTTACTATTGAAAACTTTAAAACTCAATTATCTCGTAAACTAGAGGTCCTAGAGCCTTAAAACCGATTTTTTCTGATCACATTTTTAAAGTATTTTTTGCATTTTATATTATAGAAAAAGAATTAATAAAAAAAAAATTTTTTTTGTACCTAAAAAGTGCTTTTTACTATTGAAAACTTTAAAACTCAATTATCTCGTAAACTAGAGGTCCTAGAGCCTTAAAACCGATTTTTTCTGATCACATTTTTAAAGTATTTTTTGCATTTTATATTATAGAAAAAGAATTAATAAAAAAAAAATTTTTTTTGTACCTAAAAAGTGCTTTTTACTATTGAAAACTTTAAAACTCAATTATCTCGTAAACTAGAGGTCCTAGAGCCTTAAAACCGATTTTTTCTGATCACATTTTTAAAGTATTTTTTGCATTTTATATTATAGAAAAAGAATTAATAAAAAAAAATTTTTTTTGTACCTAAAAAGTGCTTTTTACTATTGAAAACTTTAAAACTCAATTATCTCGTAAACTAGAGGTCCTAGAGCCTTAAAACCGATTTTTTCTGATCACATTTTTAAAGTATTTTTTGCATTTTATATTATAGAAAAAGAATTAATAAAAAAAAATTTTTTTTTGTACCTAAAAAGTGCTTTTTACTATTGAAAACTTTAAAACTCAATTATCTCGTAAACTAGAGGTCCTAGAGCCTTAAAACCGATTTTTTCTGATCACATTTTTAAAGTATTTTTTTCATTTTATATTATAGAAAAAGAATTAATAAAAAAAAATTTTTTTTTGTACCTAAAAAGTGCTTTTTACTATTGAAAACTTTAAAACTCAATTATCTCGTAAACTAGAGGTCCTAGAGCCTTAAAACCGATTTTTTCTGATCACATTTTTAAAGTATTTTTTGCATTTTATATTATGGAAAAAGAATTAATAAAAAAAAAATTTTTTTTGTACCTAAAAAGTGCTTTTTACTATTGAAAACTTTAAAACTCAATTATCTCGTAAACTAGAGGTCCTAGAGCCTTAAAACCGATTTTTTCTGATCACATTTTTAAAGTATTTTTTGCATTTTATATTATAGAAAAAGAATTAATAAAAAAAAATTTTTTTTGTACCTAAAAAGTGCTTTTTACTATTGAAAACTTTAAAACTCAATTATCTCGTAAACTAGAGGTCTTAGAGCCTTAAAACCGATTTTTTCTGATCACATTTTTAAAGTATTTTTTGCATTTTATATTATAGAAAAAGAATTAATAAAAAAAAATTTTTTTTTGTACCTAAGAAGTGCTTTTTACTATTGAAAACTTTAAAACTCAATTATCTCGTAAACTAGAGGTCCTAGAGCCTTAAAACCGATTTTTTCTGATCACATTTTTAAAGTATTTTTTGCATTTTATATTATAGAAAAAGAATTAATAAAAAAAAAATTTTTTTTGTACCTAAAAAGTGCTTTTTACTATTGAAAACTTTAAAACTCAATTATATCGTAAACTAGAGGTCCTAGAGCCTTAAAACCGATTTTTTCTGATCACATTTTTAAAGTATTTTTTGCATTTTATATTATAGAAAAAGAATTAATAAAAAAAAAATTTTTTTTGTACCTAAAAAGTGCTTTTTACTATTGAAAACTTTAAAACTCAATTATCTCGTAAACTAGAGGTCCTAGAGCCTTAAAACCGATTTTTTCTGATCACATTTTTAAAGTATTTTTTGCATTTTATATTATAGAAAAAGAATTAATAAAAAAAAAAATTTTTTTTGTACCTAAAAAGTGCTTTTTACTATTGAAAACTTTAAAACTCAATTATCTCGTAAACTAGAGGTCCTAGAGCCTTAAAACCGATTTTTTCTGATCACATTTTTAAAGTATTTTTTGCATTTTATATTATAGAAAAAGAATTAATAAAAAAAAAATTTTTTTTGTACCTAAAAAGTGCTTTTTACTATTGAAAACTTTAAAACTCAATTATCTCGTAAACTAGAGGTCCTAGAGCCTTAAAACCGATTTTTTCTGATCACATTTTTAAAATATTTTTTGCATTTTATATTATAGAAAAAGAATTAATAAAAAAAAATTTTTTTTGTACCTAAAAAGTGCTTTTTACTATTGAAAACTTTAAAACTCAATTATCTCGTAAACTAGAGGTCCTAGAGCCTTAAAACCGATTTTTTCTGATCACATTTTTAAATTATTTTTTGCATTTTATATTATAGAAAAAGAATTAATAAAAAAAAAAATTTTTTTTGTACCTAAAAAGTGCTTTTTACTATTGAAAACTTTAAAACTCAATTATCTCGTAAACTAGAGGTCCTAGAGCCTTAAAACCGATTTTTTCTGATCACATTTTTAAATTATTTTTTGCATTTTATATTATAGAAAAAGAATTAATAAAAAAAAAATTTTTTTTGTACCTAAAAAGTGCTTTTTACTATTGAAAACTTTAAAACTCAATTATCTCGTAAACTAGAGGTCCTAGAGCCTTAAAACCGATTTTTTCTGATCACATTTTTAAAGTATTTTTTGCATTTTATATTATAGAAAAAGAATTAGTAAAAAAAAAATTTTTTTTGTACCTAAAAAGTGCTTTTTACTATTGAAAACTTTAAAACTCAATTATCTCGTAAACTAGAGGTCCTAGAGCCTTAAAACCGATTTTTTCTGATCACATTTTTAAAGTATTTTTTGCATTTTATATTATAGAAAAAGAATTAATAAAAAAAAAATTTTTTTTGTACCTAAAAAGTGCTTTTTACTATTGAAAACTTTAAAACTCAATTATCTCGTAAACTAGAGGTCCTAGAGCCTTAAAACCGATTTTTTCTGATCACATTTTTAAAGTTTTTTTTGTTTTTTATATTATAGAAAAAGAATTAATAAAAAAAAATTTTTTTTGTACCTAAAAAGTGCTTTTTACTATTGAAAACGTTAAAACTCAATTATCTCGTAAACTAGAGGTCCTAGAGCCTTAAAACCGATTTTTTCTGATCACATTTTTAAAGTATTTTTTGCATTTTATATTATAGAAAAAGAATTAATAAAAAAAAAATTTTTTTTGTACCTAAAAAGTGCTTTTTACTATTGAAAACTTTAAAACTCAATTATCTCGTAAACTAGAGGTCCTAGAGCCTTAAAACCGATTTTTTCTGATCACATTTTTAAAGTATTTTTTGCATTTTATATTATAGAAAAAGAATTAATAAAAAAAAAATTTTTTTTGTACCTAAAAAGTGCTTTTTACTATTGAAAACTTTAAAACTCAATTATCTCGTAAACTAGAGGTCCTAGAGCCTTAAAACCGATTTTTTCTGATCACATTTTTAAAGTATTTTTTGCATTTTATATTATAGAAAAAGAATTAATAAAAAAAAATTTTTTTTGTACCTAAAAAGTGCTTTTTACTATTGAAAACTTTAAAACTCAATTATCTCGTAAACTAGAGGTCCTAGAGCCTTAAAACCGATTTTTTCTGATCACATTTTTAAAGTATTTTTTGCATTTTATATTATAGAAAAAGAATTAATAAAAAAAAAAATTTTTTTGTACCTAAAAAGTGCTTTTTACTATTGAAAACTTTAAAACTCAATTATCTCGTAAACTAGAGGTCCTAGAGCCTTAAAACCGATTTTTTCTGATCACATTTTTAAAGTATTTTTTGCATTTTATATTATAGAAAAAGAATTAATAAAAAAAAAATTTTTTTTGTACCTAAAAAGTGCTTTTTACTATTGAAAACTTTAAAACTCAATTATCTCGTAAACTAGAGGTCCTAGAGCCTTAAAACAGATTTTTTCTGATCACATTTTTAAAGTATTTTTTGCATTTCATATTATAGAAAAAGAATTAATAAAAAAAAAATTTTTTTTGTACCTAAAAAGTGCTTTTTACTATTGAAAACTTTAAAACTCAATTATCTCGTAAACTAGAGGTCCTAGAGCCCTAAAACCGATTTTTTCTGATCACATTTTTAAAGTATTTTTTGCATTTTATATTATAGAAAAAGAATTAATAAAAAAATATTTTTTTTGTACCTAAAAAGTGCTTTTTACTATTGAAAACTTTAAAACTCAATTATCTCGTAAACTAGAGGTCCTAGAGCCTTAAAACCGATTTTTTCTGATCACATTTTTAAAGTATTTTTTGCATTTTATATTATAGAAAAAGAATTAATAAAAAAATATTTTTTTTGTACCTAAAAAGTGCTTTTTACTATTGAAAACTTTAAAACTCAATTATCTCGTAAACTAGAGGTCCTAGAGCCTTAAAACCGATTTTTTCTGATCACATTTTTAAAGTATTTTTTGCATTTTATATTATAGAAAAAGAATTAATAAAAAAATATTTTTTTTGTACCTAAAAAGTGCTTTTTACTATTGAAAACTTTAAAACTCAATTATCTCGTAAACTAGAGGTCCTAGAGCCTTAAAACCGATTTTTTCTGATCACATTTTTAAAGTATTTTTTGCATTTTATATTATAGAAAAAGAATTAATAAAAAAAAAAAATTTTTTTTGTACCTAAAAAGTGCTTTTTACTATTGAAAACTTTAAAACCAATTATCTCGTAAACTAGAGGTCCTAGAGCCTTAAAACCGATTTTTTCTGATCACATTTTTAAAGTATTTTTTGCATTTTATATTATAGAAAAAGAATTAATAAAAAAAAATTTTTTTTTGTACCTAAAAAGTGCTTTTTACTATTGAAAACTTTAAAACTCAATTATCTCGTAAACTAGAGGTCCTAGAGCCTTAAAACCGATTTTTTCTGATCACATTTTTAAAGTATTTTTTGCATTTTATATTATAGAAAAAGAATTAATAAAAAAAAATTTTTTTTTGTACCTAAAAAGTGCTTTTTACTATTGAAAACTTTAAAACTCAATTATCTCGTAAACTAGAGGTCCTAGAGCCTTAAAACCGATTTTTTCTGATCACATTTTTAAAGTATTTTTTGCGTTTTATATTATAGAAAAAGAATTAATAAAAAAAAAATTTTTTTTGTACCTAAAAAGTGCTTTTTACTATTGAAAACTTTAAAACTCAATTATCTCGTAAACTAGAGGTCCTAGAGCCTTAAAACCGATTTTTTCTGATCACATTTTTAAAGTATTTTTTGCATTTTATATTATAGAAAAAGAATTAATAAAAAAAAAATTTTTTTGTACCTAAAAAGTGCTTTTTACTATTGAAAACTTTAAAACTCAATTATCTCGTAAACTAGAGGTCCTAGAGCCTTAAAACCGATTTTTTCTGATCACATTTTTAAAGTATTTTTTGCATTTTATATTATAGAAAAAGAATTAATATAAAAAAAAATTTTTTTGTACCTAAAAAGTGCTTTTTACTATTGAAAACTTTAAAACTCAATTATCTCGTAAACTAGAGGTCCTAGAGCCTTAAAACCGATTTTTTCTGATCACATTTTTAAAGTATTTTTTGCATTTTATATTATAGAAAAAGAATTAATAAAAAAATTTTTTTTGTACCTAAAAAGTGCTTTTTACTATTGAAAACTTTTGTTGGCGCCCGACTTGGGACCAACTCACGTAAGGGAGGATAGGGGAGTAGATATGCCGTAATAATAGAAAAAGGGGGGAGACTTACCCAATTTACAGACGCACCTGTTGTGACTTGACGTTAGCGCTCCAAAGTAAATCCTGAGGGTTAGTGGTGGTTGATGGTGATTTTTTGTACGTCTGCGTGGCTATTAGAAGGTTTAGATCACTTTCAATTTAAATGGTTTTTTTTTTTTTTTGTTTCTTTGCTTTTACGCATGTAAATATAAATTTATTCAAATTTTAATTTTTCGTTGTTAATTTAATTTAATATTTAATTGTATATATTTATTTAGCACATAAATTTGTTTTGTTCTTAACGTTGCAATATAAATGTTAGGCACTTGTTCACGGTTAAAGAAGAACTGACTTCAAAACCAAAAGACAAAGCAAACAAGGCAACAAGGCGTATGTACATCACGTAAGGTTGCCAGATTGGCTTCACACCTAAACATCCCGCCCCCCTTGCCTTATTGCAACAAAGGCAAAAAGGGTTGGAGTGTCTGGGTGGATCAGTAACAAAAGAAAAAAAAAATTAACATAAAGAAGTGCAATCTAGTTACAATATAATTAGATATAATAATAATATAGTAATAATTCAAGAATTCAGTAATATGGTGTAGAAGAGGTTAGTATAAATTCATTAAAAATAAAAATAATAAAAATGTTGGTGTGTTGGGTCATTTAGACCATGCCTTCTTCATTCGGTCAGTCAAAACTTGCCGATAATGACCCATCCGAGGGCGGTGTCTTGGGCGAGTGGTGTTGAACCCGAGGATGACGACTGCAAGCCGCTGCGTATCAAACGAGGATATACGTCTGCTCCCAAGATGATGTTGACATTGTTTCCTTCAAAAAATTCAGGGTCAGCCAGCCTTAAGTTTCGGTACTTGTCACAGACGCTCCGATCCAGCTTCTTAGCAGGGATCTTTTCTGGCAGCCTCGACGAGACACGAGCCCGGATGGTGATGGAACCTGTCTCGTCAAATCGTGCTCTTATCGCAATTTGGCACCACTTTTCGGACTCGAACCTCTCAAAAGGCAGGTGATACCTATCCACCAAAAACGTGGCGATGGAGCTAGTTGGAGCGGCGGGGTTGATCAGACCGCGGACGAGTCTCCAGCCTTCCGTGAGACGTATTTGAAAAAGTACGGTGGGGGTTACAGTGCGAGCATCAGTTAGATTGGCATCATTGGGGGTTCTGGTAATGACCGGGGGGTGAAGCAGAGTGTGGTGGTTGCCATTGCAGTTCTTGCATCGTTCCATGCTGCGGCATGTTGGAGTAAGGTGAGAATGCCCCAGACAGTTTCTGCAGTTTACTCAGAAACTTTACGCACTTGCGTAGGGGGTGATCTTTACGGCAGATTTTGCAGTCGGGGGTTTTTGTTAGTAAGCGGCCGCCCACCTTGCGTTCTTCAAGGGGTGAGGCGGTTTCGCGTTGACGTGGACGCATAATTTCTGGAATAAGAAAGATATAGGGGAAATAAATTAATTGTCAGGCGGACGGAGAAAGCGGGAGTAAAACTAGTTTGACAACAGGTCGGGTCACAATTCCGTTGGTAGTGCGTATTTCAGCAACTCTTACTCTATTATCAGAGCCATGAAAAATCTTTTCAATGCGTCCTAGACGCCATTGATTAGGGGGTAAATTGTCGTTTTTCACAATGACGAGATCGCCGTTAGACAAATCTCGCTGGGGGTATTTCCATTTATTTCTTTTGTGGAGCTCGACTAAGTACTCCTCCTTCCAGCGACGGGCAAGCTGGTGATGCAAAATTTTTAGTTTTTGCCACCTATTTACATAACTTATGGAATGGCTCGCTAAATCAGGTTCAGGGGGAGATAATAGGGGTGTTCCGATTAAAAAATGACCCGGGGTTAAGGCGCATAAGTTGTATGGGTCTTCGTTTATCGGACTAAGAGGCCTGGAGTTCAAACACGCCTCGATGCGTGCGAGCATGGTGCTGAACTCTTCATATGTGAAGCTCTGAGTATGGCACAGTTTCTTGAGGTGAGACTTGCAACTTTTTACTCCGGCCTCCCAGAGTCCTCCCATGTGGGGAGCCCCAGGGGGAATGAAATTCCATTTAACCGGGTTAAAACTATCTTGAGATAATAGGCCCTTATGTACAAGAGCAAGAAAATGTTGTGTATCCTTCTGAAGTGTATTAGCTGCGCCCACAAAGGCGGTGCCGTTATCGGAATACATGGTATGGGGGGTACCTCGTCTGGAGAAAAACCGGGCGAAAGCGGCTAGGAAAGCTTGTGTTGAAATATCTCCGGCGGCTTCCAGGTAGATTGCTTTGGTGGCAAAACACACGAAGACCAGCACATAACCTTTCGTGACCTTGCACCCGCGACCTACATAAGACTTTATGGCGAAGTGTCCGGCGAAGTCAACTCCTGTATGATAAAACGGGCGCGTCAAACTTGTGCGCTTGGGGGGTAGTGCAGCCATGATTTGTTGACTAAGCTGATGTTTTTCTCTTACGCATTTGATACATTTTGATAATATGAACTTTATCAGCGTTTTAAGTTTAGGGACATAATAGTGAAGTCGGGTAAGCCGGTGTAAAAGGGCATTTTGGCCATGCAGTGAAAACTTATGTAGATAAGTTAAAAATAGTCGCGTAAAACGTGCATGGTAGGGGAGTATAATGGGGTATCGTTCGTCGTAACTTAATGTAGGGGAGGATGCTAACCGCCCATTGACTCTCATTAATCCTTTAGAGTCTATAAAAGGGTTTAGGGTTAAAAGAGCGCTTTTTCGTGGCAGAGGTTGGTTTTTAGCTAAATGTGCGTACTCTTCAGCAAAGTGAAGCTTTTGACAGACGATTATCAGACGATTTTTTGCGTAAAGTATCTCTTTGGCTGAGAGCGCATCTGGCGTTAAAATATTATATTCCAATTTGGACCTTATGCGATGGTAAAAACGAAAGATGTAGCAGATAACCCTCAGTGCTCGCGGAAGATTAGAGAATCTATCGAGCATATCGTGGTTGTCGACTAGTGCGGTAAATGTCCTGACTGTTCTTTCTTCTTCTGTGGTATCAAATTCGCAAGTCCTCGATGGCCATTTGGCAGGGGGAAGTCTTAGCCAAGCAGGACCGTGCCACCACAATGTATTTGTAGACAGTTCCGTAAGTGTAGTACCACGTGATGCTACGTCTGCTGGATTGTTTTTCGAATCGACGTGCTCCCATGCATCTTCCCCAACCTTCTCAATAATAGACGAGACTCTATTTTGAACGAATGTTTTCCATTTATGAGCAGGTTTTTTAGCCATGCTAGCACGATGGTTGAGTCGGTCCATAGAAAAAGTTTATAATCGATGAGTTCCAGTTGACTTTGAATCGATTCCATCATAGTTGCCAGTAGCTCTGCCCCGCACAACTCCTTACGGGGGAGTGAAACGAATTTAACTGGGGCAACTTTAGTTTTAGCTGCCAAAAGGTGGGCAGATACAAAACCTTGATTTTCAGAACGGATGTAAATGGCTGCCGCGTATGCCTTTTCTGACGCATCGCAGAAACCGTGTAGCTCAACATTGTATGAGGGGTCGAAGTCGATAAAACGGGGGATTTTTATTTGTTCTATTTTTACATAGTCATCGAGAAAATCATGCCACTGCTGTAGGGTACTAGGATTTAGATCTTCATCCCATTCGGTTCCATCCTTCCACGTCTGCTGCATGATGATTTTGGCAACGATTATTTTTGGTGATAACCAGCCCGCTGGGTCGAATAACTTTGCGATTTCTGACAGAACGCATCGTTTTGTGGTTAAGTTGCGGTCGGGGTTAGACTTTAGTTTAAAGTAGAAGTAGTCACTTCCAGCGTTCCACCTGAGCCCTAATGTTTTTGTAGTACTAGAGTCAGAAAGCTTAAGACATTCCCCATCTAACAAATGTGTGACCGGTAGACCTTTTAGCAGGACTTCATTGTTCGCCGTCCATTTACGAAGCGTGAACCCAGCAGTTTCAAGGACTTTTCTAAGGTCATCACGAATTTTAATTGCCGCTGATAGCGTATGGGCTCCTGAAAGTACATCATCGACGTACATGTGATTTCGTAAAATCTTCGTTACATTAGGGTAGGGGGTTTCATTTTCTTTGGCCAGTTGGAGCAAAGTTCTGATTGCCAAATAAGGGGCACAGTTTACACCGAAGGTGACTGTATTTAACTCGTAGTCTTGAAGTGCCTCGTTAGGCGAGCTTCGAAAGACAATTCGCTGAAAGGGGGTGTGCGATTTATTTACGGAAATTTGGCGGTACATTTTCTCTGTATCCGCGTTGAAAACGTATCGGAAAAACCGCCAACGCAATACTAAAATCATTAAGTCTGCCTGTAGGATGGGGCCTGCGTAAAGCAGATCGTTAAGACTGATGCCATTCGACGATGGGCTAGAAGCGTTAAATACCACGCGCAATTTTGTGGTGGGGCTATCTGGTTTAAATACTGCATGGTGGGGCAGATAGTACGTGCCGCTTTCACCAGCCATGGGGTTAACTTTTGTCATTTGACTGAGGGTAGAGTATTCGGTTATTACTCGATCATATTCGGTTTTGATAAGGGGGTTTTTAATTAATTTTATTTCATTCCGCAGAAATTGAGCTATGGCGCTATTTCGCGATTGTCCCACTTTGAGATTTTCAGGAAACTCTCGTTTAAAGGGGAGTGATACAGTATATCGACCGTCATTAGAGCGGTATGTAGTTGACTCGTACAGTTCCTCACAGTATAGGTCCTCCGGGGATGACTTTGCTCTTCTAGAGACATCTTCGAGCTCCCAAAACCGCTGAAGTTGGTTATTCAGGTCCACAGCATTAAAATAGGACAATACGGCGTCCCTACACCGACTTCTAGCTACCTTACCAGTGATGATCCATCCGAAGACCGTTTTCTGTGCTACCAGGGATTGTTGGTTGTCCCATTGGAGACCATCTTGCATTATTTTTGGGTACACGTCTCCACCTAAAAGCATGTCAATCTCCGCGCATTGATGGCGATATGGATCTGCCAGTTGCAGTTTTGAAAGGTTGCCATTATTTAGCGCAGTCGGGGGGTAGTAGGAGAGTTGACCAGTGAGTTTCTTAACCACAAGTACGTCCGAATGTATAGCGAATGACCTGTCAAGCGGTGAACCAATTCTAATGTGACAAGTGTGCGTGGAAGTAGCGTTTATCGAATCGTTTAACCCATGAATTTTTGCCCGTGATGGCCGAGTATCAAGTCCTAGCTGAGTTTGTAATTTCTTAGAAATGAAGGATGCCTCTGAGGCCGAATCTATGAGGGCTCGGACGGTACACTTCAGGTCGTCCTTGTAGACATCTATCAGAGCAGTACCAAGAACAACTGCGGATGAATGATCTTGTAATTGTGTAGAAAAAGACCTAAACTCACGATTTTGGGCTTCTGCTGAAGTAGAGGGGTTCGTATTTAACCTTTCAGGGGGGTTATTTGCATTTTGATTCTCAGCAGTACGTGGGTTAGAACTCGCTTGAGGTGAAGTAGGAGTTTTTTCCTGATGAGTGACTCGATGTAGTAGTGAGTGATGCTTAGCTTTACACACATTGCACACATAACGACTTTTACAGGTTTTATACCCGTGTGAGGTACCTAAACAATTTGTGCATCTTTTTTGTTGTTTTACCGTGTTATATCGTGCGTCAACGGACATAGCAAGAAACTTAGCGCATAACCTTAAGGGGTGACTTTGGTTGCAAAGGAGGCACGTGCCGTCCTTGTTCGTTGACACATTAGTGTTGAAACTTTGCACTTTCTTACTCTGAGCGTAATTGGGTTTATTATGGCTATTGGATGGATGCGCTTTATTTTGGCTGTGAGGATTCAAAACTGTTGATCGTATATCCGCAACGGATTCCAAAGTTTGAAATCTAGAGGACAAAAAACGATCCAAAGCTTCCCAGGTGGGCAGGTTGGATGAATTTGGCAGGGCTTGTTCCCATAGGTTTAGGGTAACTTCCGGGAGACAAGTTGAACAAATGTAGACGAAAATTATGTCCCAGCTTTCAGTATCGACTTTTAAAAGGCGCAGATTACTAATGCAATCATTAATGGTCCGTTGCAAACGTCTAAGGTTGGGACCTGTTTCTTTGGTGATGGGGGTTAAACCAAAAAGGGATTTCATTTGCGCATTCACGAGAATTCGTTTATTCTCATACCGATTAACTAGGTTTTGCCACGCCATTTCGAAACCATCGTTAGTCATCGGACATGTTGTGAGGAGTTCTCGAGCTTCTCCTTCGGTCTTTTTCACTAGATGACACATTTTCTCAACCGGCGATAAGCGATTGTTTTGGCGATACAAGGCCGTGAACATATCACGAAACGTTGGCCATGATTTGTAGTCGCCACGAAAAACTTCGGTATCGCATGGTGGTACCGATATGTGAGCGGAGACATCGGTCTCCTTTGGCCTAGTCGCAGAGCTTTTCCCAGCTTTGGCCCTCAAAGACTCGCAGAGTTCAGAAATTTTTGCTGTGATTGCCGCATGAACATCAAAAGTTGCGTAATACCGTTTGGTCAAAACCGCTATATCTATTTCGGCTTTTATTTCCTCGTAGTTATCTATTGCGGCTTCATGAGCGGAATCGTAATTGTCCCAGAGACGATGAATTTCGTTTTTCCGTACCTCCAGAGAGTGCAGCGTATGAGAAGCTTCTGGCAGCTCATTAAAATATTTTTGAAAATCCACAACGCGATCGGAAGATCGTATAACCTTTTTGACCAAAGACATTGTGGCAGAAATTTCGCGGAGGACGAATTATGGGGGTAATAGTATGAAGAGGGGGTTCGAATACAAATGTGATGAAATTATAGTAAAGTTAAGAAACTTCTCAAGGGTACCTCGTAAGACAGCAAAAATTAAATATATAGGTGTATAATAAGTCCAATAGTAGAGAGGCAGTATAATTACAGAAGCGAGGCTTATTCGATTATTATGAGTGGCACTTCGTAAAAGTCGCCACTATTTAAATATATATTTAAATATTTTGAGGAAAATTGTTCATGGAGCTTCGTATAAGCGAGCCAATGAATATGGTTTTTAATTTTCGAAAAATTGCCAATGGCACCTCGTATAGGTGGGCATTGAATAGGGGTTTTAATAATAATCTTAAAAAGATTTTTAATGGTGCTTCGTATAAGCGAGCCAATGAATTATGAATTATAATTTTTGAAAAATTTTCAATGGCACCTCGTATAGATGACCAATAAATATGTGGTTTAATAATTCCAAAAAATTTTCAATGGTGCTTCGTATAAGCGAGCCAATGAATATGGTTTTTAATAATTTTGCAAATTTTCCAATGCCGCTTCGTGTAAGCGAAACACTGAATTGGGGTTTTAATAATTTTATAAAATTTTCAATTGAGCCTCGTATGAGCGGCCAATTAATTCGCAAAATGTTCAATGGCACCTCGTATAGGTGGGCATTGAAGAAAAAGGGGTTTTAATAAAATAAATACGTTTTATCAAAAAAAATAATCATAATAACTGGGGTTAGTTAGTATTGCATGTGTGTACAAAAATTAAAGGGAGGTTAATTATAATAAATAAGTGTCATTTATTTATCCGTAATATTATTAAAATTTTCAATTATTCGTGGTAAGCAATTTTTAGGTTGACCCTCGTAGATGATAAATGTACATGTAGCTTATGTACTTCATCATCTGTTTGTTATGTGAACAAATTTTTATTAAAATGTTTGTAGGTATGTACATACGTACCTACAAATCGTTTAACTCCACTAACCACTCGCTGCAATTTGGTGTGTTGTTGTTGTTACTTATACAACCATACATACATACAGGTTGATTTTTCGTTCTTCTTTTTTCTTCTTTTCTTCAAGTTCAATGTCAATTGACAAAAAACAAAAAATTAGCAAGAATGTTTGTTCCTCTATTCAGTGCTATGTCAATCCAAAAAAAAACCAAAAACCTTGAACAAGTGTTTTTTTGTTATTGCTTATTGCATGTAATGCTTATTTCTTTAGCAACGAGATCAACTGTTGCTGATGTCAACGTACATGTGTACATAAGTATGTATGTAGGTATGTATGTTTGTTGTTATGTATGGATGTATGTTTGAAATTATTTCTTCTTGGTGCCGTTAGTTTTTGTCTTCTGCTTTTTATTGGAAAAAAAGACAAACGGTAATTTGCACCACTTGGTCGACTTTAATGTGGTATGCCGCAAAAATGTACACAGATGCGGGGGTTAGTAGGGGGTAAATTATTATATTATAAGTTTTCCAAAGGGTGAAAAAAAGGTGAAGGGCCGGGTTATAGCGGATCCGGATCCGGCTCGAAGGACCAGAATGTTGGCGCCCGACTTGGGACCAACTCACGTAAGGGAGGATATGGGAGTAGATATGCCGTAATAATAGAAAAAGGGGGGAGACTTACCCAATTTACAGACGCACCTGTTGTGACTTGACGTTAGCGCTCCAAAGTAAATCCTGAGGGTTAGTGGTGGTTGATGGTGATTTTTTGTACGTCTGCGTGGCTATTAGAAGGTTTAGATCACTTTCAATTTAAATGGTTTTTTTTTTTTTTGTTTCTTTGCTTTTACGCATGTAAATATAAATTTATTCAAATTTTAATTTTTCTTTGTTAATTTAATTTAATATTTAATTGTATATATTTATTTAGCACATAAATTTGTTTTGTTCTTAACGTTGCAATATAAATGTTAGGCACTTGTTCACGGTTAAAGAAGAACTGACTTCAAAACCAAAAGACAAAGCAAACAAGGCAACAAGGCGTATGTACATCACGTAAGGTTGCCAGATTGGCTTCACACCTAAACAACTTTAAAACTCAATTATCTCGTAAACTAGAGGTCCTAGAGCCTTAAAACCGATTTTTTCTGATCACATTTTTAAAGTATTTTTTGCATTTTATATTATAGAAAAAGAATTAATAAAAAAAAATTTTTTTTGTACCTAAAAAGTGCTTTTTACTATTGAAAACTTTAAAACTCAATTATCTCGTAAACTAGAGGTCCTAGAGCCTTAAAACCGATTTTTTCTGATCACATTTTTAAAGTATTTTTTGCATTTTATATTATAGAAAAAGAATTAATAAAAAAAAAATTTTTTTTGTACCTAAAAAGTGCTGGTCCTAGAGCCTTAAAACCGATTTTTTCTGATCACATTTTTAAAGTATTTTTTGCATTTTATATTATAGAAAAAGAATTAATAAAAAAAAAATTTTTTTTGTACCTAAAAAGTGCTTTTTACTATTGAAAACTTTAAAACTCAATTATCTCGTAAACTAGAGGTCCTAGAGCCTTAAAACCGATTTTTTCTGATCACATTTTTAAAGTATTTTTTGCATTTTATATTATAGAAAAAGAATTAATAAAAAAAAAATTTTTTTTGTACCTAAAAAGTGCTTTTTACTATTGAAAACTTTAAAACTCAATTATCTCGTAAACTAGAGGTCCTAGAGCCTTAAAACCGATTTTTTCTGATCACATTTTTAAAGTATTTTTTGCATTTTATATTATAGAAAAAGAATTAATAAAAAAAAAATTTTTTTTGTACCTAAAAAGTGCTTTTTACTATTGAAAACTTTAAAACTCAATTATCTCGTAAACTAGAGGTCCTAGAGCCTTAAAACCGATTTTTTCTGATCACATTTTTAAAGTATTTTTTGCATTTTATATTATAGAAAAAGAATTAATAAAAAAAAAATTTTTTTGTACCTAAAAAGTGCTTTTTACTATTGAAAACTTTAAAACTCAATTATCTCGTAAACTAGAGGTCCTAGAGCCTTAAAACCGATTTTTTCTGATCACATTTTTAAAGTATTTTTTGCATTTTATATTATAGAAAAAGAATTAATAAAAAAAAATTTTTTTTGTACCTAAAAAGTGCTTTTTACTATTGAAAACTTTAAAACTCAATTATCTCGTAAACTAGAGGTCCTAGAGCCTTAAAACCGATTTTTTCTGATCACATTTTTAAAGTATTTTTTGCATTTTATATTATAGAAAAAGAATTAATAAAAAAAAAATTTTTTTTGTACCTAAAAAGTGCTTTTTACTATTGAAAACTTTAAAACTCAATTATCTCGTAAACTAGAGGTCCTAGAGCCTTAAAACCGATTTTTTCTGATCACATTTTTAAAGTATTTTTTGCATTTTATATTATAGAAAAAGAATTAATAAAAAAAAAATTTTTTTTGTACCTAAAAAGTGCTTTTTACTATTGAAAACTTTAAAACTCAATTATCTCGTAAACTAGAGGTCCTAGAGCCTTAAAACCGATTTTTTCTGATCACATTTTTAAAGTATTTTTTGCATTTTATATTATAGAAAAAGAATTAATAAAAAAAAATTTTTTTTTGTACCTAAAAAGTGCTTTTTACTATTGAAAACTTTAAAACTCAATTATCTCGTAAACTAGAGGTCCTAGAGCCTTAAAACCGATTTTTTCTGATCACATTTTTAAAGTATTTTTTGCATTTTATATTATAGAAAAAGAATTAATAAAAAAAAAATTTTTTTTGTACCTAAAAAGTGCTTTTTACTATTGAAAACTTTAAAACTCAATTATCTCGTAAACTAGAGGTCCTAGAGCCTTAAAACCGATTTTTTCTGATCACACTTTTAAAGTATTTTTTGCATTTTATATTATAGAAAAAGAATTAATAAAAAAAAAAATTTTTTTGTACCTAAAAAGTGCTTTTTACTATTGAAAACTTTAAAACTCAATTATCTCGTAAACTAGAGGTCCTAGAGCCTTAAAACCGATTTTTTCTGATCACATTTTTAAAGTATTTTTTGCATTTTATATTATAGAAAAAGAATTATTAAAAAAAAATTTTTTTTGTACCTAAAAAGTGCTTTTTACTATTGAAAACTTTAAAACTCAATTATCTCGTAAACTAGAGGTCCTAGAGCCTTAAAACCGATTTTTTCTGATCACATTTTTAAAGTATTTTTTGCATTTTATATTATAGAAAAAGAATTAATAAAAAAAAATTTTTTTTTGTACCTAAAAAGTGCTTTTTACTATTGAAAACTTTAAAACTCAATTATCTCGTAAACTAGAGGTCCTAGAGCCTTAAAACCGATTTTTTCTGATCACATTTTTAAAGTATTTTTTGCGTTTTATATTATAGAAAAAGAATTAATAAAAAAAAATTTTTTTTGTACCTAAAAAGTGCTTTTTACTATTGAAAACTTTAAAACTCAATTATCTCGTAAACTAGAGGTCCTAGAGCCTTAAAACCGAATTTTTCTGATCACATTTTTAAAGTATTTTTTGCGTTTTATATTATAGAAAAAGAATTAATAAAAAAAAAATTTTTTTTTGTACCTAAAAAGTGCTTTTTACTATTGAAAACTTTAAAACTCAATTATCTCGTAAACTAGAGGTCCTAGAGCCTTAAAACCGATTTTTTCTGATCACATTTTTAAAGTATTTTTTGCATTTTATATTATAGAAAAAGAATTAATAAAAAAAAATTTTTTTTTGTACCTAAAAAGTGCTTTTTACTATTGAAAACTTTAAAACTCAATTATCTCGTAAACTAGAGGTCCTAGAGCCTTAAAACCGATTTTTTCTGATCACATTTTTAAAGTATTTTTTGCATTTTATATTATAGAAAAAGAATTAATAAAAAAAAATTTTTTTTGTACCTAAAAAGTGCTTTTTACTATTGAAAACTTTAAAACTCAATTATCTCGTAAACTAGAGGTCCTAGAGCCTTAAAACCGATTTTTTCTGATCACATTTTTAAAGTATTTTTTGCGTTTTATATTATAGAAAAAGAATTAATAAAAAAAATTTTTTTTGTACCTAAAAAGTGCTTTTTACTATTGAAAACTTTAAAACTCAATTATCTCGTAAACTAGAGGTCCTAGAGCCTTAAAACCGATTTTTTCTGATCACATTTTTAAAGTATTTTTTGCATTTTATATTATAGAAAAAGAATTAATAAAAAAAAAATTTTTTTTTGTACCTAAAAAGTGCTTTTACTATTGAAAACTTTAAAACTCAATTATCTCGTAAACTAGAGGTCCTAGAGCCTTAAAACCGATTTTTTCTGATCACATTTTTAAAGTATTTTTTGCATTTTATATTATAGAAAAAGAATTAATAAAAAAAAAATTTTTTTTGTACCTAAAAAGTGCTTTTTACTATTTGAAAACTTTAAAACTCAATTATCTCGTAAACTAGAGGTCCTAGAGCCTTAAAACCGATTTTTTCTGATCACATTTTTAAAGTATTTTTGCATTTTATATTATAGAAAAAGAATTAATAAAAAAAAATTTTTTTTTGTACCTAAAAAGTGCTTTTTACTATTGAAAACTTTAAAACTCAATTATCTCGTAAACTAGAGGTCCTAGAGCCTTAAAACCGATTTTTTCTGATCACATTTTTAAAGTATTTTTGCATTTTATATTATAGAAAAAGAATTAATAAAAAAAAAATTTTTTTTGTACCTAAAAAGTGCTTTTTACTATTGAAAACTTTAAAACTCAATTATCTCGTAAGCTAGAGGTCCTAGAGCCTTAAAACCGATTTTTTCTGATCACATTTTTAAAGTATTTTTTGCATTTTATATTATAGAAAAAGAATTAATAAAAAAAAATTTTTTTTTGTACCTAAAAAGTGCTTTTTACTATTGAAAACTTTAAAACTCAATTATCTCGTAAGCTAGAGGTCCTAGAGCCTTAAAACCGATTTTTTCTGATCACATTTTTAAAGTATTTTTTGCATTTTATATTATAGAAAAAGAATTAATAAAAAAAAAATTTTTTTTGTACCTAAAAAGTGCTTTTTACTATTGAAAACTTTAAAACTCAATTATCTCGTAAACTAGAGGGTCCTAGAGCCTTAAAACCGATTTTTTCTGATCACATTTTTAAAGTATTTTTTGCATTTTATATTATAGAAAAAGAATTAATAAAAAAAAAAATTTTTTTTTGTACCTAAAAAGTGCTTTTTACTATTGAAAACTTTAAAACTCAATTATCTCGTAAAGCTAGAGGTCCTAGAGCCTTAAAACCGATTTTTTCTGATCACATTTTTAAAGTATTTTTTGCATTTTATATTATAGAAAAAGAATTAATAAAAAAAAAATTTTTTTTTGTACCTAAAAAGTGCTTTTTACTATTGAAAACTTTAAAACTCAATTATCTCGTAAACTAGAGGTCCTAGAGCCTTAAAACCGATTTTTTCTGATCACATTTTTAAAGTATTTTTTGCATTTTATATTATAGAAAAAGAATTAATAAAAAAAAAATTTTTTTTGTACCTAAAAAGTGCTTTTTACTATTGAAAACTTTAAAACTCAATTATCTCGTAAACTAGAGGTCCTAGAGCCTTAAAACCGATTTTTTCTGATCACATTTTTAAAGTATTTTTTGCATTTTATATTATAGAAAAGAATTAATAAAAAAAAATTTTTTTTGTACCTAAAAAGTGCTTTTTACTATTGAAAACTTTAAAACTCAATTATCTCGTAAACTAGAGGTCCTAGAGCCTTAAAACCGATTTTTTCTGATCACATTTTTTAAAGTATTTTTTGCATTTTATATTATAGAAAAAGAATTAATAAAAAAAAATTTTTTTTGTACCTAAAAAGTGCTTTTTACTATTGAAAACTTTAAAACTCAATTATCTCGTAAACTAGAGGTCCTAGAGCCTTAAAACCGATTTTTTCTGATCACATTTTTAAGTATTTTTTGCATTTTATATTATAGAAAAAGAATTAATAAAAAAAAATTTTTTTTGTACCTAAAAAGTGCTTTTTACTATTGAAAACTTTAAAACTCAATTATCTCGTAAACTAGAGGTCCTAGAGCCTTAAAACCGATTTTTTCTGATCACATTTTTAAAGTATTTTTTGCATTTTATATTATAGAAAAAGAATTAATAAAAAAAAATTTTTTTTGTACCTAAAAAGTGCTTTTTACTATTGAAAACTTTAAAACTCAATTATCTCGTAAACTAGAGGTCCTAGAGCCTTAAAACCGATTTTTTCTGATCACATTTTTAAAGTATTTTTTGCATTTTATATTATAGAAAAAGAATTAATAAAAAAAAATTTTTTTTTGTACCTAAAAAGTGCTTTTTACTATTGAAAACTTTAAAACTCAATTATCTCGTAAACTAGAGGTCCTAGAGCCTTAAAACCGATTTTTTCTGATCACATTTTTAAAGTATTTTTTGCATTTTATATTATAGAAAAAGAATTAATAAAAAAAAAATTTTTTTTGTACCTAAAAAGTGCTTTTTACTATTGAAAACTTTAAAACTCAATTATCTCGTAAACTAGAGGTCCTAGAGCCTTAAAACCGATTTTTTCTGATCACATTTTTAAAGTATTTTTTGCATTTTATATTATAGAAAAAGAATTAATAAAAAAAAAATTTTTTTGTACCTAAAAAGTGCTTTTTACTATTGAAAACTTTAAAACTCAATTATCTCGTAAACTAGAGGTCCTAGAGCCTTAAAACCGATTTTTTCTGATCACATTTTTAAAGTATTTTTTGCATTTTATATTATAGAAAAAGAATTAATAAAAAAAAAATTTTTTTTGTACCTAAAAAGTGCTTTTTACTATTGAAAACTTTAAAACTCAATTATCTCGTAAACTAGAGGTCCTAGAGCCTTAAAACCGATTTTTTCTGATCACATTTTTAAAGTATTTTTTGCATTTTATATTATAGAAAAAGAATTAATAAAAAAAAAATTTTTTTGTACCTAAAAAGTGCTTTTTACTATTGAAAACTTTAAAACTCAATTATCTCGTAAACTAGAGGTCCTAGAGCCTTAAAACCGACTTTTTTCTGATCACATTTTTAAAGTATTTTTTGCATTTTATATTATAGAAAAAGAATTAATAAAAAAAAAATTTTTTTTGTACCTAAAAAGTGCTTTTTACTATTGAAAACTTTAAAACTCAATTATCTCGTAAACTAGAGGTCCTAGAGCCTTAAAACCGATTTTTTCTGATCACATTTTTAAAGTATTTTTTGCATTTTATATTATAGAAAAAGAATTAATAAAAAAAAAATTTTTTTTGTACCTAAAAAGTGCTTTTTACTATTGAAAACTTTAAAACTCAATTATCTTCGTAAACTAGAGGTCCTAGAGCCTTAAAACCGATTTTTTCTGATCACATTTTTAAAGTATTTTTTGCATTTTATATTATAGAAAAAGAATTAATAAAAAAAAAATTTTTTTTGTACCTAAAAAGTGCTTTTTACTATTGAAAACTTTAAAACTCAATTATCTCGTAAACTAGAGGTCCTAGAGCCTTAAAACCGATTTTTTCTGATCACATTTTTTAAAGTATTTTTTGCATTTTATATTATAGAAAAAGAATAAATAAAAAAAAATTTTTTTTTGTACCTAAAAAGTGCTTTTTACTATTGAAAACTTTAAAACTCAATTATCTCGTAAACTAGAGGTCCTAGAGCCTTAAAACCGATTTTTTCTGATCACATTTTTAAAGTATTTTTTGCGATTTTATATTATAGAAAAAGAATTAATAAAAAAAAATTTTTTTTTGTACCTAAAAAGTGCTTTTTACTATTGAAAACTTTAAAACTCAATTATCTCGTAAACTAGAGGTCCTAGAGCCTTAAAACCGATTTTTTCTGATCACATTTTTAAAGTATTTTTTGCATTTTATATTATAGAAAAAGAATTAATAAAAAAAAATTTTTTTTGTACCTAAAAAGTGCTTTTTTACTATTGAAAACTTTAAAACTCAATTATCTCGTAAACTAGAGGTCCTAGAGCCTTAAAACCGATTTTTTTCTGATCACATTTTTAAAGTATTTTTTGCATTTTATATTATAGAAAAAGAATTAATAAAAAAAAAATTTTTTTTGTACCTAAAAAGTGCTTTTTACTATTGAAAACTTTAAAACTCAATTATCTCGTAAACTAGAGGTCCTAGAGCCTTAAAACCGATTTTTTCTGATCACATTTTTAAAGTATTTTTTGCATTTTATATTATAGAAAAAGAATTAATAAAAAAAAATTTTTTTTGTACCTAAAAAGTGCTTTTTACTATTGAAAACTTTAAAACTCAATTATCTCGTAAACTAGAGGTCCTAGAGCCTTAAAACCAATTTTTTCTGATCACATTTTTAAAGCATTTTTTGCATTTTATATTATAGAAAAAGAATTAATAAAAAAAAATTTTTTTTTGTACCTAAAAAGTGCTTTTTACTATTGAAAACTTTAAAACTCAATTATCTCGTAAACTAGAGGTCCTAGAGCCTTAAAACCGATTTTTTCTGATCACATTTTTAAAGTATTTTTTGCATTTTATATTATAGAAAAAGAATTAATAAAAAAAAATTTTTTTTTGTACCTAAAAAGTGCTTTTTACTATTGAAAACTTTAAAACTCAATTATCTCGTAAACTAGAGGTCCTAGAGCCTTAAAACCGATTTTTTCTGATCACATTTTTAAAGTATTTTTTGCATTTTATATTATAGAAAAAGAATTAATAAAAAAAAATTTTTTTTGTACCTAAAAAGTGCTTTTTACTATTGAAAACTTTAAAACTCAATTATCTCGTAAACTAGAGGTCCTAGAGCCTTAAAACCGATTTTTTCTGATCACATTTTTAAAGTATTTTTTGCATTTTATATTATAGAAAAAGAATTAATAAAAAAAAAATTTTTTTTGTACCTAAAAAGTGCTTTTTACTATTGAAAACTTTAAAACTCAATTATCTCGTAAACTAGAGGTCCTAG